>VXBT01012444.1:299826-526421 GCA_013400235.1 Oriolus oriolus | reverse complement strand
TCCTATTCCCCTTCTCCTTTTATGTCAGAACAAAAACCACAAACCAACAAGCCAGACAAAACCTTACCCTAAAGGTTTCCATTAGGCAAGTGATTCTATTAAATCTCACACTGCTTAGATGCATATCTGGATGCTGGATTGTCCTATAGGAAAGAACTTGTTTTTTTGCTTCTTGAATTCATTTCCACTTCTTTCTCTTCCCCAGTTCAGGTCTGTAGCCTTCTTAGAAGTAACTAACACCTGAAACATTTTGTTGTTTTGTTCAGCCGATTCCCCACCCCGTTAAGCTGTAGGTTAAGGAGGAATACAACAGTCAGTTAAATTTCCACTTTTAAAAGGGAAAACAAGTTATAGCAAATACAAATAACTAGAATTTGTTTAAGGTAACATAATAAAACATCTGAAGTTGGGAATATAACTTCATATGCATTTAAGCTAATAAATTTCTAATGATAGTGAATATGCAATTTTCATTTTAAAAAGCTACTTTCATCTTTTAAATCTATTTAATTTTTATAATATGAATATGTACCCTCGTTTTTTATATTGCATTATCTATAATGGTATGTTTTAATATACTGTGCATATTTAGGGACATTATGGGAAAATATTAGGTACTACTGGCACTTCATTCACGTAGCACTGTAAAAAAAAAGGAAGAGTTGTAAACCCACAAATACTAAAGCAATAATAAGTGTATTTTGCACTAACAAAATAAACTTAAAAATTATTGAGTCAGTTGTACACAGCTTTAAATGAGGTTAAATCAAATAGGTGGAAAAAAAGAAAACCCATGGGGTGGGAAAATGCATTTTGTTTCCATACATAAATTGGTCTAGCTATGTTCATAGTTGGCACATGTCATTTTTCATTGAAATGGAAATATATTTTTGCCTTTATTATACCATCATTTTTCATACATTCCATGACTATTGACAAGGAATATGCCATATGAGGAAATGAGCTTTGTTTTAAAATTTCACTAGCAAAAATCAAAGCCATTACATATATGAAGCAGTCTATAGTACTTGCAAACATGGAGACTGATCCAAGGGACTAACTATAAGGAGGACTGGAATTTATATCCAAGGGACTATGTCATATTAGGGAATTTGTCTTCAAATTCTGCTTAAAATTAAATTATGATTTTTTTTCCAGTATAATAGTTATGGACACATTTGAGTTATTATTAAATAACTCCATAATATACTGTGGCTCATGGATGTTATATATTTGAATTTTAAATCTGACACAGAATGGAAAAGCTGTAGTTCATTATTCAGCTGTTTAGACAGTGGGGTGTGTGTAGTCAAGCTTCTGAGTAATGCATTTTCCTACCTGACTCAAACAATCTTACAGATAAGCAACTTTGCTTCTCTGGGCAATAGTAAGTATATGCATTGTATGTAGAAAAAGGAAGAAATTTTCTAGAAAAACTGCATCCAGTTTTAGTGCTCAAGCCAACATTTCTGTTTCTTGTATTGCTAAGCTCACAGTGGAGTAGGCCACCACTTAGGTAAATTTCTCAAGGAGTGAAATGAATTTTTGGTTTTGGAAGTAGCTTCAGAACACTAATACATGATAATCTGTTAAAAAAAGGAAAAACACACAGACATAATTTTGAAAAAACACACAGACATAATTTTAAAAAAGCGCAGATCATAAGAAATAACTTGTGGTCCATTTTGCTGAAATCTGTGGCTTATTACCAGGAACAAGAACAGAAGTCAAACTCTGGAGGAGCCTACAAAAGGATCTCCTACAAGGTGTAGCATCTCTGAACTGCTGAATTACTGCTGTGCTCTTTCTCACCTTTCTTTTTATTTCACATAATTTGTGTAAACATTCTCTCAGCGTCTATGGAGTAAGAGTGATGTTCCATACTAGGTTTCATAATTTTAAAAGGTAAAAAATTCAGTTCTGCAATAATTGTGAGAACTTCCACAAAAGAAAAGGAAAGACTCTTCCTGATATGAAAAATAACCCTTCTATCTAATCCTCATTTATAATTGTTTAAGCACAATTTCTGGTTTCTTAAAATGTCACTATATTGCTGTTCTTTGAATTTACTAACAGTCAAAACTTCCTCTAACAACAATCCTAAATTCTCATGTTTAACTGATATTCCTGTGATAACCACTATTTTTTTTTTCATATTTCTGTCTACACTGGTGTTTAGAAACATGATTGCTCCTACATGCATTGAAGGCCTTTCCCACTTGTGTCAAACTAGCCCCTTTTTTCACCTGATCTTGTGCTGTCTCATCTTCTCTTTCCTTAACCTTTTGGGATAAGTTCTCATACATGTTTTCTTCTGAATCTCCTGTATGGAGCAGAATCCTACAGTTTTACAGAGCGATATTAAAATTTCCTTATCAGCCACACAGTGCTTGTTCTGCTTTTCATGATATCACAAACACTATTCACAGATATCCTGTGATGAATTAATAAATGAAGGTCTTGCCCTTACAGTTTTTCAACTTAGCCTAGTTTATACACAGTAGTCTTGTAAGTAATCTTTAAGTTCATGATCTATTTAGTATTATTACATTTCATTCCAGTTATAATTTTCAGTCTCTTAGCATCATCCCAAGCATTCCCTACATTGATATTCTATCATGCAGGCAGCACCTTAGCAATTATGTGTCATCAGCACATTTTTATTACTTGTTCCAAGGTCATTAATGAAATTAAAATATTAAGTAAGATTGATCCCAAGAACAATCGATGGATGATTCTCTCTAACATTTTCAGTGCCATTTATTATCTTCTCCACACAGACAGTTTCTTAGATTGTTCCTCTTTTCACCTATCTCATTATGAAGTACAGCCAGACTTCCTTTGCAGAACTCCGGGCAGAGAACCTTTTTTGCCTAGAAATTTATTATCAGAAAAACCTCTACACTTCTCACATTCTAGCCCAGAAAACTATCTTATATATAGTTTCTGCTCAGTTCTCCTCTTGATCTGTATTGATGAAAGTGTGATCTTCACCTCTCTCTCAAGCAGCTGTTTTCAGCATTTGCCTTTTCCTCATGGTCAGGTTGTTTTCTTACACTTGGCACTCATTTCCTGCCCAGCAGTTTTTGTGACCTTCCTGGTAAGTACTGTTGTTGAGAAAACAGCCATGAAATCTGTCACTCGTCTCTTTTATGACTTTAAATCTCCACTTGATCTTCATAGTTGTTTCAACCATACATTTAATCTTTATCTGCCTGAGTTTTATCAGTGGACATTCCATTCATTTAAGACTAATATTTTTGTCATTTATACCTTAACCTTAGTTAAAATACTAAGTTACTACTTAAGCTTAATTAAGATTCTATGCCCTTAATGTGCTTCTGTTTGACTCATCATCAGGGTTCCATTGCTACCCTTGATAATTTTTTCTTCCCAGTTCTCAGCTTTGATGAAGCACAGAGAATATCCCCTTCCCACTTCAAAACCTTGTACAAATCCTTTTGCATTCTCTTCTCTGGTTGTTTGATTCACAGACCTTTTATCTCTTGTTTCTTTGTTGAACTAAGTAGTCACTTGTTCAGAACATTTATCAATGACCAGGTGCCTTTTTTCCAAGTGCCCTCTGCAGACACAGAAAAATGCTTACCTTTCTCAAATAGTTGTGCCAACAGTAATTACTTCACTCTACTTTCATTAAAAAAAAAATGCTGCCAACAAAGTCTGTTAAGTGAAACATCAGTTTTCTAATACTTAATTAGCTTGGTTTTTTTATTCATGACAGGTGAGAAACCAACCTAAACTGAATGATTATCAGAAAAAGGACAGAAGTTTTTAGACACCAAGTTTATAAGAATTCTATCCCTCTTTTGCCAATGCACACCTAGAAGCAGAAAAGGTCTTCCTTCCACTGCCAGATATAACAAGCTTTCCCATCTTGGGAGTCACCATCCTATGTTCACTCGAGGTTATTTTCTGTCCATATCTCCTCCTATATAATGGCAGGAAGAGACACCTCTGAAGGGTATCTGCGAAGATCCTGTTGATCTGTGCTTCATCTCAGATGGCACACTGCCTACCCCTGAACTTTGATTGTCATGAGCTGTCACTCTACTGAGGTGAATCTGTCAGTCTAGCATGTCATCCAAAAGTAAAGGCTACACTAGGTGTTTTCCCCTTAGAATTAAGTGAATGTGTTTTCTTACTAATAGCTGAGTCATTTTGCACTCCACAATTACTGGTTTCAGTGTACCACACTTCCTCTTATTTCCTTATTTTTAGCTTTTCCGTCCTTAACCATTTACATTTCTAAAGGAGTGCCGTTATTCTATGTGTATGGAGGTACTCTGGTACCTGAGCTAGGTAATCCGCATGGAACTATACTGTGCTATGCTATACTATCCTATGCCTACTTTTCCCTAGAATTCCAGTCTCATAAAACATTGTCTTAAATCTTATCTTAGACAGCAAATTTGTCTAGGTCATTGGCTCTTATCCATTTAGGAACATTAAACTACTCATTCTTCTTGCTGTCTCATTTCATACATTACACTTCAGACAATGTCCATAACAAACTGCTATGAAAACAGGGACCGATAAACCACAAAAATGGAAGCTAATCAGTTCTGTTCTTGAATCAATGACTGGTTTTGAGGATGAATCATTTGACTTTTCTGAACATTCATTCATCATCAATAAGTTGGGAAAAGTACTTCTCTTTTGCGAAAATTATGCTCTGAAATATATTGTGTGTCTAAATTGTCTAAAACTACCACAACTGCGCTCACAAAAAAGCCCAAGAAAAACCAAAACCCAGAGGACAAACTCTGGAAGCAGTGATTAATTTCCCTACATTTATAACTGAGGAAACTGCAAACATCCCCGCCCCCTCCCCCCCCCAGCCCCACTTCATGTTTTACTGGGGAAAAAAAAGAAAAGCAACAAGGCAAATTTTTATATGGAAAAAAGTAGCAGTGGGATGTACAGTACGTTTTTTATCGTCCAAAATGTTGAAGAGAATATCACAGAATCACGAAATCAACTAGGTTGGAGAAGATCTCTGAGATCATTGAGTCCAACCTATGAATGAACACCACCATGTCAACAGACCATGGCACTGAGTGCCACATCCAGTAATTTCTAAACACCTCCAGGGACCATGACTCCACCTCTTCCCTGGGCAGCCCATCCCAATGCCCAATTTCACTCTGTGAAGAACTTCTTTATGATGTCCAGCCAAAACCTCCTGTGGTGCAGTTTAAGACTGTGCCCTCTCATCTTACTGCTGGTTGTCTGGGAGAAGAGAGTGACCCTCACCTGGCTACACCCTCCTTTCAGGTGTTTGTAGAGAGTGATATGGTCTTTCATAGAAGTACAGTCTGGAAGAAGTACTAGAAAACTTTGAGTAGGCAAGAGCTGAAGTCAAAGAATCTTTAGTCTGTTACCAACTTTCTTGAGCCACTGATAACTATTAATAACTCGAGGAAGTTTTATCTTTTGGTGGGCAGCTTGTACAGAGTCAAGGCCTTTTCTTCCTCACCTGCACCCCAGCAGGGAGCAGGCTGGGATGCACAAGGAGTTGGGAGGGAACACAATTTGGACAGATGACCTCAACTGATCAGAGGGATATTTCATATCATATGGTACCATGCTCAACATATAAAAACTGTTGGGAAGCAGAAGGAATGAGAGAATGTTCAGAGCCATAGAAATTGTCTTCCCAAGTTACCATTACATGTGATGGAGTCCAGCTTTCCTGGGGAGGGCTGCATACCTACCTGCACATGGGAAGCAGTAAACGAATTCTTTATTTTACTTTGCTTGTATGCACAGCTTTTGCTTTATCCATGAAATTTTCTTTTATCTCAAGCCACAAGTTTTCTCAGTTTTACTCTCCTGATTCTCCCCCACATCCCACCCTAGAGGAGTGCGCAAGTGACTTTATGGGGCTCAGTTGCCAGCTGGGTTTAAACCATGACATAAGCTTGCACATTTTCTTATGCTAATACACAGAAAGCATGGTCATGCCCTCCAAAATTTCTTCCTTAAAACTTCAACAAAGTGTGAAGAAAAAGCATTCAATTTTGGAAGCCCTTGAAATTTTTCTTTAACACTAGCTCGAATTATGAAGTTGTTAGAAGCATAACATGGTGATATTTTTTTTGTTTATTTAATTCAAATTTTTCAAAAAATTTTTGTTTATTTAATTCAAATTGTTTATTTAATTCAAATTTATATATAAATATAATGAAGGTAACAATAAAAATTTAAATGATAGTTAATGAAAGAATGGATATTTTAGTGTCAGGCAACATTAACTGTATTTCAGAACAGATGTAACTTCATATATTGGAAGAACCACAAAGTTCTGTTAATGAAATGCCCAAGCAGTATATGCTGGTGATATACAGGCAAGCAGAATTAAGAAAAGCTTTATCCTAAAGGATTAGTTTCTTCCCTCCTCCACATATTTTTGCTACCTAGCAATTTCTAGCTAAGTGCTAGGTGTAAAGCAGGAACAATCTGCATAATTTGTGTGAGAAAGCAGCACAACATCATTTTTATGAAACTTTGAGAACTAGAGGGAAAAATAAGGTGTAAAACAGACTCAAAACATGGAATATAAATCACATTTCTTCATGTAATGTTTCAGACTTTGTCTATGCCTCATGTTTTTAGTGGAACCATTTATCCCAGTACAAGATTCTGGAAACCCATTTAATCATGATTTTAACTTTAGTCCATCATAGTTTGTAATGAGGGAGTAACAACTGGCCTAGCACTTATCTGCTGGTCAGGGGTAGACAGTATCTAAATTCCTGTATACAATTATATGCCATTTGGAATTTGCAAATGAAACAACATAAATTAATTTATCTTATCCAAACAATGAATCATCCTCAATTCCAAGAAATTAAAACTGAGCACCAGTGGAACATTTTGAAAGTGAGGAAACCATCTTGGTTATTTGCACTCACTGAAATCAAGGAGTCTAATAATTTCATCATGCCTTATTGAGTCTATACTTAAGTGTCTGTGTACATAGTTGACGATTAAAAGAAGTTGCTACATACAAGGAATTGCATGTGTTAAAATTTAGACTGGCCATCATGACCAGTCAAAGCTCCTTGCAAGATGTTTCCTTACTATTACCTGTAAAATCCACATATGCAACTACTGACTAAGTTGACAAACAAGCATTTTTAATTCTCAAAACCTTTACATTCCAATTTTATTAAGAATAGCTTTGGAACAAAAAATGATGATTCAGTTCCTTTGTAACTAAACTTCTGTATATGACAGTATAGATTTAACTGAGTATGTCCTTTGTGAAAACTGGTATTTTAAACCAAAGCTCACATACCTGTTTTCAGTTCCCCAGAAACAGAACATGTAAACCCAGATGTAGCAGAGGACTGATATCATTTGTAAGAGACATCGATAACTTCTATATTCATCATATTCCTCCTATAATTTTAGAGTTAAATTAAATCTAAATAAAACAGAGGAAGACATAAATACTGGAAATATTAAGAGAGCAAATGTTTTAGTTGATGAACCAAAATCAGTAATGATAAAATATTTATTTTCTGCAGAATTTCTTGAGTAGTAAAAGCCTTCACATACTGCACAAAGAATAAATGGAAAGGGTAAGATATCTAATTCCAGAGACTCTGTAATCTCTATGGTTTTACCTTATTGAAATATGCTAGAAGAGCTGGAGTCAAAACCTAAATAAAAATAGTTCTCAGTCACATTTGCCCATATGCCCATTTGCTTCTTTTAGCTCTTAGAATCTTGCATATATTACTTGGATTAGACCTGCAAAGGCAGTGAAAAGAATAGTATGGGCATAGAAGATCAAAGTTCAGGATATACATGATGGAATTTCCTGTTAAAATGGATTAAACTTTACTTTCCGCTTCTTTCAAACACTGAAAAGTAGTGCAACAGCAATAATAGTGTATTGCATTGCTTTCACATTGTGCAGTGTTATCCATGTCCAGAATGGTGTTTTCAGTCATAAAATATGCTTGGAAATACCTCAGTTGAAGGGAACACTAATTTTGCCCTATAATACACATTTGCAGGGAAAATTTTTTTAGGTTTCTCAAACAGTTGATAATATTTCTAAAGGGAGATTGAGGACAAAAGATGCTTTTGAGAAGAGATTACTTTGACAGCTAATTCATTGTGTAGGGAGGAGGTTGGCTGGTTGGTTTTCCTTTGTGAAGGAAAGATTTAAGAAGGTGTGATAGGATTTCTTAGTGGAAAAGTGGCTTTTTAAAAATTTTTGGAGAGAGAAGAGGTCTTTAAACCTATAGATTATAAATGAACTGCAGTTCTTTGGTTATCCAAGAAAGCCAGTGACCAGTCATTATTCATCATGGGTATGGTACTTGTATTACTTTCTACAAAATGCTTTTTATTCTTTAATTCTCATTTTCATTTGCCTAATAGCTGAAGGATGAGTAACCATACGAGTTTCATATAAAACTTCTTATGCAAATCTTTAATTTTTGGAACTATTTTATAAAATGTTCATAAATCTAATTTCAGAGCGTCTTATATAATCCCACGAAGTCATATACAGAAAACATCAGTCAAACAAAGGAATAATAGTTCAAGCATATATGAGGTATCACCCAAATTAGAAGAAAGAATATGTAAAGAACATGAAATGTTTGTCTACAGCAAGACTAACTTTGCCTCATATCCCAAGAAACCATTTATATGCAATTTCATAGTCCCATGAGCTGCTGCTGTAACTATACAAGGGCCCTAAAATATTTCTTTAGCAGTTCACATGCTGTTTAAGAAAGTGGCACTCTCTAGTAAAATAGCCTGGAAATGGCACAAAATAGTTCACTTTTCCTATCTTTCAAATTAAATTATTCACCTAAACAAAGCAAAAATCCCAAAAACCAGACTATAGCCATAAAATACATACTGGTACTAAATCCGGTACTATTCATCTTTGAACACTACAATTGTGATTGATTGATTAGCTGCAGGGTAGCTGGGCAGGGAGAAGCATAACTTTTTATATGTTTTAGCAGTATATTTACCTTTTTTTTTCAACAATGAAGACTTTTATAAGACAAATTTTCTTTTTTGTCCCTTTGCAGAATCATGAAAGCCTACTGATATGATTTGTTCCACCAAAATTTGAACTATTCAAGAAGTCTGATATATAAAAATTTAGATGGGATCACAGACTTCAGCCTCAGATGGATTTTGACTAACTATTCGGCCTTTTTTTCCTTTTACTTTCCTTTTCCTCCCCTTTGTATTTTTTCGGATTTTTTCTACATAAATGAAAGAGAAAGAAAGAAGTCTTCAACTGAATGAGTCAATGCTGTTTTGCAACATGTGATTTAGCATTTGAATGCGTTCTGAAAATACTTTAATAGACATTTCTGATGATACTGGGACAAGTTTTATCCATATTTTCCTTTCTAAGAATTATTTAGTGTCCACATACTGTGAAGTTGGGTTTTTTTGGTTGGTTTGGGTTTTTTTGGGTTTTTTTCCCAAGAAACTACCTCATCTAATTTCTTCAATAAGTATCCTAGCTAGCAGTAGGGTGGGGTTTTTTATCAACATCAAAAAGATAATTATGTCTGGTGAGGGTGGCAGTGATGGAAATGAAAAAGATACAGCTAATAATGAACAAATTAAATCCTATAAGAAATATGAAAATAGAAATAGGTATCAAAAAATAATTCTTCCTCAGCAGCTTTCCATAAAACCATCAGTATTTCAGAGATTCTGTTGCTAATTTGACTTTACTCCTTCCTAGCGCCAAAGGAGGAGGAGTTTTTGCAAAATATAAAATTAGAAAACCAATTTTGCATTTTCTTTCCTGGAGAAACTCTGAAAAAAGTATCTATTCTTCTCTTGAGCTTGCAATCTCAAACTTTCCTATCTGAAGACTAGATGTTGCTCAGCATCCTGTCCCTTAATAAAGTCTCATTAATAGCTTGTTATTCTTTCTCTTCATGGCTAGAAAAAAACAGTTCTCCTGGAGTCCTCCCTCTGTCTTCCAGATCAGAAAGAGTCAATAGCAATAACATGTGCTCTCTCCCTTGTATAAAAAGGGAGAGATGTCTCATGTATTTTTCTTAATAAAGTCCATTATTTCCTGTAATGACACTAGCAACAAAATATATAAATGATGGTTTGGAACCTTAGGATGTGATTGCATGCATAAAAAAGAGTAATGCAATTCTACACAAAGAATTCAATGTCGGTGTTTGAAGCTGAAGAGAGTTAAAATTCCAAATGAAAGAAATGTACATATGAATTTCATTTCAGGTTTTCAGATATCAAGGCTATCTTTCATAGATTGGACCCTTAATTCGAAAATGCAGACAAGACTGAAGTCTCTGGGGCTTATGAGCCACTTAATTAAGATGTTCATGAAAAGTCTAATACTGTGTTAGTGTTTAGTATAAAGCTGATAAACTACTTCCAGTAGGTATGGGGACATTTCAAAACCTTTGAACACATAAGAAAGGGAATATATCATCAATAGGGTCTTGCTTAAAGATGCACAAATATTCCTGAATGCCAGTGATGTGGCAAGTTATAAAAATGACAGGTACGAAGAAAGTTTTCCACCATATGAAAAAATCCAGAGTTTTAAGAACATTATTTCTTTCAGAATAAGAAACAATTTCTTTCAGAATGGTAATTCATTAATACAATCCACTGTATCCAGTAGTAAGACTGCCACCACATACCTGGGTAGATAAATGTTTTCCTGGTAGTGACAGCCTCTTTCCTTTGTCTTGAGATCTGTAAAATTTCTTCCAGTGAGGTATCATCAGGTAGGCTTCACACTCTAGTGAGGGACTAATGCACATACAGTTACTTGTGCGGTGTGTGTATATGTATGCAGCTGGATGAGCAGGAGGAATTTTCCTTAGGTATCTGTAGCACTATAATGGCAAAGACAACACATTACATTTTTAAAACTAACTGACTGCTATTTTGTTATTTATACAGTCTGTCACTCCAAATTCACCTATTTCTCTCCCTTGAACAACTGTTTTCCTTTGAATACTTCTTATACTGTTTTCTCTCAATAGTTTTGCTGCTGACATATACCTACTTTCTCTGCGTCATTTAATTACTTGAAAAATCCATTTATTCCTGCATACAGAATCCTTAACTATGAATATTATGCCTTAATTGAAGCAGCATCCACTGTGTCAGCTGGCATATACGACCCCCTTAGATTCACCAAACTCAGTAGACTTGGAATTTAAATTTTCAGTACCATCTAAAAATACATTCATGTCACTGAAATTCATTCTGTTGGCACCTTGGTTTTTCAGGAAAAACTTCCTCTAATGTTGCTAGTCCTAGAATCAATCCTAGTGTCCAATATGGTGATTACTGTTTAATGTTTTCCTGAGGGAACAATCCAACTGCCTTCTGTTCCAGAATCAAGGAGGATTCTGAATTGCATGTAGGTGACAAAAATGTCACACTGAAGTATAAAGAGGATCTGCTAAATCATAGCACCAAGTCCCTTTTTTTGTCTGTCTGTTTGCTTGTTTGTGGGGTTTTGTTTTTTTTTTTTTTAATCTCCTGAAATATCAGTTAATAGTTGACTTCATAGGTTAGGAAATGTTGCCTCTCTGAACCCTTGGTACAACCCTATGTTCTAGAGATACGACTGAAATCATACTAATTACTATATAATAAATACAAAGATAATTAGTAGACAGATTTCTTCTACTAGGACGTTATATATATATTATATAGTTTCCACAGTGCACTAAAAGCTTATATTCATTGAAAATGCATTTCTCTATGTATTTAGAGTCCATGCATAGTGTTCTCACAGCAAACTATTAAAAACCGACGCCTTCTACTCACGTTCTGATGTGCATTCCATTATTTTTATAGTATATCTAAATCTGATGTGATGTTCTGTTTGTTGGAAGAAAATGCTCTTTATATTCACGTTAAAATTAGAGATTTACATGTGATTTAAGTGTTCAAATCTTGCCTTTGGAGATTCTATTAATATTTGTACAGTAAATAATAATAGTAATAAGAAGTAAAAGAATAAAGATACAAATTGTGTAAAGAGGATGGTTTTTAATCAAAAGTGTAATAATTGATTCACTATTTTATTGCTTCATCTCAAAGCTCATATTAAATCTTGGTCTTGAAACAGGGGGAAAAGACAAGTTTTCATGAACCTTTAAGGAACTGTAATTTTTACCATTAAAAAACTGTTTGATTAAACAGTTATGAAGTTTCACATAAAAATCACTTTTTATCTGATTTCTATCTTTTTAAAAAAAGCAGAAAAAAGCAGTATTTTCAAATAAAATTTAGGATGTAATGAATTTATCGGCTTTGTTTGTGCTGCATCCTTATTTAAATCTTAGATTCATTGATATATTCTCGTAGGTAGTTATTTCAGTAAATGTGATCTGAAATTTTACTCAAAAATTTTTAAAAATCTCAAAATTAAGAAATGAAACCTAATTGATCTTCAGCATAATGTCAATATAGTTCATATTTTCTTTATTCAACACCAGAAATGTTAAAAGATGACAATGACATCATGTCCAAGAAAATGTCACAGTAGGCAAAAAAGATTTGGCCAGTTAAAATTAGTCTTTGAGGTGATACCAGTATTGCTGGCATCACCAGTAACAGAAAATGCAATTGTCTAAACATGTGCAAAGACGATTTATTTTACTTTGAAGTAGGAAAAAAAAGAAAAAAACATGCAAACTAAAAGGAAACTGTTTATTAAACAGTATATGATATTGAACACAGTGATATGAAAGCATACCTGCTCCAAAGGGCACATGGTATGGGGTAGTAGCTTAGGAAAGATCAGTCTTTTCTGATAAGCTCCCTGCGGTGTGGCTGGTAGAAAAAAGACTTAGAAAAACCCAGTAGAAAATTACCAGCATCTATCACAGTGAGAATAAAATATAACAAAAGCCTGTAAAAGCTGTCAGAAAGAACAAACAATTCTTGATCCATAGTAGTTAAAAGAAGTCTGTAAACAAAGCAGGTTTTATTTTCATTTCAAACAGTCCTGTGATCAGACTGAAGTGAGATAGCAGCTGCTTAAATAGAGTTAACAAGCCAGATACTTCAAACTCAGTAAAATGCTACTGTATGGTATGGCGTGGCAGTTTGTTTTTAATGAAAGTCAGCTTTCTGGCTACAAGCAATATGTGTTATCAGAACTTCCACTTGAAATTTCACAAAGAAGGAATTGTTAACACTGAGGGTGAGGAAGCAACATATTTCAGGTTAAAAATGGGGTTTAAATAGGCTATGAGTTTACTTTGGTGATTCCTTTGTCACCAATATTTTCAGAAGACCCTACCCATTTTTATTTGAAATTTGCTAAAAATGGATGCCAAACTACTGAAATTTTGTGAACAAATATATAAGGATTGCTATAAATTACAATTGTTTTCAGTCAATCATAACTGCTAAAATTTCCCATCTGTTACTGAATTATCATACAGGAAAAAGTTATCCCCTGTTTTTCCACTGGCCAAGTCATATTAAGCAGTTTATAACCAGATACTGAAGTATGAACTGCACATGTATGAGAAAATTCAGTTTCTTAGGCTCCAGTTTCAATGGTATAAGAAGAAGTATCACTTTAGGAAGTTGTATTTTCAGACTGGAAGAATCAATTCCATTTTGGAGAAACATGCCAGCTAGGAAAAAGAGAGGCAAAAGAACATAGAGACTAGGCACAGTGACATGGAGATCCTGACTCTGCCCTATGTGCCAGGCTTATTACCTTGAATTATGCTTTGAATTCTCATTAGCACTCTACCTACTGGTCCATTACACCATACGGCATCTAATATATATTTCAGCAAAAAGATGCAATATTAGACTAACAAGAAACAAAAAGTGTCCAGGAAATTCTTCGTCCCTTGAAACAATTTCTTTCCCTTTCTGTTTCTCACAGACTTCTCCCAGATTCCCACCAGAAGGTAATTTGAGGATCTTGGACTATTTTTTAACTACTACATTCATTGTTTAACTACTAAGCTACCACAGCACTAGCAAAATAGCTATTCCAAGTTCTTGTTCTTCAAAGACTAAATTTCTTACCCCCATCATTGTACTTGCTTTTTTTTTGGCTTTGTTCACTTTATTCACAAAAATTTGTCTCCACTAGGACCCTTTGTGGGCTACTGTAATGTGTTCAGATATTATACCTACAAGTACAATAGAAGTCTCTGTGAGATAATCAATAAATCAGTGTTGAGAATAGCTTGAGTAGTGTACAACAGATGAGATATGGGTCAATAACTGAACTAAGAAAAGAGCATAAGCTGTTGAAGAAAAGAATACTCATGGAAGTTAGACAGACAGTCCTGTGCAACTCTGTTTTTCTTTTTTTTTAAGGAATGAAAGAGATTAAGCAAGCAAGCTTAATTCTAGCATTCCTTGATTTTTGATAGCTTAACTTTGTAGCCCTCACCATGTGCTTCGATACAGCATTTTGAGTGCAGCATATAATGTCTTTTGACATGTATAAACATTCTTATGATTAGTAGTCACTGGGTTTATTTATTGTCATGAATTGTGTCCAATCCAATTTGGTTTCATATTGTCCAGTTTCCAAGTATCTTTCACTGCTAAGAGAATTTTGGAAATCTTTAAATGTTAGGGGCTCAGTTGAAATAGCCTGCCTTGGCAAACTCACTGAAACATATCTGTCAAGCACAGCAAAAGCCTTGTAAAATGCTCCACTGCTGTAGGCCATAGAAAGGAGCTATAATAAACTCTGACCCATAAAAAGTCATGTAAACATTATAACCTGTTTTTACTAGCCTTTTAAGTGCCAGGAGCAATTGATCTTATATGGCTTAGGCCTTTCCAGCTTCCCAGTCTCCACGAGGACCTAGGACTCTACATGGGTGTTCAAGTGCCTCTGGCTTTGGAAGCCTAAAATAGGAACAGATACCACACTATCAGCTATTTAGTTATTCACTCCAGACAGATGTTTGATATTTCCAACAGAAAACATTTTAAAATTAAGCACCTATGGAAATCAACTGACTGTTTCTGTATTGTTAATCAAAATAAATGTCCATGCAATCTCGAGCTGTTTCCCTAAATTGCTGCATCTGTCACACTGGAAAGAATGACAGGGGGAAAAAAAAGGAAAAAAGAGGAAAAAAAAAAGAAAAATGTTTTAAATTTAGAGTAACAGTGTCCTTGCCTTGGGACTCTCTGATCATGACAGCTTCCCTAAGGTTCAACGTTACTATTTGTTTTGAGAAAAATGCTGCAAACCTTAGTCCTCAGGGGAAACTGAAGTTCACTTCAATGCACTTCAATGGGATTTTTGCCTGAGTAATAGCTGAAGGATTAAGCTCACTGCTAACTTCACGAACAAACAACGTGAATTTTACAGCTTTTGATTTCTGCCAAATTCTTTCCCCATTAAATTGCTGTGGGAAATCAGCCATACAATTAAAACCTATTTTATGCCTTCAATAACGTTAATGAAGCAATTGTGGATTTCAGAATTTTATATATGTGTGTGTATATATGTGTGTATTTTGTCATCACTGCAGCAGCTGCTGTTGGCCTCAAACATCTCTTAAATACATAGACTTAGCAATGGAGGTGTACGTGACTCTGTTGGTTATTAAACCTCATTAAAAAAGCCTAAAAGCCCTCCCGTATACAGATGGTTGCCATAACATGCAGAAATTTGCTACTTATTAATATGTGCACTCTAGTCCTTCCATTCTGGTTAAGGAACATTAAAATATAGATGTAATCAGGAGGAAGTGTTTGAAATTTGAAGCTGATTCCCAGACAGTTTACCTTTCTCAGCAGGGTTTTTTTTTGAGGCCACATCTGAAGGTAGCATAATTTTCACATGCCAGTGTCTGGACCTGGATCTAAATATAAAAACTGGGATCTATTGTTTTTTTCAGTATTTTTTTAGCTTTTTAATCCTTATAGCAGAAATCCCTCTGGATGAGGAATAGTTTTTTACTTCAGTAGCAACTCATGGGGAGAGCTGGCAAAAATATCTACTCCAAAATGGTGAAATTGCTGCCCTGCTGTAAAAATATATGTCATGAGGCAAAACTGTTCTAACTTCTAGTTTTGATTCTTCACAGAATGATACAGTCAGGATTTTGGCCAAAGATTTTGATTCTGAGAAGCAACCACAGACAGGTGCAAAATGCAGAATTCTGTTCTATGATGTAATATTCATTTTTCTGTGCATTTCCCTTGGAGATCAAAATTTAGAAAGAATGGCCTGAACTTCAGAAGAGTGGAATATGCTTTTCTACCTAGATCTAGAGTTTCAGTGATCACCTCAGGGTCACAATACCCATCTTTGGAGCATTTACACTTTCAGTGCTCAAACACTTGAAGGGGATCACAATTCTGAGTTGAGTGGCCATGAGAGAGAGTGCAGGACATTTGGATTCCTGAGGTGACAATTTGCACTAAGTGGCTTCCTGAACATAGAATGACATAAGCAAGCAAATAAGAGATATGTGAATAAGGAATTGCCTAGGGTAGTCTCTCTACAGAAGAAAAATGGGAAATAAATTTCCTCACAAGAAAATCTTCCAAATTTAATGAAAAATCAGGCAAGCATCTTTCTTAGGTATAAAAACCCTGGCGTTATTCCTGATCATGTTTAGTAAGAGTTAAAATTTGTTCAGAGCCTAACTCCTAAGTCAGCTGCCCCCTCCCCAGGCAATTGATATAGAAGAATCATAATTTAGAACATTTCAAAATGCAATGAACTTTCCAGCACTGCTGGTATTTCAGTGATTATGTGCATGACCTCCTCCAGTAACTTTGACCATAGAAATTAACCACTGGAAATTTAGGAACGAGGGTGGCTGTCAGTGGTATATAAAAATATTTGGAGTAAGATGAAACATCCGTTCATGCACATCTCGCTCTCCAGTATCTAGACACCAGTTCTAAAACTTTCTTTTGCATTTATAAACTCCCAGTTCCATATTTCTATCAGATATATGTTGACAGGGTTCTCTCATTGCCTTTTTACAGAACTGCAAGTCTGCAATTCTACTTGCATATGGGGAGTATCAACACTGCAAAATAAATTATTATGTATCCTTTTTTTCCACCTTTTTAACCGCCTCATGTAGTATTTGCAGAGTCAGACAGGCTGAATAATTTTCCTCTCAGTGAGCATGTACAAAGTTGCTGTGTTTTCACTTTGTGGAAATTGTTTCCCTGGTGCAGATACAGAAGTGCTGGCACACTTCTGTTAATATTTAGCTGTTCTTGAAAATAGAGCTTGATATTTAAATCCAAACATTATGCTGTCTTCTTGGGCTGGCTGGTGTGAAATTTAATTTGTGCTGTTAAGCCTCAGAAGCCTGGGGAAAACATGAGATGAACAATGGCCATTAAACTCCAGTTTTACAATATCCTTGTGAAATGAAATAGTGACTCTCAGCCCCATGGACCCAGTGTCCCTTCAAGGGCCAGAAATCTGGGTGTTGTGCCTGAGTACTGGATTTGACCTTTGTATTTTTTTCACTGCTCATGGCAGTGGGGTTTGAACTAGATACCTTTTAAGGTCCCCTTCAATGCAAACCACTCTATGATTTTTATTGCTAACCCTTCCAACACACAGGCACAGTGTTTAGAAACAAACAGAGCAGTAGAATAACTTTATCTTGGCCTCAGCAGTTATGTTTGGAGACTTTCACATTTTTTTTTTTCCACCAACCTCTTCCTTGTAAAGTAAAAAAAAAAAGAGTTTGCTTTATTTCTCAGATTTCTTCAGAATTATTCTGCACTTATGTTCATAAAGTTGTCCTAAATAAATAAATACTTTCCCCACAATGAACATTTGTAAAATTATTAATAAATACATACATTCAAGAAAATCATTCCCGAGAGGCATTCATAACATGAAACAAGTTTGAACTAATTAAAACTTAACTTCTAAACAGAGGCCCAGTCAAGTGCCCCTGAAAAAATTAGCACCAGAGGGAAGAATGGCATTCCACCAGTTTTTGCCAACAAATCTCTATGCCAGCACTTCTGAAGGCATCAGTTGTTTGTTCCTTCGTGCTAGCTCAGTGCAGCTCTCCTACATGCCCTCAGCTTCAGAACATCAGAGAATTTGTAGAGCCAAAACAAACACATTTTTTCTGTCAACACACTTCACATTTCCCTCCCCATAGCAATGTAGTAACTTTCAGCTTAAAGATTCTGACGTCCTGTGTGGGTGAGCTGAAAAGCAAGTTCATCACATGAACAAATAAACTCACAGTGGAATCTCCTGGGATTTTTTTTTTTTCTTATTTTCCTTACTATTCAGTTAACATTAATCACCCCAGCTGCTTAATTTGAATCAATAGGTCAGGGGCTGGAAAAAGCCTGTCATTCCTTAGCTGTGTTAGCTGTATATACATTATGTTCTTAAATTTGAATAAAGAAGTTAACCCGAATGTCCTGAAAATTTTTGACAAAAGCAACATGATGCTGAACACAGATTTCTGTTCCAAAATCAGTTCACCTGCCAGACAGAACACTGAATGGCTGTGACAAAACAAGAAGGTTACTGGCAGTGTGACTAGACAGTATTGCCAGGAGGTCAAACAGTATCAGCCCATTCCAGCTGAGAATAATTTGGGAAGGTGATGTGGCAATATAGAGCTTTGTTTCCTACTCACACAGAAAGACAGTATCCTATCTTATTTCAACCAGACCACTTCCCAAGTAGCTAATCATTATATTCATAATTTTGTTTATTTATTTTAGAAATATCACACTGTTTCAGGCTTAAATTTACAAATTACACTAGTTAGAACCACGGATGTTTATATCTTGTTTGTTATATGGATTCATCATATTTTCATTATTTCTATATTCTTCAGTCTCCCTACTGCTCTTCAGTCTTATACTTGTACAACAGAATATACCTCTATCCTTATACTTTATGCTGGGTATAAAATTTAATTTAGAGAAATTTCACTTCTGCAAAATTTCTTGAACTCCTTGGACATTCAGTGATGAACATTGTATTCAGAATTCTCCCTTCCCCCAGATTTTCTCCATTTTCTCTTAAAGCAAGTGTCTTTCTTTACAGCTATGTTGAAATTTCTTCTGGAATTCTACCCCTGTCTTTGATCGTACTTGCTGTTCCATTATAAAGATGTTCTAAGAAAACTTACACTAAAGACATTTGTAATAATGCAAGTTACAATGCCTATAGCTTTTTTTCTTATCACAGATTGGTTTATATCCCTTTTTAATAATGTTATTACCTTTTATTTTGATGCCTGATTATTATCAGAAGAGTTTAAAGATTTTATTCAGTTATCATATTTAATTTCATTTTTTAATACCAATAAAATATCCTAGTCAGCTTTAGAAAGGTGTTTCCAGGGACTCTGTGAAGTAAGTAAAACTTTTAAATTGTTTAAAGGAACAAATCTAAGATTTCAAAGCAGGATAAGATTCATTCTAGTAAGTTTATTCTGACTATGGAGGTGAGTCAGCAGAAATAACATTTCATCTCTGGGAATGGTCCCAGCACTTGGTAACTCCTCACAGATGTGTTAATCAGTGGTTAACTATTACAATCTTATTATTGGCAACACGTATGCAGAGAACTTATTTTTGCTTCTGACTGCAGTTATATTACTTTCCAATACTTTTCTAAGTAATAAAAGCCCTCAGGCAAACCACTTGATTTGGGTCTTGCTAGCTTCCACCTGTCCTTACACATGTGAAAATCTGCATTAATTTTGATGGGAGTTATGATTTTCCAGGTAGAGAAGAATACTTTCTTCTAGGGCACACACATAATTAGTATTTATGGTAATTAATAGCAGAGTATTGGATGGTTTGTAGGCAAATAAACTACTGTTTTCTTTAGTACAAAAAAAGAAACTCTGATGGTCTGATTGGATACCACACTTTGCCCTCTGATCTGATCGCTACTTCGAAATTTTCATTTGAAAAAATATCATGGTTTTTGTCTCTGTGGTTTCTTCTCATAGATAATTCTCAATAACTTTCCATAAAAAGATGCCCTGTGGTGTCTTTGCTTAAGTATTTTTATAGTTTTAAGTTTTGCCCTTCTCTTTCAGTTTATTATAAACAAAACAAACACACCAAAAAATGGAACATCTTGTGGCAGAGCTATTTTAAACTAAATAAAACTAAATTACATTGCAACCAAGACACAATATGGTGAGTGTCAAACAGTTCAAAAAAACCCAGGAAATTCTTTTTTATATATATATATAATTGCCCTAAATCTTTAAATAATATGAATATCCTCTTCATAGTCACCATTCCCACTTCTCCATTTCCATCTCCGTTTTTTTGAGCAAACTCTCCATGTGAGTGTGCTGGGTAGGCCTACATTATAGATCTAACTGTACTCTGTTACTTAGGCATGGATTACAAATGTGTATCTATAACATTAAGTTTTGTTTATGCTGTTGCTATTGATTTTGTGCAAGCGAATGCTATATATATATGTATGTATGTATGTATGTATGTATAAAAAAAATACTGCTGTAATATCAAATACACTGCATTGTCAAGCCAAATGCTTACCTGAGGAAGGCACATATGTATGTGTATACACATATACGTATACATTTACCTGTATCTGTGTATACGTCTGCGTCTATATACCTATATACAACTTAAGCACCTGTGCTTAAACTATTTGGAAGCAAAACACTTCTTACATTTTATAAGGCCATAATTTACTTTTCCCTTTAAATAAATTCTGTAATCAGACGCAGTAGTTGCATGCGGCCTGAAAAGGCTCCATATAGAGTAATATTTGAAAATAATTTAAATTCTATTTCTCTTTACACATATTTTCACCTGAGGCTAGCTGAAGCTTAAAAGCCAGGCCATCTGAACTGCTTAGGGCCATTTCTGTAATAAACAGAGAAGAGAAATAGAGAGCCATTAGTAATTTCCAAAGTGCAGATTAAGTTGCCTTTCATGCAGACCGCACTACTCTGCATAAATAAATGAGATTGCCTACCTAATTTAAAATTTGATTTTTGTACTAATTTTCCTTACAATATACCTCACCAAAATGTATAGGTTTTTTATGAACAAGTCCTTTACTATTTGAGATATACAGTTACTTAAATTAGCAGTATCATGACCTAAAACGTTGGGATCAAAATAGTAAGGGTGATTAATTAATGATTAATCTATATTTTTTGCAACAAATCCAATTTTTCATCATTGATCAGTCTCGTACCATGCAAAAACACAGGGTTCAGTGTTCAGTGGCCGCATTTTTACATCTGGCATTAAGTTGATCTGATTCAAGACTGAATGCATGTGTTTCATTCATACACCAAATGATCCATAATCTGTTGTCATTTTAAATATATAAAAAAGTGTGAACCTGAATCACTTCTTTTAGGGAAAGCTAAGTGAAACTGAGATCCTGTTTCTTATGTTGGCTCCCTTCAGCACTGCACATACTGACACTCAGAACCCATTCACAGGTTTTTTGCATTATTTAACTATTCCTGCATGTGCATGCAAATCAATTTTTTTCTATTGTATACGGCTGAGCTCTCCAGCTGTCTGTACTGAAGGAGATCGAAACAGATGCCTTTCAACATCTTTTCTAAATCAACAGACTAAAATATAGCACACTGTCTTAAATATCAGCTTTCTACTGATGTGTGTAGTCTTCAAAGGACAGACTAAGAGTAAGTACCATTCTCTTGAAAGCTGCAGGCAGTTTCAGAGGAAAACTATTCCTTCTAGGTGCAATTTTTACTTTTTCTTGTTGTTGTTCTAGATGTCCTTGCTGGCACTCTTCTGTATCTGCCAAAATATTGGTTGCAATATTTCATTCTTTAATGGAATTACAGTTTGTATATATAAATACACCTACCTATATACTAGGTTTTGGGGTTTTTTTAATCTGACACCTTATTCCCAAGGAATTGTACTATTGTTATGTATTCATATGTTGCTATGACACTTTAACTCAATTCCTCTTAAAGATAATCACTTATTTAATGTGCATACATGATCTGAAGTGAGCTGCTTGAATACTGATGATGCTGAGAACTGCATAATTTGCTTACCTTTGGATGAAGTTCTATGCTGTAAGGTTTGTATTTTTTTTTTCCTTAAACACAGTGGATATTAAATTTGCAGTCAAGGTTTTGACTGTTGTGATATCTGACTTTTCTGAAGAACAGACTTATTCTGCAGGGATCTGGGAATCTCTGAGAGCCTAATTCACTTCCATTCAGTTCAATTAATGAAATTCTATTAATTTCAAAATTGCAGAATCAACCCCCAGATAAACAGCAACACTAAAGCAAGTCTTTCAATGCTAATTCCTGGTACTTATAAATCTTGCATTTAGTTTTCATTTTTGAAAGAACACTAAGCCAGTTTACTCAGTACTGACAGCATTCTGTCTTCAAAACTCCTTTAAAAACAGCTCACTTGCAAATTGAGCTGAAAGGAACAATGTTCCTCTTTTTTTCTTATCCACAAACTTAACTGCAGGTGGTCAGTGAAGAACATAACTGAAAGTGTTCACTGCAGGACTCATCCTCATATAGACTGGCAGAATGATACGGAGTCCCTCTGAGAGTCATTTTTATTAGAAGATAGTCAAAAAGTCACACTTTCAAAGTAAGAAGTGTCGCTTCCACCTCCTGGTCATATCACTGCAAGTATCTTTCCCATAAGGCAGACTACTGGCTAACTGACTAAGTTTGTCATAAGATGCTACAGCACGATTCACAGTTAAGCAATGCCATTTAGATTCAGCCTCAAAACTGTATCCAGTATTTTTAGCCCAACTCAGACGTATGAGGCTCTTTTTTCTAGAATGCAATCTGTATTCTTCCTAATTCCCTTTTTTTGGTCTCTTTTCCTACTAACTCCATTACTCTATCGCTATTTTCTTCTTTCTTTAATATGGTAGTGAAACTCCCATATTTTAAGGGGATAACAGTGGCACAGAATTCATCATTCATATTTACTACCTTCTGAATGTTCTGCCTTATTCAGGCTTTTCTTTTAACTCAGCTGCCTCATTTACAGTCTTTTAACAAATATTTGTGAGTGGCAGCAAACTATGATCACTTATAGGAATATTCTTAATTTTGATTTGTATTCACTAATCAAAACTAATTTAACAACCAATTGCTAGACTAGATTTCTAATGCTTTAGTCCTCATGTCTCAAATCTCCAGTTCTCATGTCTGATGCCATCTTGGATACAGCATTACCAGATACTTTATTCTAGTTTTGAATGGAGACTTAACTGGGAATCATGACCCTCATAGTTACTGCCCAAGGAAAAAAATGAAAAAAAAAAAAAACAAAAAAAAGTCTACTGAAAAGTAGGAAATTAATTTTAATGGATGGAAAGTTTAAAAAAAATTAAGATTTGTTTTTAGTCTGCGTTGAAGTAAAACCTTGAAAGCATGAAATGCAAAGCCATTAAAGTCATACTGCTCTTATTCACTTAAAAATGACCCCTAACAAAGGGCATGTGGCCGGTGTGGGGGCAGCAGTTCTTCCTTCTTTGTGTTAATCCAGAGTAAAGAGCTGAACAAGGATCCTTTGTATCTCTGATGACGTCTCTTGTTGCCTGGCTGTTGGGAGATCCCCTTTTGTTCCGGATGGAACTATTTCACTATGTAGAACTGCATGTCTGGCTGATGGTCAAGCAGAGTGATTGCTTGGAAAGTTACTGCAACATTTAAACTGTGGGTTTGAATTGGTCACCACAGCTGTGAAGAAGTATCTGTGATTTTCCAGGCAGGTATTCTCCCTGCTGCGTTATACTGGAGTACGTGAGTGTTTATTTTTTTAACCAAGGAATCTATTCTTCTCAAAACCTGCAGGTTCCTATGAGAGTGCTCATATCAGTTGATTTTTCTTTTCTTTTTTTTCCCTTCCCCCAGAGTAAAAAGAAATGCATATTTGGCTATGCAGTGTGCAATCAGTTTTAAGAATAGGTGTTAATCTCATCAGTGTGTGCCATTAGAGAAACATAATCACAAGTACTGGTCCATCATTTATATGATTCATTATACATCTTGCATCAGAAATGTTAGTCTCAAGTGTCTGGTATATTGACACTCAAGTTCTGAAAGCTATTTTATAGTGAATCACAGCACACAGCTATAGAGTCAGTTCCATCATTCTTTTTTGACCTGGAATGATTAAATCTAAGTGCTCCTTTAATTCCAGTAGTAGAGCCTGAATTTTACCTACAACTGATCCCTACTGATGACCCTATGAGCTGGGTGTAAATAGCCACGATTTGATACACTTGGCCTCTGACTAAAGGTGAAATTTTTGGAATGTCTAAAAAAAAATCCCTTAAGCCATATTTTGATTATGTTCACATGGAAGGGGAATTGTATAGACATTAAAATAAATATATAATCAATAAATGAAGGAACCATCTCTTTAAAATCCAGAACCTCCACAAACTATTTGGAAATACAGTTTTAAAAAGAAGCTTTGAAGATTTAACTTGCTCATGACATCCAGTGAATATCACTGGCATAGGTTATATTGGCAGAAAACACAAAGCACATGTGTAACAGCACTTCTATATTAATTATACATTTTTAGCACCCCATTCTTCAGTGACAAATAAAAATTCATTATGAGAGCTGCATAGACAGACAGCATCAAGGAACTAACTTGTTACAGATCCTCCATCACCACCTGATCCAGAGCAATATTTTAAAGAAGTATGAACTTTTTGCTCCTCCTAACAATAAAAGGAGTGCAGATCCTTCTACTTTTAATAATCAAAATTAATTTTAAAAATTATTAATGTAATATATAAGAATCATTCACTGATAACATCCTTAGCTGAGCTTGGAAGAGCTGAGATCCTTCTATCTCTTTCACAGACATTGAGTCTGAGAAGAAGCAAGAGAGGGTTAAATCAGTTATCTTAATTTGAACACCCTGCTTGCACAGGTACATTTGTGTTACTCGTAAAGAAATCTTTCAACTTCTCAGGCAATGGGGATATATAAAGCGATTTTGAAGACATAAAGATCTTATCTGCTTATATTTAGGTGTGTATAGAAGAGGTTTAGTCCTTCTAAGGATCCTAAGTCTCACTGGTAACTGTATAAGTGAAGTGCCTGATGAAGAGACCCTCAGTAGTCATTCCGTTAGGTGTCTGCATTTAGCACCCTGTATCTGAGATATATTTACCTGGATCTTGACATTTCCTTTTTCACATTACAGCAGCTTGAAGCCATGAGAAATTACTCAGCTCCCTATTGATATCGCCATTGTTTACTACATGCCAAGGTGTCTGCTAGCCACCTGAGGTAATGGAGATGGGGCCTACGTACTGCCTCTGAGGACTTTGGTTTCACTTTGGTTTATGTTCTGGTTTTGGTTTTTTCCCCTATAAAGACTCCAGACTCATTTATGAACTCGTCTTAAACCTAAGAAATCAGTTTAAGTAGCAAAAAAAGGAAGATGAGAACTACTTATAAAAGGATGATGACTTTAAATATTGACTAGGTGACGCCTTGTCAAAAGAACTTTGTAGAGGCTGAAAATTTGCCTTCAAGAGATCATTGCAAAAATTCACATCAGAAGAATTAATGAATATTTTGTAACTACTAAATCTCTGACTCGAAGATTGTGTAGGGAAATGTTGAAGACTAAGGGACGATTGAAGAAGTAATCATTGTCTGCTTGCTCTGTCTATGACTTGCCCCTAAGCATCCACTTTTTGAGAACGGATGCTACAATGTCTTGTCATCTTTATAAAACTGTATACAGGTTAGCACATTTCAAAGTTTCCCTAAATATCAAACCACTCTCTTTCACCCATGTGGCTTTACTGAGGTAAATAAAAACTTTGTGCACAAAATTTTTGTATCATATGGATTGCATCTGCTGTATCTGTAATCCTCATGCATCTCTAGAGTAGTCTTTTATCCTTTTCCATAGACATAGTAGCTTAGAAGCATACCATTATCCTCTTGTTACACTTGGAAAAAAAAAAAACCTGTCTGTCCTGTACTCATTTGTGAGGAGCTGGTGTTCACAGAATACTATAAATCCTGTCCATGACTGCAAATGGACACTGTACTTGCATGTACTACCCCCCACCAAAAGAAACCACACCAAAAATATAAACACCAAAAAACCACACCACAGGAAATACTGCTTTTAGGAAGGCAGAATAAAAATTGAAAGGTAAATGAAATTTAATCAGATAATTCAATGTGCATGTATATAAGACATTCCCCTTCTCTTTTCTGTAGCCTTCCTTGCTTTTCTAAAATTTACCTAGAGGTTTTAGTCTAAAAAAAGGCAATTTCTATTTTCAGGAGTAGCTGAAGCAATTTAAATGAGTTAGGCTTAAAATAAATATGTGAGATTTCATATATCTCACTGGAACACATGTTAAAATACATCCTTTAAAGAGTGAAAGATGAAGAACTCGCTTTAAAATTAATCCAAAATGAAGGCATTTCTCCATTTGATAGGTGTAGATTTTAAATGTTAAAGGTCTGAGCCAGCATCAATTGTATGTTTAAAGCTCCCCGTGACCTCTGAGTACACTGTAACAATGATTTACTCATTTTTTTCTTGGTTACTTCAGGTTACCAAAGGATTTTATAACTACTGCCCCATTTGCAGGGACGTAAATGGAATCATTATCATCTTCAGTTCAAACCAAGCCCTTTCAATATGATCCTGTCTCCTTTTTGATAGGAAACCTCTTAATAACCGAAAGACTGGATCTCTTGGAAGCTACTTTACATTTTGCACTGTTAATAAAATTACACCCTTGATGTTTTCTAAATATATCACAGGTAATCACTGCATCAGAGCAACACATTCTTCTTGCTTTGATTTGAAAGCTTCATCTGATGCCATGATGGTTTTTTACTTTTCTTTTATACCCCCTTTTATACACTCTTTTATATAGCTTTATATATTCCTTGTGCCTATAACTTACATAGTTATCATTCTTTAAATTCGATAACTCCCCTTAGACCTAGAATTTCGTTAAGTTTAGAGACTAAACATTCTAAAAGCCCAAAGAAACCAAGGTCCTCTCCAGAACACATTCTGTAAACAAAGATAGACCCATCCAGGGGGAGGGTCCCTTGGGTGGGCGTCTCACCCGACTTCCTCATTAGGGAATCTTTGATAGATATGCTAATTTTTGCAAGGCATATAATTGTATACTCATCACATCGTGAGTGGCCATTTTCTTCGGTGGGGACTTTGGGGTGCATTTCGATGTGCATTTCATCACACCTGAGGATCCTTAAATAAATACCAAGGTAAAAACCCTTTTTCCTTCCTAACTGTGTGCAGTTCTCTTAATTTTAAGACCAGGATAAGGCATCACATCAGATTCACAAAATCCCTGCTCTTTGTACAGAACATTTGGAAACAACTGCAACCAGAAGCCATGTTATTTAAACACCTACCTTAAGGAACCAGGACACATTTAATGTCACCTTTTCACAAATACTTGGTTATTAATCCTAGCAATATTAATCCTTTATTTATATTCCTCACTCAATTCATGAGTAACTAATAGATTGAAATGGAGCAGAATTTCTAATTCATCTGATGTTGTTTGTGCTTTTATATGTAAGCCTCTCTCTAACACTTACTACACAATTATATATGCTTAGTTCTGAGAAACACTGCAAAAATATTTTTGATTCCCAAAGTACAGCTACAGGGAACGCGTAGGAGTGCTAATCGTGTGACATGAAGGGAAAAATTACGTAAATTCATGAAGTGCTCTGTTTTGCACAGCTCACACTTTGAAGTCAAGGCAGATACACAAACATGAACAAATCTAGCACTTGCTGGCAGAGTGCCAGCCAACGTGCTCACACATAAGAGCAGTTCATGTTTCAGTCATGGCTGAATCAACAAGTGACTGATTTCTTCTTACAGCTAGGTGAAGGGTGGTTTCACCACAAAGACTACATTTACATTCACCTCATGTTCCACCATGGCTCCTAAAACCAAATTGTATTGAACTTGGAAGGAAAAAAGGACAGCTTTATAGCCACTAGGATCTGTTCAGGGTTCTAGAAGTTCTGCTATTTGCTCTGCCTTGCTGAGGTTGAAGACCTTCACCAAACATCCAAAATAGTATTTTCTGAAATTAAAGAGGAGAAAAGAAAACAAAAAAACCAAACCAAACCAAACCCAACAACAAAAAAGACAATCAAACAAACA
This sequence comes from Oriolus oriolus, assembly GCA_013400235.1. Classification (NCBI taxonomy): domain Eukaryota; kingdom Metazoa; phylum Chordata; class Aves; order Passeriformes; family Corvidae; genus Oriolus; species Oriolus oriolus. The sequence goes on along the minus strand of VXBT01012444.1, from coordinate 498,194 downwards.
AAAAAACCCCCAAACAAACAAAAAACAGTGTGTGGGTGCAGTGTCAGAAGCCTGTTTTAAAAAGTGCATTAATTACATTGCATATAACAGTTAAACATACTCTGCTCAGGGTATCATGTTGTCTAGGGGCAGGCTAAACTACATGTCACAGGACAGAGGAATAGATCGGTCATTCTTAGTTTTGAGGGGAAAAAGTTACGAAATTGGGTGGTAGATTTATCTTTAATCCAGTAGTTTCAATCACAAAAGAGATTGATCATGATTTACTGCTGTTGAGGACCTCATGTCCTCATGCTGTACATGTGTTTAATAACAAGGGCTTTTTGTGTACTGATTCAAATTCACAAATACAGATTCAGTATTTTCTTGTACTGGTTTCAGTGCCTGCATTTGATTGAAAAGCTGTGTGACACGCATTGCATAAAATGCACCAAAAAACCCTGACAGCAACTTCTATGTTTTCTCTTTATCAGTGACACCTCAGCCTGGTCACCTCTGTTAAGCAATGCCCAACAGAATGATGAAAACATACCTGTATGATACTGAGACGATATGGTAAAGTAAGCATTCATGTTACTAAAAATCTAAATATTGTGAAAGTTCTTATCTTGGACATTTTTGTACAACTAACATTCATAGCTGTGCCTGATCTTATATTTTTCCTGCTGTAATGAGCCCACTTGTTAAAGAAAATAACTACAGATTCGATGCAGGTGGAGGTAGTTAACAAGATGTTGACCTAGTCATCCATTTGAGTCAAAGCAACACAAAGGCAGGAAAATATTTTGCTAATCAAAACATTATCTATAGCTAAGGTTATTTTAGCTGAGGTGGCTAATATCCTGAATTTTTTGTATAATCCTATTATTTCCTCTGTAATATAGACCATTGTGTCTTCTGATTAGCCAGTACAGTTACAATAAAAATGGATGTTGTTTCACTCCTGTTTAAGTGTCTGTATTCTCTTCAGCTTCTGAGTATGGCTCTATAAAAGCAGGTAGCATTGAGGATTCAGATAGGCACATTTATTAAATAAAGAGAGGAAAACATTACCAATTTATCTACACCTGGCATGATGGACTACTGATATACAACTAATTGTATAATATAAAATAACAACTGATCTTTCACCATGGCTCAGATATTTTGCAAGAGAGAAGGTGCTTTGAGAATATTAGGCCGTATTATCTAAATCTGCTAACTTTCCTCAAGGACTTTTCTTTATGAAATTTTGATACCACTGTGTACCTCAACATTTCAGTCATAAAGATTTCTTTAAGACAGATATTCATTGATACAGAGAGCCTTACTCTGATGAGATCTCTAAGATCACCAGCAGTGAAAAGGGACTTCAAAAAAGGTTTCAAAGGCAGATGAAGTTTTTCCTATTGGTAATAAAATAAATAGGCAGTCATCATGATTCTACTACCACAACAGTTGTCAGCATTTTTATTTATTTAAGACTCCAAGATTAAATTAAGGAAAAGCATGTCCTACACAAATTAAGGAGACTCAGGGAGCTCACATATTTAAAGAATAGATGAAAGTAAGATTATACCTACACACACACGATGTAATCAATTAAAAGGCTTTGTAACACTTCCAACACAAAATCTAGACCAAATACCTGTTACAACCCAGATGAAAAAGTTTCTAGGAGAGAATTTTTATTTATTTTTCTCTTCTGCAATCTACCCTTTCCCTTCAGTGCAACTTAAGCTCTACTGGTTGTCTCTCTCCCATGCCCACCATCACCTTATTCACAAAGGTAAGACTCAGATGACTCTTAGCCAAGGACCTCCAACTGTATACCAGAGGAAAAAGATCTCAAGGGAAAACTCTTCCTTCAGTATACTCCTTCCTTTGTCAGACCCTTTGCAGTCCCACATGAATGGTCTGTGTTGGAGCCCTTCACGTGATGTTCCAGGATTTGTCTCTTTTTCAGACTCATCTCTAAATGACAAACTTTTGGCCTTGGTTGAGCCTTAGAAAAGTACCCTCACAAATGACACAGAGAAAATAGTTTTCATGAGAGAAACCTCTCAGTAGCACTAACTTTCCCTTTGCAGTCCCACATCAGCTGGATCTTCAATCTTTTTCAATCCTAAATCCAAATCTCACTTTAGGCCTCAAACTGATCACTACCCAAGGACGCCCAGCCATGGGCCAGTTAAAAAAGCCCTTAGGGGAGAAATCTATCTTCAGTGTAACTGTCTTTGTCTTCTTCTTTGACACCCACCTCCCACTGAAGGTCTAAATTTTTGTCTCTAACCATATTCCCAGTTTTAATCTAGGCCTTGGGTTTAGTCTCAGCCAAGGCCTCCCTGCTAGGGCACAGTATTCACTGGAGAAGACTTCTTTTTGTCACCTTCCCTTGCTTTAGCAGCTTCTTGACAGCACAAATAAAACTGGAGCACACCCTAGGCATTAACATATATTTTGATTCTGTCTTTGCCAAGGACCTGCAGACATGGCCCAGACTACAACACAGCCCAGAAAAACATCTCGCATCTCACTCCTTCCTTTGGTTCTCCCTATTCAACTGCATGTTCACACTTGTGTCTCTCCCACACATCTAGCCCAAACTGTAACTCCTATTGCAAACTGGGGCTCAGTTAAAGACATGCAGCCATGACCCAAATCAGCAGCCTAATCCATCCCTTTAAATGATCTTTTCAATTGCTTATGGGTTCAGACAAAGCTGGACTGCTTCTGCCTTGGCAGAAAAGGAATTTTTCCTCGGAAAGATTTCCATTAACTTGCCCAAGGAAACCTATTTCCAAACTGAGCTCAATTTAGAATGAAAAGTTCTTTTCCACAATGAAGAAACTAAATCTCCCTCTGGAATGTACCCCTAGCCAAAGGTAGGGCAAATGGATTAATTTTGTAATGATCCAAGAATCAGTGAAATATACACATGGGTGACTGAACACCAGACATACGTCTGAAAAATCTGCATCTAATTTTTCAGTAAAAAAATCTCTTTCCTCAAACACACTTCAGAATGTGCTTGCTCCCCTTTTTCAGTGAAAAAAGTAAGAAAATGATTATTTTTCTTTTTTTTATGGTTAAACTTATGTTAGGACTCTGAGGATCCTGAGGACCTTCCTGTTGCTGCCTAGACACCCCATTGTTCCTCCCCGCACTGATCATGGTCCAAGGCTCTGTTTCAAACTGGTGCCATTAGTCACCACTTCAGCAATGCCACAGTCTCCAGTCCCATGTCTGTCTCTTCCTGAAGGGGCCTTGATGCATGGACCCAGACCTGGCTCATTGCTCTCTAAAAGTGTCAGGGCTGTTGATGGACCTGCTACTGGCCCTCAGCTCTGTCCCCTGTGCTCAGGCCCTGCAGGATGGTGGCTGTCAGGGTGGGCATGACCAGCCCTAGTGTCCCCCTGGCACTCAGTTCCCCAGAACAAAGGGGCAGCTGGCTCTCACTGATTCCTGAGGATTTTTTTTTTTTTAATTGTTGTGTTTCCTTTGCATGTAATCTTTACAGTCCTTCACAAGCACCTTGTGCACTATTGGGCATCCTTATTGAATAGGAATTTTAGACAGACTGTGAAGAAAGAATCATTTATTTTTTTATGTAAGTTGCAAATTCCTGTCATTATATAACTATAAATAGTAAATCAGTCTATGTAGTGAAATGCAAGATAAGCAAACCAATAAAATAAATTATGAAATTGCTTACTCCTTGTCCAATGGGTTGCTAGCTTCTGCCTCACAGAGGAGTTCCACATAGTAAGTAGAACTGACTGAATACATAGCTGTTGGTATAGCTCAAAAGAGAACATGGTATGGCTTCATTTCCAAGAAAGGGTGATGCAAGAAAAGGTCAGAAACATCAAAGTGCAAGAAAACAATTCAGCACTTTAACCAATTCTGTGGTTCTGCCACAGAAACATACTGAACCTTCTGCCAAAATAGGCAGACATGCCTACTTGCAATGATAATTAAGAAGTCTGCAAAATAATCATAATAACAGTTAATTAAAAAAAACCCAACAAAACAACTAAACCAACAAATTAAAGTCTTTGTTCATTTAGACCTTTTCAATCTTATAAAATCTTCAAAAACCAAGAGCAAGGTAATTTCACACAAGCATTTAACATGGAAGGCTATGCAAAGTTGCATCACATCTGTGATCTTACACTGGATTTTAGTATTGATGCCTTATCCTGGTCTTAAAATTAAGAGAGCTGAACACAGCTAAGAGGAAAAAGGGTTTTACCTCGGTGTTTATTTAAGGATCTTCAGGTGCGCTGAAATGCACATCAAAATGCACCCCAAAGACCCACTGAAGAAAATGGCCACCGACGATGTGATGAGTATACAATTACATGCCTTGCAAAAATTAGCATATCTAATGCTAATTTTGGGAAAAGATTCCCCAGTGAGGGACTCGGGTGAGACCCCTCACCCGAGGAACCTTCCCCCTGGATGGGCCTATCTTTGTTTACAGAATGAGTTCTGGAGAGGACCTTGGTGTCTGGGGTTTTTAGAATGTTTAGAGTCTAAACTTAATAGGATACTAGGTCTAAGGGGAGTTATCAAACTTAAAGAATTATAACTATGTAAGCTAAAAGCACTAAGAATACATAAAGCTATATAAAAGAGTGTATAAAAGGGCTATAAAAGAAAAGCAAAAAATCCTCATGGCATCAGTATCACTTCTCCAAATAATTGCACATTCTCACCTGCTTTTTTCTTGGAAGGGACAGAAGATTTCTCTTTTGATCAGTGAATTAGTTTGCTTGAAACTGTATGTATATGCTGTATGTATGCACTCTGGCAGCATCTTTTCCAACCACTCAGTCACTGATTTAAGAGAAGATTTGGGAAGTTAAGAGTGCTACAGCCCCTGATCTTATGCTGTGTATTTTGTGATACAGCTGTGGTTGATAGTATTTTTTTCAGTTAAAAGCTGTGCTTGGCTTAGGGATTGATTTCAGAGTCAGGAACAGAGTCCATAAGTAGATGACAGACTCAAAATTGTGCAGAAAATCCATTACAAGAAATGAAAATCAATCTCTAGAACGTTGTAGAACTAGAATATTATTTTCCTATTCTGATAGATATTCAAGTTTCTACACCTTCATCTTCATTAGAAAGGATAGGAAAATAATTAATCATTTTCCTAAGTATTAAAAGGTAATCTTAAAGTGTTGATATCTCCAAAACTTTGTCCCTTTTAACATCACTAACAATGAAATATATCTAAATAAATCAGTGAAAGTCTTCAGTATGTTTTAGTGTCTGAGAACAAATTCTGTTTTAAACAGAAAATAAATACAGTGAATAGAGAGAACATTTCCATCTCAGTTCAGGCATTTCTGTGCTTGGAGCAAGGACACATTGAAAATAAACAGGGAACAAGAAGTTCTGAGGAAGGACATTTAAATAAAATTATTTACTGCCCACAATAATAGATTTGATTTTACAAATGTGTTTTCTTTTCACTTCCTGAAAAACCTTTTTAGAAACCAGATTGCAGAACGGCAATATAGGAGAAGGCAGCAGCAATTTTTCATCTTGATAGAGTCTGTATTTTCATATGATCATTTCCTGATGATGTGACTTTTACACACATTAACTAACAGCAATTACAGTCACAGGACAGCATTAGCTTTATCATCCAACCCTTTCTTGAATTGCCTGTGTTGTTCATCTAACTAACAAAAGAGTTGCCTTACAGGCTCAGTGAAGACACTCAAATGCTGTCAGCCAGAAGCAGGCCCTGCACACAGCTTCCTGGATCTATACTTTACAAAGTTTAAGGGCTGTAGATCCTATAAATTAAAATAAAGGGTGAGCTCAATTTTCGAAAACCACTCTTTAAAAAACATGTATAGCTTAATCTCCACAGTAGAAGAAAATCAGCAAAACCAACATTTCTTCAGGGTGTTTTTAAACATTAAAAGTCTTTAACTCACTTTAACTCTCAAAAGTTTAGGGGGGTATAGCTTCCTAAATTTACTGCAGAAACTAAGATTCAGCTAGCAATAGATGCTGTAGAAGCTGTTTTACCCTCTTTAAAATTTTCTGATGTTTTTCCCTGTTCTACATTTCCCATAATTCTTAAAGGAGACTTATCCCAGCCCTGCTAGAGCAGGTGCTAGGACTAACCTTATTAGACACCTCACAACTGCTAGAGAGATATAACATGGAAACCTGTAACCCACTTTACAGCAAGGGAAGAAAAACTCCAATACATTTCTTCCTGACAAATTTTAAAATGATGTTTTACCTTATTTGTGAACTTTTGGATGTTGCAAATGATACCTTACACAAATGTGACCAGTCGATGTGAGTGGATAGTGTTACATGAGGAAACATTTTAGATCACTTTTTCAAGTACATTTGGATTTTGCATTTTTTGAGTTCTCCTAATTTTATAGACTTCAGTAATGCCTCCTGCAACAACTCGTACTGTGACATAGCATAAAGAAAATTTAATAACAACTTTGAGGATGCAAAGCAGAGAGCTAAGAATTGCTACCTTCAAAGTACTGATAGTACATTCCACTGTCTTCAATGAATAGAAAATACAAGGTTAATCACTTTGCAGTTTTGAAAATTCTGAATCAAGAAATTTTGAATATAAGTCTCGAGTTCCCGAAGAGTCAAAAATTTTCTTAGCTAATTGGTGAGGAAGATTATGCATGCTGTGTTATGCTGATGCTGGTCAACCATTCCCTTTTCCTATTTGCTCTGTAGATCTCCCATAGTTTATGACAAGAATTGAAAACTGGAAGAACTATTCAAGCCCCTCTTTTTCCTGTGGTGCACTCATATTTGCATGTACTTGGTAGGTAGAGGGCTATCACATTGAGACACTTGGAAAGCCTGCTGTCAATCTTCATCTATTGACATTTCTACTTGTTAAGTGTCTTATTAAACAAAAAAAAAAAAAAAAAGAAGCTGTGATTTCCAAACAGTGATAGCAAATTAGGCACTTAAACAATCATCGCTTTCTACCCCAAGTACCATGACCTGTCCATAAAGTTTGAGATTTCTTTGTTCTAGAAATACCAGAGCCCACAAACTACACAGCTTGATATTTATTTTGGCAACTTGCTGTAAAACATCAGTGTAACCACCTTTTGGCTGACGGGCAGAATGTCATTATACCAGTGTCTTTTGATGCTTTAACCATCTTCAAACATTCTCAGTTACAGTGTGTAGACCTCTTAGCTGGAATTAATCCACTTTCCTTTGTAAACTACATTGCTACTTCCTCCACTGTAAATTTATCCTGGCTCCTTTAATCAATAGAGTAATTCTACAATGCAGAGTCATAGGTTCCTTAGTGTAAGAGCCATTGCGCTTTGTTCTGAAGAACAAAAAAGCATAAGAAAAGGTATAACATGCTCACAGCTCTGTGTTTACATATGAAAAGCAAAGGCAGCTGGCCAAATACACTTGCAAAATGTTTAATTTTAAGAACTCCAGTTCAAAAAGTAATGCTGGTATGAGATGTAAAGAAACAAAGTGAGATTCTAAAAGCATGTGACTCACAATAATTGAAATTAGATCTAAACAAAAGTACAACCCAGAAACAGTCATTGGAATCCTAGAAATATGAGATATAATGAGAAATACTGAAATTTATTTGCAGTACTAAAATAGTGTGCAGAAAACTGGAAGCCTTTCTTCTACAGCATTTTAAGCCAATGTACTTGAGTTAGAGAACGATTTATCCTGAAATCATTAATTACTCCATAGATTAAATATTTATTAACTTAACCCTTCTACTGTGCAAGTCAGTTGAGCAATCTTCTTTGAGCTACACATTTATTTTCTTCTCAGAAATTTTATAGGCAAGGAAAAACTGAGGCAGTTTTTTGTTCCATAGTCTGCTGAAAACGAAGAATAGAAAAATATATCTTTTTTTAAACTTATAACAAGCTTTAATATCAAAAGGGTACTCATACAAGGCAAAAAAGAACTTTATTTTTACAGATGAGATCAGAGAAAACTGTCTGTGGAGTTTTCTTGCTTTACTATGAGCCAAAGCAAACACAGAACAAAGCATACCCACTCCTGGAAAATGTTGTAAACCGTGTATTTAGTGGCTCAGAGATTAAAACACATTTCAGTAATTAATATATGCAAAGTTACCTGAAACCTTAAGTTTTCCTTTATATCCTCAGGCACTTAACCAAATGATCTTTAGTCTAGTGGCTAATGGGTGGTATGCAACTAATGAGTGGCATGTAACTTAAAACCATATTTACTTATTTCACTTTAATGATAGGGTGGGGAAATTTTTCACTAAAATTACAAAAGATTTGGATATTTAAAGTATTATTCATAAGTACTGGAGTGAATTTTATTCCCAGGGCTCTTTGCCTATCAGCATTAGGTTTTGATTACCCAGGGGGAAAAAGGTTCTAATATCTATAGACACTCATCCTTACATAGCCTGGCAGATGTGAATATTTTGTATGCCAGTTATAACAGTTCTCTGAACAATATTTACTATTCTAGTAAAACTTTTAACTGAAACTGACCATTCAAAAATGCTGATTTTAAAAAATTGTTATATTTCCTGGAAAGTCTTCGGGTTTCGTTTTGTTTTTAAATAAGACACTAAAAGTGTTCATGTGTTTTCTACAAATGCTTTCTAGTGAAATAACAATAGATCCCTTATGTTCTTCTTGTTTAAGCTTATTTTTGCAGCCAAAGCAAGGTAAGTTATATTTAAATATAAAACTATGGTAATATGAAAGTATATAATTTCAAAGTCTCCCAGTTTTGTTTTACATGTAATGTGTACATGTTTACAACATGGCAGAAATTGCTGATAACTTGAAAAATTTTGTTAATAGGAAAAACCCGCTTGTTATCAGCTCTATCTTTAAGACTTTATCCCTACTCCAAGCACTTGTGTAAGTGTGGGAAATTCCTGCTCCTAAATTCTTCAGGTATCTTTGACACCTGCAGTTGTTACTCTATTTTTAAGTAGCCCTTCCTCAATTATCTCCTGGAGGATAGAAGTTATGGTGTGTTCCCATTCCCTACTGTTATTAGCCACCCATATATCAGAAAATTAGAAAAAATGAAGTTTTCTTCTGCAGTGAAGTAAAAATAGAACTAAAGGGAAGTCTTGACCTGTGAGGTTTCTACTTTCTTTAGATGCATCCCTTTCTGCTTAGCCAGACCAAATCACCTACCGTGGTGACTCCTTCAAAGTTTTTTCATTACATATTATAAGTGATATATCTACTTTTTGCTTCCAAATTAGTGTACTAATTAGAGTAGACTGAGCTTACCAAGGCAGCAAACTCACTCAGGTCTCATTAACTTTGCTAAGGACACTGGAAATTTAGGCTTCTTTTTATTCAGGCCTATTTATAGACAAACTGTTGGCAAGAGTTAAACATGAAGACATAGGAAACCTGCCCAAGTGTTTATTTACAAAACCAGTAGCAGCAGATGTGGCATTCAGAGTTGCAGGCTTAGAGAGGGGCTAAAGACACAGGAGAAGCAAAAGGGAAGGAAATTTTAAAAATTAAAAAAAAAAAAAGAAAAGGAAAATAAAGGAAAAAGTCTCTCTTTCCCCAATAAATAAAGCCCTCTCCTAGCTTCCAGCCTGAGAGTGGAATTTCATCGTCAGAACCTGAAGTGGTGACAAGTCAGTAAGTGAGCTCATTGCATGGGTAATAGACTGACACAGTTTTCCTTCACATTGCATTTACTGAGCAGCTCTGGCAGCAGATCTAGAGGGAGATACTTACATTGCCCTCCCAGCTGGTGGCCATCTGCCTTAGTGACAACTGCCAGATGGAGGAAAAATGCATGAAATCAGGGATCAAACACTAAATAAAAGAAAATTACTTTGAAAGCAACTTTGTCATGTTATAAATAGACTGTTTTAAAATGTCTCACATGTTTTAATTAGAAGGGGAAAAGGGAGGTAATGAGGTAGATATAAACCTGTGAGAGAAAGATAGTGCAGCAATTTGCACACTGCCTTACTCTGCTCTGAATGTGGATGACACTAATTTGGAGATACATTTTGATGTTCTTACATCAAAAAGTACCCATTAGATGAATGCAAGAATTACCAAATAAAGTTTCTTTCCCCTCATGGCTAATGTGGTGGGAGCCTCCCACGAGTGCATTCCAGTTCCTGAGAGCACTTTTCTCAAGCAACTTGCTCTGACCCTCTGCGCTGATTAATCTTCTGAAAGCAAACTCAGAGCAGGGCTGGTGAGGACCAGTGTCACCAGACTGAAGCCTGCAACGATGAATCAGCAACTACAGCCTGAAGAAGAAGAAACAAGGAAATTGATGGCTCCCTTTTGCCCCTACACGCAAGCTTAATTATGTAAAGGGTAAACAAACCCCCCTTAATTCACAAAGGGATTTAAAACAAACCAAAAAGCTAAAAGGAAAGAAAAAACAACAAAAACAACAAAAAAAGTTTAAAACCTCAAAGACCTTGCTTTTCCATAGATAATTCATGAATTCCTGGGAAAGTAGGGTTAAACAACTTCCACACACTACTAAACAGACCATAAAAAGAAGATGTTGTGCATAGGTAGAAGAACAATGTAAGGTACAGAGGCAGAAAGATTTACTGGATATGGAGGTTTATTGGTACTACAGTACCACTGGCACACGTTGTGTTAGTGAGCACTGGAAAACTCAATGTCTCCATTTATATATGTTAACATCTTCCATCTGTTTTTACTTCTAGAAAATTTGAATGAGAATACTTTTGCTCCTACCTGGCAATAAAGGGACTTGAAAAAAGTATATTTTTCTTATTAATAAAATATAGGGGAGAGACTTCTGAACAATTGCATAGCTGAAATTACTTGAGTAAAGAGTTTTGATTTGAAAAAATAATAGTAATTTGCAGAAGGCAAGGTGTTTTCTTTTCTTCCCTACGAATTGGTTTTGATAAAACCGATTTAGAAGACTCAGTTTATCACCTTTTCACTGTACTTCTAGATATAAGTGAGCATGGTGGTCACCATTTGTCTAAGAACAAGACCATTATCTCTCAAATGTAACCATCTCTTATAACCCTGCACTCTATGTAGAGAGAGAGATATAGCACCCAGAGAACAATGAGTATCTGAGTTATTACCATGGATGTGGTAATATGACAAATAGTCAGAAGTACACAGTGCTAGGAAACTCTCCCTTCCCTGCATTTCCTTAGGGAAATAGTATGCATTTTGCAAACCATGAACGGCACCATCAGGAAGTTTTGCCTCAACTTTGGAAATTGTATTATCCTTTAGGCATTTTAATCTAATTCTGCCTAATATTCCATGTAACAGCAGTGTTGTTATGAACTTCCTTACAGATTTACTTGGTAGAATAGGGTCATTGTCTAGGAAAAGAATCAGTAAACTTTTTTTTTTTTTTGACAAACATAGAAATTAAATATGTGTTGATTATGGAAGAAATTTTGAGCTGTGGCATGAATACAACTTCATAGCAGAAATGAAAGAGTGATCTTTGAAGATATCAGAGAAAGAAACATGGAATCCCTGCCAGGTCACACAGTACCAATAGACACACATTGCAGTCCTTCAGAGGTAATAATTTCAGCTCTTTAGTAATAGGAAGGGTGTATATTCCTTACATATTTTTGTGAACCTCAAAGTAAGTCATCAGAGCAGTGCTGATGGCTCAAGAGTGATGATTAGTTCTACTTAGTGTTTGGATCAAGATTCTTGAAAAATTTGTGATATGGCCGGAAGACTGTATCTGTCTATAGTAAGACATTGATCTTACTGAGCTCTCACCACCACAGAATACATGCACTCTACCCCATTTAAATGCAGCAGTTCCCTTAGCAATGCAATTGTTTTTTCTATGCCAAACCTTAGTATTTTAATGTTTTTCTTTCCAAAATATTAAGTCATTTGACAATATGTTATATAAAAAATAATTTAACACCAAACATCTAATATGAAGAAATTGTCAGTCAGATGTACACATATTGTCCTGTCACTGAAATAAGAATGTTTATATGCCTCATGGTAGTATTACTCCCCTTTCTTCATAGTTGTTATTGAAGGTCTTGAAGATTTAGCCTAGAGATTCCTTCCAGTACCTGAAGGAAGCCTACAAGAAAGATAGAAACTTTTTACAAGATCATGTAAGGGGAAAAGACTTCAAAAAGAAAGAAGGTAGGTTTCGATTAGATGTTAGGAAGAAATTCTTTCTTGTGAGGGTGGTGAGGCACTGGAACAGGTTGCCCAGTCATGGATGTCCCATCCCTGGATGTGTTCAAGACCATGCTGGATGGGGCATTGAGCAACCTGGTCCCTGCAAAGGGATTGAAACAAGATGATCTTTAAGGTCCCTTCCAACCCAAGCCATTTTATGATTCTACGGTTCTGTAACTCCTTTCTGACTGCCCAGGCAAGTTGCATGTATTTCAGAGTAAACAAGCATCACAGCAGGAAGTTAAAAACGAAGGAACTGAAGGAGCTCTTGATGAGGGTGAACTGATTTGTGACCACCCAAGTGTTCCATGTGTATTACAGGATAAGGACTCTCAGGCCCTAACAGTGAGAGGAAAAAGAAGAGAATACAAAATGAGAGAACATTGCTATTCTGAGACCAACATCCTGGAACATTCCTATTTTTATGCATAGATAAAAATTTTTATTTTTAATGCTGTTGCTAGATTACAATTTATATAGAAGGTGAGTAAAGCATAATGAAGGAGACCAGATGAGAATACATTCAAAAACTTTGCAAAAATTATTATTGATGTGTTCATAGAAATTTACAGTTATGGTTACACACATTTCCTACTTCTCTTTGAAGATAACAGGATTTTACAGATGCAATTCCAATTGCAACTGTAATTTCCTGGTACCCCGTGAATTGGAAAGTGAGTTTGGTTCTAGCTGCCAAGTCATTAAGGCCCACACCTTTAGGTAACAACTGAGAACAATCTGAAAAAGTAAGACTAAAGTTGTAGTCTTGTACCATTCCCTTTTCTGTATCTTTCTCCCAGTGTGTCCATATTGTGCAGTTAAGGGAAAAGGGTGAAACAGAGTAATGTAAAAACATAATGGGCCAGCCTAGACCATCATCAAATTCCTAGTTTTGCCCTGTAACATGATCCTAGGCAGCTCAACAATGTAAAGTTTGTTGTTACTTCCCACAATGCCCTTTATTTTGAAATAAAGGACCTACCTGAGCATACTTATAGGTTACCAAAATAATTTGTTGAACGGATGTACAGAGCCTCACAACTGCCTTTATGGAGTTCAGAGCTCGAGCATACCCTTAAGTGTGCAATAACTGAGCAATAATAGGCAAAAGACTTTTGAAAGAAACTTCAAATATTTTGCACCTAAACTTGCAACTTTAACATATTCCAGCCTTTCTCAATCATCTTTGACATCTTGCATTTCTAGAAAGTGTAAAATGGACAGAATCATTGTCAGAACTCATGAATACAAAAGAACTTATGACCCCTGAGCCACAGATGCTGGTAGCCTGCAATTAAATGGTTCTTCTCTGCACTCTTTAACGCTGCACTGGGAAACAAATGGCAGTCAGAGTATTTCAAGCAAACAAACAAAAACACTCATGACCATCTATGTCTTATTCTCCCTCTTGGCTGCTAGAAAAATCCATTTTTGACTAAAATTATTAACTAGATCAAAATTCTTTTATATATTATCTAAAAAAAGTTTGGAAAGAGACTTTCCCCAATTTTTGATAGTTCAATGACAATTATAGGCCTTTCCCTCAATAAAAACTTACTCACTAAATGTCCAGTACAACACTAGCATCTCACAGGAATAAACAGAACAATCTCTCCTAAATTACCAAGACTCCCTCAGCATACTCACTTGTGTCCTACAACTTCATTCTCCAGAGTCTGATTGCTGTAAAAGTCAGAGAAGTGGAGTTGATTGAATGCTAAAGGGGAGGGGGGTGGGAGAAGGGGTGGAATGTAATACTTTATTAGGCATTCTGCAGACTACTCAAGAGCTGTTTATTTCTTCTAAGAATTTCAATTAGCTGCTAAAGAGGAGGAAGCTGCTAAAGCTTCCATGAGAAAGCAGCTAAGATGCAATTTTCAGCTGGTCAACAGGTAAGAGGCAATTTTCATCCTATTATGATGTGTTCTGCAGGAGATAGATTGGACTAGTGTGCAAGAAAATGCTTTCCCAGCACTTTAGCGAAGATTCATCAGTCCCTAAAATTCAGGGTTTTCTCTGAAAAGCTAAAAAAGAGATCTACAGTCCAGATAATGGGGGTATCAGGCAACTTAATCAGAGCTGCATTGCCTGTCCAAGTCTGCAAATTTAAAAAAAATTATTTAAATAGGAAATAAATCAAGTATGTACACCTTGTGTGTTGACTATAAAGTCCAAAAAACCCCAAACCAGTATGCTGTTGATGGTCAAGACTAGAAGATCTGTACACATATTTTGTATATATAGTTATGGCAAGTATCAAAGACAATATTCTATCATAAATCAATGACGTCTTGCAAACATTTCATCCTTCATCCTGTAAAATGAACTCTAGTTTTTGTTAAGAAACTTTTTCCCCATGCGCTTACATGTATACTTGATCATAGCTTTCATTTTCCTGTATTCAGAGTCCACTGAAGAGAATAACAGAGATAATAAAGAAACTAGTGTTTCCTTTCAATGGGAGAAAAGCTATGTCCTGGAGAACCATGTCTATTACTAGATACCCACATCGACTGAAAGATGATAGCTCTGATTAATGGTGATGAGGGGCTGCTGGCTCTGGCAGCAATGAAGAGTTCTGAGTTGAGATTGCCCATACAGTATGTGGATAATTTTTGGTATTTTATCTACTCCTTTCCAAAGTATTTTTAGAAAAGAGTACTCTACAGAATGTTCCTGCTGATTTACTTCATGGCAATTTGTTTCTTCTTTACCTTGTTATTTTGTTTTTTGTTTTGAAAGCAGTCTATATTTATATTTTTCTTACCTCCCTATCCTACAATTGCTTGTCTTTGTAGTCCTAATCTTCATCCTGTTATTGTATCCCTTCTTGTCTCCTGAGGTAAAGCTCTCCTGACAGAGATTTTACTTGCTGTTTTACCACTCAGAAAAGGTTCAGCATAGCTTCTAGAGATACCTTAGGTGTGGATCACTTGATAGCTCCTGTGGGACTAGCCATCTATTTTTACAAGGTTGAACCAAGAACAATGGAATTAGAAAAAAAATCAGGAACTCACATCTTGCTCCTTCAACTCACAACTGTTGCACTGAATGTGAGCAGCACTCCAACTCACACAGAATGTGAGCAGTCCTCCAGTCTGAGCCCATCTGGTGTTGCTAAGAAACAGGGAAGAGGGCCAGTGACTCCTATTGTTTCAGAGAACATGTGCATGGCCAGTAAAAATGAAGATCTTTCCCAGTTCTGACCTGGAGTTTTGCTGTCTTTCCACACACATCAGTTTCCAGGCGACAGAACTGACTGAAATGCTCATCTCCTGGAACGGGGATGCTGTACGCAGCCCATGGACCAGACTTCACCTGTCAGGAAAATTAATCCAAACTATGGCCCAGATTTCTCATTTTTCAGACAAAAGCAAGGAGCAAAACAAAACTAAGGATGAATTTTGTAATACTCACAAGTCTGTTTCTGAGAAGGGAAATATATCCTATCATCTGAACTATTTTTAAGCATCCCCTTTCACACAGTGATGTGTATGTATGCATACGTGTGTAGGTGTCTGCTGATGCAATCTGAGATAATTTTGTGCCTCTCCTTCATTTTCACCTTGTTCATACATCATATGATGAGAGAATGGTTTCAGTTTCATTTTAAAGGGATGCTTATTAACATACATATCTTTTTCATCAGCCTGCGCTGGATACATTAACATGTACTCTTACCATATCACAGGGGATTCCTGAACTGGTGTCCTGTGGGAAATCCAGGTACACAATGAAGGAAGAGACAATGATATCTAACTGAGAAAGGCCCCTAGTGTCTACCCAAAAAGCTGGGGGTGATCAGTCCAGAGGCAGTCAAGTGCTGGAGAACAAGAGAGAAACTGCAGCTACTGACTTCCCACTCCCATTACATTGGCAGCTCAGGACAAGCCAGGGAGCCCTGCCTTTCCCATGGGTGATATCTCTCAGAGGCAGCCATAGGGAGGAGCAGCCAATTGAACTGGCTCCAAATACCCTGAAAAGCTCCCATAAACCAAAAATTTTGATTTTACCACAATATGAGTGTCAGGAACTACACATCAATAAAAAATTAACTTGAAAATATTTCTATAAGAACCATGGAGTAATCGAAATGTTTATATTATGACTGTCATAGGCAGGAATTAATTTATTATTTTCATCTATATTCCTAAGTCTCACCTGCATTTTTTGCTCTGTAAATATTGGATTAAATTACTTTAAAAAGAAACCTCAAGTTTTAAACACATGTATAAACTGTCCATTTACATTACTAAAGTAAAAGAGACACTATTTGACTGGTTTAGCACAGAAGAGTGAGTTCATTGGACAGATCTGTTCTTGAAGTTTTGCAGAGGGTTACCAGGGCCAGCTGTGTTCCAAATAAATGTGCTGACCTAAGTGAACTTCCTATCAACAAAATTCTCTCAGGCTCCCATTATTTTTCTTCAACAATTAATCAACAGCTGCTGAAAAGCTATGAGTGTGCTTGTAATTTTCAGTAAAATTAATGGAAGTCCTATCTTCTAATATGTAGAAGAAGGTTTTTATTCCTAACCCTGGTGTGAATTTTCTGATTTATTTTTTAAGTCAATTACCCTTCTGAACTCACATGTCTCCTCTCTTTGGCAGAAAGGATCCCAGGCTCTACCGTGACAGGCATGAATAGCTTCCACAAATGCCTACAAATTCAGTTTTCTAAAGCAGTGAGATCTACTGTAAAAAGATGAGGACGTTTGTTAAAATTCTGTCATGATGTGGTTACTCCTTCTGAATTCATGTAAACATTTAGGTTTTCTGTTGGGATTCATTCTTATTTGGCATCTATACTGTTGGCAGTCAGGGATAGAGCCCTGTTTGTGTAAACACCCCTTACACAGAGGAATGCTTTGAGTGTCTCTGTTTTGCTACAAGGGTATGTTGGGCAGAGCTCAGTGAACAGCGTGGAGTCACCCTCACTGGGCTCCCACTGAAAACCAGGGTTGAGGGCTCAATTCTATTGCCTTTTCTCTTCCTGTACCCATAGGAAGCTTTTGTTTCATCCTCAAGGGTCAAACAGATAGTAATTACACACAAAAAGTGATACCATATCAAAGCACGCTTAAGACCTGATGACAATATTCATGAAACCATTTTTAGAACTTTGAAGCTTTGATGGTCAGGACATTGCACCTTTTTTATGTCAGATCAAAGTGCTAGTTTTTGGGCAACTGAAGCAGGAAATAAAACATGCAGCAAGGAAATCACTGAGACACTCCACACATTTAGAACAAGCCCTACCAGAAATTCTGGTTTGTTTTTTGGAGGAAGAGCAAGTTATTCTAGAGTTTCACGTGTGGAATTAAAATATAAACGTAATCACCTGCAAACGGTATCTCATTTGTCCAAACATTTGCAGGATCAGGCACTGTGCAGTACCTTTAATGCCTGAGGATTACATCATGTTCTTTTGACTTTCCTTCTGTTCAAATAACGTAAAACACAATGCATTTTTTATGACTCAGGTCACCCTTTGTTTTCCCACGGAGCACAAAAAAAAACCATTCAACAAATTTGACTGATAAAAGATTTTTATCTTTCATGGGAAAGCAATGCTGTTTCTCTAAGTCATAAGTAATGTATTAGTAATAATGGTATTCCACTTCAAACAAATTACAAACTAATGTTAGTGTTCTTAACAATGTTATACTAAATAATAACTCCCCACAGGCCAATTTGCATACAAAATGTAACATTTAAAGCCAAGTTACAATTAGCACTTTGTTATGGAAGTCTGTGGATTGCAATTTACTGAAACGAAGTTATACTCGCTGCAAGGAATTTTAATTTATGAAAAATTACCCATTTAGAATTGCTGTCACAGTGGACCAACTTCTATTAAAATGATGGGTACCTAATAAATACATCTATTATTAATGTAATGAATGACAAAAATGAAACAAAGTAAATGTAGGATTAATGAATCTGCTGCTTTGTAAATAAGAGATGCAAGCTGACAACTCTTTCCCACTTTACTGATGATGACGCATAGAGCAGTATGGGTGTGAGAGGAGAAGGGAAGAAGAGTCTAAGGGAAAATGAAGATAATGAAGGGAAAGAGTAAAAGCAAGGAGGGGTACATAGATTAGAAAAAACAGAGAAGTACACAGGATGTTGATGAATTGAAAAATAGCATCAGAATAAACTTGAAAAATTGAGCTCCACAAAAATGAATCACACCAGTATTTCATTTCCCTTGGGTGAATGCTGTAAATCACCTGATAATGACAATGAAAGTTCTCATCCCCGAGACTTTATTTGAAGGGAAAAAATATTAGTTATCTGACACGAGTACTTAAAAAATTACAACATGGGAATACAAGCATTAAGATACTAAAAAATCTTTTCTTTTCCATTTACTCTCTTGAATTCATGCTTAAAAACTTGAAGATTGCCATTCATTTTAGTTAGAGGGGGTTTGGAGTTCAGGATATCTGATGGACCCCCCATTTAAAAACAGAAGACCATAAGAGTACCTAAAATGTCAATCTGTTTGGCAAATACTGCTAAATATGTTCTGTAAATACCAGCTGAATTTTTTTAGGTATTTCCTTTCATTTATACACACATGCTTTTGTACTCCATTCACAAACATCAGGCCTTTGTACTTTAGCAGGACCCAGGTCCCCATGTCCTGCAGTGTGTCCCCAGACCAGGAATTTGGTCTGTTAGCCAGACCGGGGCAAGGGTCACATGCTGGCTTCCCACGGCTAACTGCAGAACAGGGCTGTCCCCATTTCCTCTGCTTGCATGGCAGGGAGAGGCCTTGCCAAGCCAGCCTGTGCCTCTCCACCAGCTCCAGCTCTCCACACTGCCTGCAGTGCCACCTCTGAGCATGGGAAGGAAAAGGGAGAAGCCAAATGTGCACACCTCACACAGGCTACAAGAGGCCACTTACAGGTCCAGGATATTTACATGGTAAATACTTCCAAAGAAGATGTTTCAGAGCCCCTTGGGTAATCTGGTCTCCTCAGGCAACAGAGACATTCCCACATAATTTATTAGACAAACCATGATGACTACACAAGTTCAGCCCTTTCTTATCTGAAGAAACATCACTGGGAACTCCACATGTGACATTTTACTGAGCTAAAAATTATGTGGAAAACTATCTCCTCATGGATATGCTGTGAGAAAAAAAGAGTCTAAACTCAAGATAAATATTTTTTGAGGTTATTTACCCACCTCTAGTGAAATCTGATAGATATCTTAAGCTATATAAAACAAATTTTGACACTATAAACTCAAACTAGGTCACAGCTTGCCTTTGCTAGGATGATACTTAGGCAGCACTAAGCAGCAATGGTTGATTGAAGAATGAAGAATGTGTAAGCAGTAAGCAACATAAATTCAGTCACATGCAAAAAAAGCACATACACATTTTACACACTTGGCACAATCCCATTTTGATGGAGACAAGGGCAGATGGTGCCCTCAAGATTGTACCATATTACAAGGAGAGCTTGGAGGACCAAACCAAGCCTGGGAGTAAGTCGTTGCTGCTCCATTGTTCTCTGTGGCTTTACCCACAGACACCAGCACAAAGCTTTGCTTTAGTTCTATGAATATCTTTCTCATAAGAATTGTTTCTTTCTTTTCCTTAGACATTATATCATTATATGCTTCGGCAAAACAACAATGATATGATCCTATGATCAAGATTCTTCTATCAAGGCTTCAAAGATTCTAATATTAGAACTAAATATTGTAAAAATAACTGGGAGGGACATGGAAAAAAATAGATCATATTTGTGAAATGGTGCTCTTTATTTTTAGCTTGCTTGGTTTGCTTCTTTGTAAACAGTCTTGTTGCTTTACAGGAGTGTATTAACTCACATGATTCAGATTCTGGGTCCAAACTAGTATGACTCCTTCATATATAATGGACATTCTCATGCAGCTAGAAGCTGTTCACTAGAACATAAACTCTGAGTTAAATCCTCCTGTCATATGAGTCAAGATTTCTTATTACAGTGTAAAAAGCAAAACTATAGTGGTGCATCCATTCAGTATGTAGAAGATGAAGAAAATTCACTAAAAATAAATACGTTATCATATCTATTATCATATTTTTTTCCTCATTTTAATTTAAAAAATTGTCAGTATACTCAAAAGTGCCCATCTTGGTAGTCAAACATAGGTATTGTGTTTCCGGGCATAATTTTGCTTTTTAAGTTTTTCTAGTTTTGAAGATAATTTTGACAAACACCTGTTCTGCACTCTCAATCTGGAACCTGACAGACTAGGTGAGTTTTTTCTAGTCTGCCTGAAAACAACAGCAATGCATGTTCTGTTGGTCAAATGCTTTAGCTTCACCTGAGGAGCTGCTATTGTTCTCAATCTTCTTTTCCCTTCCCATGCTTGATGTGGGATTGCCATGATTTGACCCCTGATGATTAACAGCATTCTACTGAAGCCTATTTTCAAGTCATCTCCAAGAGATTTTAAATATTCGAGTTGCAATGAGCAAAAAAATAAATAAATGGAAATAAAAACCTGATCTCCAGAACTTAATGAAGGAGCCGATCCTTCTATCCCATTAATTCTTTATTTCCATTTCATTTAAAATGTCTTATTTTTCTGTTCTGGCGAATGAGGTAAAATAAGGTGAAACTTTCTTTTGGAGATAAAAATATGTTTTCTCAATTCACTTTTATGACCAATCACTGAAAGGATGAGTTCATAAATACTATGAAAAAGCGACAGTGGCAACATCCCTTTCTGATGGCTAATGTTTTATACCCAGGGGATTTTATTGAACTTATAGCACTGCATGATCTAATATCAAATAGCCATAGCTATAAATGGTTAGGAATGTTCTCCACACTGACCAAATCAATTTTCTCCAGCTTCACCCCTGAAACCAATATGAAACTAATAGACAAAAATTTCTTGGCAATTTTTGGAAAATAAATTTGTGGTTCAGGTTCCTGCTAGAAAGACTAAAAGACAGGGGTGATTATTTTACTACATGGGGCTGCCTGGTGATTTTTGAGGGGTATTATCCAATAAACACATACTGCCCCTTTACCAAGCAATGATTGTACATTGATTCTTTCATTCTCATTCTCCAAAAGCTAGGAAGATTAAAGAAAATGAATAAAGCTTCATCTCAGCATTTCATCTGATGTGAATCAATGTAGGTGACTTCTACAAACCTGTGCTCACTTAACCCCGCTGTGTGTATGACAGTTTTATCAAATGGAATGGCTGTGATGGAATTTAGTGAAACACATTGAAAAGAGACATTTTCACAGAGCACAAACAACAATAAAACCTTTTAAACCAACATCACAAAAAGGTTCATTTAACAACAGTTAATTGAGACCCCACTTCAGAGCAGTATTTATCCAGGTTTTAAATCCAAAACCAATTATTATGGTCATGCTGGAGCTAAAAGGACTATTATATTGGGGGATAGATTGGATACAGAGCATTAATTCTGGTCAAAAGTCATTCAGTGGCGTATGCTAAAATCCAGATTACAGAATCATTGCACATACTCGGCTGATAGGAATTGTAAACTCTTATCTTGCTTCAAATGGTTAAACCATATCCAAACTACAACTTTCCTTGTCAATACAATTATGTTAGTAGATGCAAACTAATACAATTTAGAAAACTATCCATTCTGAATCTTCATGTGACAGCAAGAGTGAAACACTGAAGACTTCTAAGGCCATGTGTTATAGTAATATATGTAAGTCATACAGTGCACTGATGTTTTCTAGTTGAAAATTATGCATTCCTTCCTTTCAACAGTTTTAGTATGCATATAATTCAATTTTGTTTATAAACAAAATGGGTTTAATGGCTATATGTACACACTCAGAATATGTAAAGTGTTGGTCTTTTGCACCTGTGATTGATGGCTTCCTTCCCTTTGTTAATTTATGAAGTTTCTAAGAGAATAATTTTTTTTCACAGCCACAGATGTTACATCACAAGCAGGGAATGATGTTTAGTATTATAAATAGTTCAGGTGTAAAGAAAAATTTAAGAAAGAAATTTCCTGTTTATATACATTTATCTTGAGTAACTATCTTTGAAGAGAAACCTATAGAAAAAAAAAGCTGCACATATAGGTAATAATGACATGTTTTAGTCATTTGTTTTTAAATGTTTGACCAATGTAAAAACTAATCTTTAATTTAATGTTACCTTTCTCCTCCCATTTCTGTTAGATGTACATATCTACTTTTGAAACAGATATGAATCTTTTCTGTTTAGACTAAATGTCCATCTCACACTGTAACTGTGCAGTGTTGATCAGACACATATGCTAAGCAAATATATTCAATATTTAAAATTTTTACCAAGAGGTGGTAGCTGAGATATCTGATAATATCTTCCTGATACAAGACTTCGTTAACTATTGCAAAATTTTGTAGAACCATAGAATCATTTAGGCTGGAAAAGAATTTTAAGATCATCGAGTCCAACCGTCAACGGAGAACTCTGAACTCCACCACTAAACCATTTACCCAGGTGCTACATATGCATGCCTTTTAAATACCCCCAGGGACAGTGGCTCAAACACTTCCCTTGGCAGTTTTTTCACATGCCTGACAACCCCTGCCATGAAGAAATTTTTCCTAATATCCAATCTAAGCCTTCCCTAGAGCAACTTAAGGACATTTCCTCCTGTCCTGTCACATACTGCCTAGGAGAAGGGACCGATCCCCACCTAGCTACACCCTTCTTTTTTTTTCTTGGTTCTTCCCATTTTAAAAGATTTCACATCTAATACACCTTAGATAGAGTGTCAAGAATTCAAATAATATTCCAAAGAAATGAAGGATTAACTCAGAATAACGGTTCATCCTAAGCTTAAAAGTGTACTCTAGCTCATTTTAGAGAAATTATTTTGAAATAAAAGAAAATCTTCAAGAAAAGAGGAGTTTTTCTTGCTACTTTTTAAGTGTTGAGAATCCCAGTTGGTTTTTTTTAAACTAAATTTCTAAGGACTATATAGGAAAAATATATATAACTGTAATATTTTATGTGTGTAATAATGCATCAAATAGTGTGATTTCCTTGGTGAGCAGAGAAAGCCCTGCTCAGGTAAAGCCTGTGCATTTTTAGCTTCAGCGCTGTGAGAATCCTCTCCTCTGTTTTGGATGCTAGGCCTTACAGGAATGAAAACAATTGCATACATGTGTTTGCAGGTTTTTGCACCTGTTTACCTGCTTGGCTCACATGGTAATGAAGAGCACTCGCCACAGCCTTTAAGGAGCCACAAAGGTTCTCTCTTTCTTGATGATATGCAGCATGAGATACTTCTGCAAATCTGCGTAATGGAAAGGCCATTAGTTATTTGAATCGTAATTGAAGCACCGCAGAAACTGTTGTCTGTTTATCTGCTTACTTAGAAACTGCAGGTGGCCATCAGTAGTCATGTATGTTAAAGATCAAGGAGGAAAAATGAGACAGCATTAAAAGAGAAATTTTTAAAATGCATGGAAGTAGTGTCATTGATTCAACATGCCATTGATTAAGCTTGTCTGTGATGGCAGAGCTTCTGTGGAGAAACTGATTCCATGCCAGATTTAACACGGAACGTACATCAAGCAGTTATGTTAACATAGTGGTTTATCACTTTTACCTCTACCTTCTGCAGAGTTATGTTCCTTACAATAAATATGTGGATACACAGATATTCAATAACTATGAGATATTTCACTATTAAGGCATCATTAAATGAACTTTTCTAAATTCTAAAAATAAGCCATTGTTTATGCATCCACCCTTTGGAAAATATGGATAAGAATAACTGGAACTTTCCCATTCTGTGAAAGAGAAAAATTATAACTCAGTCTAAAAGAAGATAGATGGTTCTCCAAAATGCTCACTTCTCATTTATTAGTATTTCTCATGCTCAGTGGTAAGTTGTATGTTGCTGTTAAGCATTCTTTTCCAATTTGCACATACAAACTTTTATTTGATAGTTTTTTTCCAAAACTATTGGTACAAAGCAGAAATAACACAACAATAAATGTTCAGCAAATTTAACATATAAAGGAAAAAATAGATTGCTGCTCATTTTTCTCTCAGATCACTTTTTCACCTGTCTGTGAAACACTTCAATAGAGCCCATAATGTGAATATAGACTATTATGTGAAAAAATAATTCTCAAATGCAATCTTTAGTGTGGAGAAGCTCATAAATAATAGTATGGAAGGTGTCTCATATGTTGATGGTTGTATCAGAGTAGCAACCTAGCCTGGAGGATTTGAAACAACTGCTGGAGTAGAGTTTTGGAAAGCATAGTAGTCAGCCTTGGTGAGCTACTCCCTGAGTCTCATCTCTCTTTTAAAACGTACTTTTAAAAATTAATGATAACCAATTTTTATGCTACTGGATGTGAAGTAGAGAGCATCAGGATGATGGTATAAAATGATGTCTTCTGCTTATTTTCTTTAATGCTTATAAGTGAACTAGCTGAAAGACACTGATACATATGTGGGAAGTTGTGCTTAAATTGTGCTTGGTGTCTGACTGCAAAGCTATTGTAAAAAGAGAAACTGGAGGAAAAAATATCACTGCAGTAAAATTTACACATCAACCTTTTAAACCCTGTCACAAAAAAAGCTGAAGAAATTGACTTTTCATAACCTCCTTCTCTAATAACTACACTTTACATCACAAAGTCTGAGCTGCTCATGAGTGAATAGACAAGGTCTGTCTCAGTGGCTAAAACATATCATGTCCTTTCGTTCACATTTCACAAGTTAATGAGTTTCCTTTAATATAAGGGACAAAGCTACTATAGAAACTAGCCAAGGGGAAAAACAAACAAACACACATAAAAACTGTTGAAGGAAAATTATTTCCATCCTTATGCTCTAAAGGGACTTTTGAAACAAAACAAGAGGATTTGTTTCAGAGAAACTCTTTCAACAACCGAAGAAATTGTTCTTGAATTTTACCCCACCTCTACATGGCAGCAAACCCAGGATGATTTCTCTTTAGGGAAGCACACCACTGGCAGCTAAAGATGTCTGTATTTACATTAAGCTTTCAGATTTCTTAGATGGAGAGGACAGCAATGTAATGAAAAAAAAGCTTGATTTTTTTTTTAACAAAACATTATGTATGATTGTAATATGATAAATGATGCCAGGAACAAGGAACCTTCTATTTCTGTTGATGAGAACAGTAATTGTATGATGTTAAAATAAGGAAAAGTAATAAAAGCGTCATCATTGTAATTCTGTTTTTACACTAGAATACTCAAATCTCATACTAGAAAATGCTTAAGAATTTTTAAAGGAATGGTTTGTGATATAAGTACACGCAATAAATAAATTTGATTAGAAAACAGTAATACAACTGTGGGAGAAGCAGCTGAACAAAATTTATAGTTTATGAACTGTGATGTTTAAAAAACTGAAAGATTAGGAAGGAATAATGGAAATTTTTTAAATGTGGCAGAATAAGCCTAATGAATGAAGAAAGAACAAGAAACATTTGACAGAACATACAGGATACCTAGTAGCTGGAAGCATCATCACTGGAGCTTACATTCTTACTTGATCAGCAAACTTACTGACTCACATATGTAAAATCAAAACCATCTGGATTTTAATTTCAAGACCAGTATGGCTGCTATTGATGTTCAGAGAATTTGGGGATGCCTGTGTGTTAGATTGAATCTAATTCCACATTGGGGTAGTACAAAAGGTTTCAGTGGTCAGCTCCTTGGGGAAATAAACAAAGGAGAGAACATCCCTCAACAAATTGTTTACATCATTAATATTATGTAAGATAAAGAGTCTAAAACTGTTATTCAGCAATGTAAAACTTACTTTTATCAGAGAATGACTGACAAAAAGCAGTCTCCACAGAAGACTCTACAGATTCACAGACTAAAGAAACTACCAGGAGAGCACTTTGCACAATTGAAGCAAATCATATGCAAAGAAAGACATTTCCCACAGCTGGCCATATATAATCATCATATTACCTTTTTTCTCTTAGCTGAAATGCACATCTCTTTACGCCGCCTTCAACAGGCACCTCTAACTAGAAAAAGAAATAAAATTTTTAAATTAAATAATGCTTAGGAACATTTTGTTAGACTTAGAAAAACTGAAAGTGATTTTATCCTACCCAACTCTTCCCATTCCTCAGCTTCTTAAAGTTTCCTAGGTGTGGCAAACTGATTTGGAAATTGTTCTTAAAGTCCTCAAAACTAAAATCAGAAAAAGAAAGTCTCAATGGTTAAGCATTTTTAAATTATTGTTGTTAAATAAAGAAAAAAACACTAAAAACATAATCTGAAAAGGTGAAAAAATACCTCTGCTTTTTTGCTCACCATTATCATTCCATGACAGTAGTGAAAGGTGCATCTTTTGCAGTCTCACTTAGAAATGTATCATTTTCCTCCAAGAAGTTTCACAGAAACAGATCTGTGTTAAATTCTGCTGAGAAGGGCAGCCATGACAAAGCCTCAGGTCTGCCAATACCTCCGCATGCATTTCTTCTGCTTGTATTTTGGAAATGGAAATGTGCCATGAGTTCTCAGCAGGATTTGTTGGGTTCAGAAATACTTGGTGACCACTTACTCATGGCTACAGTTTTTGTTTTTTTCTTATCATTCTCCACCATGTTGTCTGATGTGCTTTTCTCTCAACATTGAATATACATGAAAATCAGCAGATATTCAATATAATACCAATTAAGCAGTTAATCAGATACCAACATAAGAACAAGTTTCATTGAAAAATGTTAAAGTCCACGTAAGCCTTGTTCTGGCATTGCTCCTGGTACCTGCCAATCACCTTCAGCAAAGTATAAACAAACAGGTAAAGAATGATTAATGCCAGAAACCCATTGAAAGCTTCCAAAGAATGTGGGGCAGAGGAAGACATTTTGCAACACAGCTGCAACCATGCTGGCCTGTTTCTAAATTTCTGAATTTCTTTTGAAGCAATGTTTCTGAATTCTGAATTTCAGGCCCTAATGGCCTGTTTCTGAAAAAAGAGAGATTCTTGAACCTTATGGAACTTCAAAATAAGCTGTTGTGAAAATGTCATGTGGGACCCCAGTTCATAAAGACTACATTAAAAAAAATCCAACATTTTCATCATTATACTTAAATTGGTCAAGTTTCCTTACTGAACTTGGCAGTAAATAGCAAGACACCCACTTTCTCTGGAAAAGAGAAAAACATTGCATGAGTTGAGATCAAATGTGTAAACGTAAGATTGTGAACCTCAAACAATCTTTTTCTCACTGCAGCTAATAGCTGGAGATATGAATCTCCAGGCAAGGACTTATCTCAGCTTGAGGCAAGCCTCTAATGCAGGTCATCTGAACCCCCTCCATTAGTTACATATTTTTGTCTACTGACATAAACACAAACTGTATGGTTCATATTTAGATGTTTGCCTTCTTCAGTTATGAAGACATTATTCTGACTCCATGTTATATTTTCAGATGTCCTGACATAGTCTAGAAAGCAAGTTGGAAACTTGTTATTTATAATTGCAATAGATTATCTAAGTAAAATGATAAGAATCTGTTCATACCTATTTAAAAGAAATGTAATCTTGTATTTTTATATATATTTTTATATTTCATTATTTAAAAAAAAAAAAGATGGAAGAAAGAAAGGGTGAAGAATTCCCAGGTTTTTCCACCTCTGCGTAACTGTGTATGTCTCTGACGGAATAGGGTAGATACTGGGTTTCAAAACTGAAAAACACTCTAAATGTGGGATATCTCTCAAAAATCACACTACCTACTTTGCAAACTATCCAGTCTGATATTTTCTTATTGTAAGAATTTTATTGAAACCAAAATAGAAGTTTAAAAAATTAAAAGTAAATTAATGTTGGACTTTCAAATTATTTGCAACTACGCTGTTTATCTCATTACCACATAAATAATTTTATTCTTATACACCTCAGATACTAAATATTAAGACAGAAGTATAACGAAACACCAAAATGTTATAATAGTGTAGTTACAGATCCAAATTATACTGCAACACAGTGAGAGAGCCAAGAGAGTCTGTATAATTTTGGATGTAATATTTCTTGAATTTTACATATGCACTTCATTTTTCTAAACATTACTTGAAAATGTAAATTTATAATATTTTTAAAATTTGAATGGTAGTGCACAATGCAAGGAAGGCTCACAAAGGACTCTCTTGGCTTTTGTTTCACTATGGTTGAAGCGCTAAACAATTTGGTATACTCTTCTCCTAGACAATTCACTATACATACGGTAGATCAATAATATGTACATGAAAGAGATAATCCAGTATAGAGAGGCAAGTTTTCATCTTATCTTTACTTAATATTAAGGTAATTTATGCTAGTGAAACAATAACTAAATTCAGACTATTTTATTGCAGCAACACTTTGAGTAGAAGGAGACCAAATGACCAATCTTGCAATTTCCATTTTCCTCGTTAGTGCATGTGGTCTGTGTAGAATATGATTGACAACAGATTCAATGTTGCTTTCAAAATGTTTTCCCAAGGTGTTAGTGATGAGTCACACAGAGCTGTGGCATGTCTACACTATCTCTCATCTAGTATAAGTTGCTAAAGACTTTTGCAGAGCAGACTGAAAGAAAGGCCCTTGTCTCCATAATGGTTCTTTGAAGTGAACAGCTACTGCTCATGTATTTCTGTAGCTGGGAGGAGTGATCTGAAGGAGTGCAGATCTCCTCAGCATCCAGTCTTTCCCAGCAAGGGCAGCTTGTACTTCTCACTGTCAGATGAGATCAAAAGGGAACAGACACACAATAGTTACATCATTAGTAATTACAATTTTGTACTTTTTTTCAGAGACTTCTTGAAATAAAGCAGAAACATCTCCCTCTGCCCATATATTTGAGAAAATAAAAGTGGATAAAAAGATGTTTAGGGGTCGTTGAATTTTTGCTGGGAAATGACCAAGCTCCTACTTTCCATGCTGCGGATGGGCATAACACTAGACAGAGAAGTGCTGTCTCCCCAGAATAGAAGGAATGATATAGAAAGGGATGCCTGGCTCTCCCATCCTTCTTCCAAATATAGAAAATTTTCATTAGACAGGGGACTTAGATTAACACTAGACCTGTCAGTCAGCCCATGAAGGGGCTGATGCCTGACGTCCTTGGAGAAGAAAGTTGAGCTGCCCTTTTGCATCAGATAAATCCTTGGAAATTATTTGCTGAGCTGAGCTGTCTATCAGCTGATCAACCAATTAAGCAATGAATCCCTGCTCTTTTAAGCGAAGGGTGCAAGTGTGTCAGCTGTGGAACAGCTTGGGTGGTCTGAGGACAGTAACAGCTCTGTGAGAGGTGGGCAGGGCAAGCAGAAGCACAGCAGCCAGGTAAATTAACAGGGTTTGGGAAGCACTGGAGTGTGAAGATGCAGCAAACAGAGAAATAACAGCTATTTATACTGTATCAAAGGGATGGAGACCAAAAAGGAGATTTTCCTCTAATTTCACCACTCAAAATAGAGCTTTTGTCTCTAATGGCCATCTAGCGAACACAGCAAGACTTAACAACATGGATCTTATGTAGTTCATTGCACAACTTAAAATAAAGGGAAAAAAATGTTTTGGGCCCTTCTATTTCCATCTGGAACATAAGACACCTTGGTCCCTTCCTGCCTAAGTATCTCCTCCCAAGAATCAGGCTCTTCAGGATCACAGAGTAAAGCTGGACTCCTCTGAAGTTGCTGTGTCACCTCCCTTAGTGGCTATTAGGAGAAGTGTATTAATAATGTTTAGGTTGCAGCTCTTAAGAGTCTGAAAGAGTTATTAATGGCTGTCTCCACTCACACATTGCATACAGCAGTTCATGCTTGCTGCACTTCATCACACACTTTGTTATCTTATTAGCCCTCTTTTTCATGCTGTGAATAGAGCACTGATTCATAACTAGCAAAACTTTTCTTCCTTTCTTTTCACTATCTAAGTCACATCTTATATGAGATCTGTGGTACTCTTGGTGCTGCTTAGATAAGAAGCAAAAACCATGACTGCAAGGGAACTCCTTCCTTTAATTATTTTGCCAGTGGTACAGTTCCTGACTGAAAAATACACAGAAGTGCTCATCATATGAGAAACATTGGATTTCCTTCCTTTGAATCTCCAGGGACTTAATAACACTTATTATTAAGAATAACATTCTCTGCTTTCCCCCTTTTCTCATAGAATTCTTCCCAACCAAGGGCTCCATCTATTTCCTTCATGAATTCTTCAGTGGAAGAGTTCCACACAGGGACACTGTAAGGGTGAGGTAAAACACTGACAAATAATTGTACAATTACTGGAGCCCTCTGGCTCGAGTGCCTGCAGGTTGTTTCAGCACTAAGTGTAAGTTACCAGGGCTTATGAGGGGAGAGAGGGGGATTCGTGAACGAGAAGGGGAAAAGACATCAAGTCAGCAATCAGAGTGCCCAAAATGTCTCACTACAAACTTTCCATTTTTTTCCTAACTGCTATTTCCCAGGCCCTAAAGAGTGAAGTGTACACATATTTGAAGTGTATACATATTATTATGAAATATTTAAATATATACCTATGAAATATATATACACACATGCAGTTACATAACTATGGATATATATAGCTACTGAATTCAATTCTCTTGAATTATTCTTATCACTTTCCTTTTTTCCCCTTTAGCTTTTCCCTCAAATGAGGTGTAGGCAGAAGATCTACGGAAGAGACTTATTTTAAATCAATGAACAAGGAGAGTGGCGCTTTATGCTTTCCTGTGTCTGTTATAATGAGTTGTTCCCAATCTTCAAGGAGCTTAGAAGTTACTGAAAACATATAAGCAGTAGCTGGTATGTGGTTTTATTCAGTTTGGAGCAGAGAAGTCTAGATTTGGGCTGATAAGGAGATGGATTTCCTTTCCCAGGAAAATTCAAAACTTGGCGAGGGTGGAAGTGTGTTTGTTTGTTTTCTCTTTAATGTTTTGATGAACTCAAGACCTATCAATTTGACTCTTTTTTTTTGGTTTATTTATCATATATGAAAATAATTAAAAGAAAACATTCTAATCCCCAAAGACCCTGGTGTTTGTGTTACTTAGACTCAAATCTTAACTCTGTAAATTAGAAAACAGAATGGACCTGGACCATCTATTTCAAGAGGGGGGAAAAAAGCCCTTAATTCTGCTCTACTTAAAGGGGAAGAGGGTGTTACTTCCAAGGTGTAACTTGACAGAAAGTGCTACCACCTTGTCAAAAGATTTCTTAACAGTTTTTGTTTGATTGTTTCTTTCCATCAAAGCTGTTATGTTTCCATAAAAAATTCTGTTTCTAATAAACTATCAGTTCTGAAATGAAAGAGAAAAAAGAAGAAACTTCCAATTGGTGAGAGCCTATGAGAAAACAAATAAAACAAAATTTAAATGAGCATCTCAATATTTTGATGTTAACTGAATTGCCTTAGCCTTTTGAGACATACTTGCTAGTAAGTAAAAGACTATCACTAGTTAAAAGAAAAAGTAAACAAAAAAAATATAAAGAAAAACACAACTGGATTCTCATAGGGTACTTCTCCCTGTAAACTAAAAGTTCTTTTATCTGTGCCTTGAATTAATTTTGATAGCAAATTAGAACAA
This sequence comes from Oriolus oriolus, assembly GCA_013400235.1. Lineage (NCBI taxonomy): Eukaryota > Metazoa > Chordata > Aves > Passeriformes > Corvidae > Oriolus > Oriolus oriolus. Next base: position 466,394 of record VXBT01012444.1, on the reverse strand, counting down.
TTTCCAGAAAATGTATATTAAAACCAGCAACATTGTAAAATATCCCCCAAAGATTTGCATTCAAGGTACAGCTTCATATAATCAATAACAAAAACAAAACTTATCCTAACACTGACATTTTATGTTTCAATTTCTAACCACATTTTGTTTTCTTGCTTAAGCTTTTGAGCTCCTTTTCTTTGTTATTCATAAACATATATGAATGGAATGAAGGGTAATATGATGAAGAAACAGCCTCTATGGGCATGAGAAGAGCTTACAAAAACTTTCAGATTTGATTACTAGATATTAGGTTTCTACATTCAAGATCAGTTTTTTGAAGTGCTAAGCACATGCAATTATCCACTGGCCTCATTTTTAGAGTTTAAATCACTTTTACTGACGTGATTAAATATGGGTTTAGGACTAAGATTTTTAAGAAAGTACTACTGGTTTGCTCTTTTCTGCCTTCTTCATTTCTTCTTTGTCTCCCTTTCTTCTTTTCCTGAACACACACGCACACACAAAAGAATGCATTCATATTTATATACAAGGTTTTAAAAGCTTTAAAAACAGTTCCAGTATGACCCACTGTCCAATACTGCGAATTTCATCTAGGATAACTAGACCTAGATATCACTAGAATGATATTCAAATTGGCAATGGATAGAGTAACTATTACACTAGATGGACAACAGAATAAAGTTTAATTAACACTGATATAAATTCCTAACATTGTTTTTTTCCTATCTATCCTACCTAATGAATAAGTTTTTAACAATGCCAGGTTTTTCACTCTCTAAATGATGCAGAGGAAGTCACAGATAATCAGCAAGAGAGAATTTCTCAGTAAAAATAGGACAGTCTTTTGACTATGGTTTGCAAGACAGAGGTTGTGGGCTGCCATTTTTTGCCTGCTGTCTTCCCAACAGCAACACCCCAGAATAAAAAGCAGTGTGAAAGTCAAGTTTCTTTTCAGTACTGGCTGCTTAAAGTATATTACTGATAGATAGTAGATAAGAATGGTTATAAAGATAAGAAAAGCAAAAGAGTGAGGTTTGGTTTACGGATTAAAGCCACAAGAAAAAATTGTGCCTTGACATAATATGTAACCAAAGCTTGCTTATGTTCGCCTTCCCTCCATGAAAGGAAGCCATTCAGGAAAGTTCAAGCATTTTCTACTGAACACTTACCTAATTTAATTCAGTAGAAAAACTCCAATTAACCTCAGGGCAACGTGATCTGACCTCCTGGCTGGCCACTGTGCTGAGCTTGTTTGTTTATTAATCCGGCAGATTTAAGATATTTCTGGATCCATTATATTAAGGTAATTGTAATACTCACTTATATTAGAGAAAGGCAATTATACCTTATTTGATGGATGTCACCATCCTTTCAGGCATTAGTAAGGAAGATTAAGCAGCTTCCTGTACAGCTATTTGCATGGCTACCTGAGCACGGTACTTCTATTGTGTGCCTATCACACTTAGGCTATTCATCATTTTTTCTGAGTACAAAATAATTTAAAATGCACCTATCACTACCAAAAAATGAAAGGAAGCAGAAGTTTGATGGGTCTCTCATTGCACTGACAGGCACTACACAGTGCTAAGACCCCTACTGTGTTCTCCAGGAGCTCAGCTTTTGGGTGTCCATAAACGCAGTTTGATGGAAGGCCGTACAAAAGAGTGGCGTGGCCTTTGGCCTTTTTATGACGTGGTGGTTTTAGAAGGCTTTGTCTGAGATAAACCATTGTACAACAGTCTCTTGAGTTAACTGGCACAAGTCTAATTTCCCTGACATCAATACAGATTTCAGATAAATCTTTTCCAGTTAGTTTAAATGAAATAGAATATTATTAAGAACAGGGGCTTGGAGGTTTTTTGGTGGTTTTTTTTGTTTGTTTGGTCTGGTTTGGGTTTGGGTTTCTTTTAATATATATAATATAATCAAAACTAGGCATCTCAGACAGATTGTACCATTACCTAGAGACTGCTGGAAACAGATTTGGATATTCTTTCTACAGACAGATACACTTAGGAAGACCGGCTTTAAAATAATAATTCCTAAGCATATAGTTTTCAAATGTATCTTCTGAGAAAAAGCTATTTCCTAAATACTGCCTCCATAATACTTTCTGAATTATAACAGCACTCTCCTTTTCTCTCTTTCTTATCCCTTCTTAGAAAATAAATGCAACCATGCTGTGTCAGGCCAAGGATCATCTAACTCAGTATGCTTTCTCTAGCAATAGCTGTAAGCAAATACCTAAGGTGAAATAAGAACAAAACAAGCGTACATGATACTTCCAGAATTCTGTCAGACTCCAAACATTTTCAGTTCAGTGGATTTGCTGAATTGCCTCTGGTTTCTACATAATTAGTAACTTTAAATGACATTATCTTCCTCAGACTTTTTTATCTCAAGTCTATATAAGCTTTTACTTTCAAGGACATCATCTGACAAAAAATTTTACAAGTCTTCTGTTTTTTGTTCTTTTTGAGTTCAGATACTGCTAACTTCATCAAAAGTTAATTCTTCTTTTTTGAAAGAGTGAAAGAAATAACCTACCTTCTCCTTAACATTCACCATTTTGTAGACTTATTTTGTATCTCCCCCAGATCAGTTATTTTCTGGGTGTAATAACTACTAGTTTGTTTACTCATTTCTCATACAAAAGCTAGTCTATATGCTAGCTAGCTCATCCCTGTCTTTCAAAATTTCCCTCCAACTCTTTTCTGTAAGTCTTCCTGTTCAAGTCCTCTCCTCCTACAATGACTCATGTCTCCATAATACCTCTTATTACACCTTCACCCCATATTTTTTCAGCTACAATTCTAAATATAGCATGCATTTCCCTGCTCTAGTTTTTGTTCACCTCTTTCTTTTCACAAGGACTCCCACCTTTCAGATTTTCTGCCATTACACTGCTGCCACACCCCTTCATCACATACTCATCTCGCACTCCTACAAGCTGCCAGTACATTTCTTCCTACCTACGGCTTCTAGGCTTTCTCCACTGTCTGGGGAGGGAGGGGTAGGAAATCAAAAGCACTGTAAAACTCAGAAATTTCATGACTGGAGCTGTAGGAACTGCAACTGCTGATATTTCTCTCCGCCATAAACTTGGAAACAGTGCAGCAAGGATAAAAGCAGAGATGGTGGGATTAATTTCACCAGACACTGGGCTTCTGTCCAGACATCTACTATGCAGAAGTAGTTATCTGGACTTATTGTTTATAATCACAGCAGAGAAAATATTGATAGTCTACTTAAAATCTATCTTGCAGACAGTTGCCTGTAAGATTTTCTCCAGAGTGTATTAAAGGAAGGAGGCCCTAATTTCCCCTAGTTTTCCTATCACATCAGCAAAATATAAAGATGCTACAATGGACAAAATTAAAACTTTTTCTTACCCTGCTCAAGTAGGTTTCTGCATGTAGGAAATAACTTGTGGTTCGGTGTCTGTGTCTCCTTGCTCGTCAGCCCTGACTGTACACATGCCATGAGAGTCCAGTCTATGGCAAGTGATTTCCACCTTCTCACATGCTCACCTTGGTAGCTATCAGTTACCGTTATTAGAAACAGCAGAACCAACAAAAGAAAGCTATGAGGTTTTCCAGTTGAGGAAGTAGGGGACATGCACAGAGACAATCACAATTATTTATCATGAGAGTAAAATTTGCTTTGTTTTCCAGTGACCACTTTTCTCCTTACTTCCATGACCTCTCATCATTAATTAATCACTACTGAAATTCTCAGTTATTTATTTCCCAGATGGTAAACAAGGAAATAATAAGGAATTCCTGAAAAATTATACTAAAATTATATTGTTGTATTTTTTCTTTTTGGTTTGGGTTTTTGGGTTTTTTTTTTGCTTATTATACTATTAGCAGAGTTGTTTTGGACTTTGAGAGTTCAGAATCCTTTAAATAGTTAGTAAAAATAGGTAGAATAAGACAGGTAATTCTCTAGGTGGGCTGAAATTACATTTTCTCTCCTATTGCATTAACATAATTAGTAGGTAATTGTGATATTTCTTTCTACTAAAGCAAATGAAGCAATGGTCCAAGTAGAACAGAGAAAGTGATTCTGCAGTTCAAATGCTGCTGCTGTGTGTTTCTGTACTAAAAATTCAGTATCCATTCTTGCTAAAATGTTATTGCTTCATTAGCAGAAAAATCTTGGTGTACAAGTAATGTTTGCTTTTGAAAGATGCATGCTCAAAACCAATGGCAATTAACTGGAACATACAATCTGTCCAGTTATATGATTATTGCTGAATATCTAGCTAAGACTATGTACACTGTTACAAATAATTCATCAGACTAATTAATTTCAGGAATTTAAATTCATGTTATTGAGGAATTTGACTGTGTGGTAATGGTGTTAGGACAGCTACGGGGATCTAACTGATGAAGGTTTCTGTACACCCAAAGCATTTTTTGTGTTTTCGAACAGTATCAGTTATCTATTAAAAAATATTCTTTTTCCCCTAAAACCTTTTCTTTATGGCTGTCCATAATATGCTGATTTCAGAAAAAGATTTTAGCTCACACTAGCTAAATTCACAGTAACGTAACATCAAGGGGGTACATGATCTACCTGAGAGAATGTATGTTGCTGATTTAAAAAGCTAGAATTTTTCCCTTCAGTTATAGATGTTTAAAATTCTGTAGTAGTCATTTTCTAGAACTAGAAGGTGGTCATGATAGCTGTCATATTGAACATATTCTACCTCTCAGAAAAAAAAAGCAAAACAAAACAAATCCCCCCAAAGAAACAAAACCCAAAACCCCCCAAACCCTAGCTTCTTAAAAAGCAGTGTCTAGATTGTGGAAATGTCCACGGCTATGAATGGCTTCTACTCAGTAGCCACTGACAGCTCTACTGAGATGCTGTAAGGAAAGCTGTACCTTTTTTCCTGTGCTCACATCAAGATACAACTGAGATACTACTGTGTGTGGGAATGAAGGTGAAGAGAAAGAAAACAAAAATGTCAGTGAAGAGATAAGGTGGAAAGCCCCTGCTGAGAAGCATGCCATGACAAACAAATGGAGGCAGACTGTGAAAAAAAAGTAGCAGAAAAGCATACACCCTGCATTGTTTGGTGGAACTGTATTTTAGAAAGTCACAAAGATATAACTGCTTTCTCACCTAACAAAAGCTATTTCTGAAAGGCTAAGTGACTTATTTTCTCTGACCTCTCTTCTCTGTCCAAAAGACTACCACAAGGCAATAGCTATTAAACTGAAGCTGTCAGGTAACAAAAAATTCAGCCCACAACCAATTGAAATGAATGCATAAATCCCAGGTTATCACACTTCATTCCTACTGTAACTTACATATTCATCTCATATTTCTTTCTCCTTGTATTTTTCTGTTGTACTATGTGGATTTTAAGCTACTCACCTAGGAACTGGATTTTAAAAAATCTAAATCACCTAGAATATTTTGGCTATCTCCACGGTTGTTTCTAAACGTGTGACCCTGAACCTACCAATAATACATTGTCTATAATGCGAAAGTCTTAAGGACTTGTACTCAGACTCTACAGATCCACGCTGAATATTCATGAATTCAAGCAAACTGTCTTAGTACCTGTCATAGTTACCGGAGAGAAACAGAAGTCTCTAATGTACTGATCATTTGACCTGCTTAGAGTTGTATACAAGGATGAGATTATTTGTGCTGTAGAAGGACTTATTACACTGCATTTAATTAAAGGAAACCTAACTGATTAGCCTTGCATGTAGACAAAAATCATATGGTATAAACCCTGCATTTTACACTTTGTCATACAAGAAGAATACAAATACACTGCAGCCTCATTTGACAGAGAGCAGGCAACAGCATTAAGGGGCGGCCAGGAATATCCCTTTTGCTGGAACTGCTTTGAAGGCAGTGCCACACCTCTCAGCCACAGATAATAAGGTCTGCATAAGCACACGCTCGAGAGAGTCACACACAGGAGACCCACTTGCCCCCAGCCATCTAGAAACTATCTGAACCATCAGACCAACCTAAACTCTTTGGATGGTATATAAACTTAAAACAAAATTGATGAAACCTTTTTCAATTTAAGTCAATTAGTATATTAAATTCACTCCTGACAGATTTGCATTCCATTCTCGTTTTTTTCTTGCACTTCTTTCATACCTTTCACTGATTGATGTTTCACTACTTTCATTATACCAATGTTCAGAAGTTGGCAACAATAAGAATAAACTCTCACTATCACAATGAGAAATATATGTCAGTGAAGTATAGCAGTTAATTGCTGTTTGAAATCTCAGACATCTGTTTTCTTACAATTGTTTTATGATGCCATATGGGAACAAAAACCACAGGATGGAAATTACTTATCCAAAATGGCAGGTAAAGCTGCAGAAGAGGGAGGTATGTAAAATACTTGTATTTTAAATGGAGGTAAGTCACTGTCATGAAATCAGATGGGAAAAAAAAACCTCTTAGGATCAAATCCTGTGGTTTTGGATTGTATATTCATGACCCCATGAACCCACATAGGTTGCACTGTGGGAGCAGCATCTGAGGACTTGCAATGTTCTAATACACCAGTTTAACATACACAAAAAAAAATAACCAAACCAAACAATTCGCAACCTTCCATAGCTATGAAACATTTCTAATACAAAAGAGGTTGAAAAGATAAGACTCTACAGATGTGCAAATACCAGCAATAAATTGCTGAAAAATCTATTGTTAGATTGAACATGGATTAAGAATAGCTTCCATTCTCTTAACAGCATCTGAATCACTCGATGCCGGATAGATTCAAACAGCTTTCAATTTAAATGAAGCCTTTACAAGGTATGTCAAAGCTTCTTACTGCCCTTAGTAATTTTCCTGAATAAATAACTGTAAATGTTATCTACCAGTACCTATTGGTTACTTTATATATGTCATTGAACCATAGCAGAAAATATAGGCAGTAGAAATCCAGAATGGAGTATCTCTTAAACATATCTAGTGGAACATTTTTCAAGAGAAAGGAGGAATATATACTTCTAAATATACATTCAAGTAAGGCAATTAGTTTGACAATTTCTACTTTTTATTAAATGAAGCAATCCTAGAAGTGTAGTTCTGATTTTAAGTATCCTTTTAGCTTGATCCTGTGCAACAGACATATGTTAAAGCATATGTAAGTGCATACGTGTCTTTACAACTCATCTACTTGTCTATGCAAAATTTACAAGCACTGTTTTCAGGCATGTATGTTGATTACCTAAATTTTTCTACTCTTACTGCATATCAAGGCAGACCCAGTAAGAATTCTCATTGTCATGCCTCAAATTACAAAATCTGTTTAGAATAATGATTTCATATGTCAATATATATTCATCCCTTTTGAGAACTTGGTGTATGGGCTAAGTAAGGAAGAATACTCATGGGGGAAGGGGAGGGGGAACCCAAAGTGGTTGGTTCATGAAAGTGGATTGCTTTGGAAGCTAGAGACACTGTTCTTAGACACCTGGAGTGACAATAAGTCACCACATACTCATGACTTTTTAAGATGGCAAGCACACTGTCAGAGCTTGCACTTGATACACAGCAGTAGTAATTGATATTCTCACTCTGAAGAACTATACTATAATCTTTCATTAAAAATAAGAAGGAAAAAATAGCTGCTGAACAGACTTACCTCACTGTGTCTCAATTGCAAAAGTGAGGATTAAGATGAATGAAGTTGAATTTTGACTGATGTAAGTGGCAACAAAATTTTATGTACTAGTCATCACCAAATCTTGTCTATTTTTGGATTCCCTGAATTTTTTGAAGGTTTATTACATACCAAATGAAGATGATTTATGTTGGGCTAAGTGAACCTTGAATGAACTTTCACAAGTTCAGATCTCGCCCTGTACATCCAGATGTACATCCTGCCATATCTGCTAGAACCACAGAAGGGAAAAAATACGTCTGAAAGCATTAGCTGCAAGTAGTCCAGCAGTCAGCCTAATGGAACTGGAGGGCCAGAAGGAGTTTGTTAGGAGAAATATGCCAGTAACTAATTAACAGAAGCGCACAGTAAATTTCAGCTTTTGTTTAAGAAAAAAGAAGAAAAGGGAAAAAAAAACAAAGAAAGGAAAAAGAAAAAGCATTACTTTTTGGTTAAATAAAAGCAAATACTGAAAATGTCCTGAACTTAGACTACTTCTATAAAAAAAGAGTGTAGCCCTACAGCAGTTACTCCTTACTCCTCTGCTTATTGAAAGGCCCAGGTCTCTGAAAGGGAAGGAGAAAGCAGACCATCATTTCTTGCAAAAATGGGAAGAAGCATTGGACACAGAATGGTATTATTTTTGTTTATCTCATATCTAATCTGAGACAGCTCTTTCAGCTTCCTCAGTGGAAGACAAATCAACCTCTGAAAAGATCTATATCTTCCCATTTGCTGAATAAGGTACCTCTTCAGTTAGCTCAGATTTGACACATAAACATTTCAGAAGAAGATTTGGTTGATCTGTAGGTTGACCTGTTGGTCTTTGCTTTCCACAGTCAGCTGGGTATCTGGGCTGTTAACATAAAAATTGGCATCATATTCCAGAGCCTCAAGGAAAAGGGAGTGGTAATGGGAGCAGCTCACAGTGAGAAAGATATATGGGAACTGGCAGAGAGAACTAGAATTATTTTTAAAAAAGACACAGCAGGAGTGAAGCAAAAAGAAAGTTTTAGAAAAGCAGATTTTTTAGTGTCTTAGAAATAGACATGGCTGCGATGAGGAGGCAAAGCTGTGCATGAAGCCTTCCCTCAGCACATCAAGTGTATGCTGAGAAACGGTAATATGCAAAAGGTACATTCCTCAGCTTTCTAGTAAAAAGCTCCATATGGTAATTTTTCATTATTTTGACTACTTCCTGGATCCCTGGGTTGTATTTTAACTACAAGTTCTACCAGAATTGGAGGGAGCTTCCTATCTGTAAAGCCTTTGTAATCACTGACTAAATACATCAGAAATTGCCTCACAACATCATAGGGATATTGTCAGCTCATAAGGAAAGGAATTCCTTTTCAATAATGAAAATGGATACTATTTCCTTGTAGATTTTCAACAACCCTTTTCAGATACTCCTTGCTTTAACTTGTAAAGTTACTTTCATGCAAGCTCAGTGGATAAGAAATATTTTATGTAAATATTCCAAATAAGGAAGATGGGACAAACATGGGATCAATGACTTTTCTCAACTCATTAGTGACAGAAAAGCAAGCCTTTAGACTTTATCCTCCTCTGTCAGAAATAATCCAGCTTTCACTTCAGAGAGAGAATCCTCTCTCCTCCGAGAGGATTTCTAGAAAAGCCAGAATCAGCTATACCAATCATGATAGGATATGATATGCATACAACAGTAGACTGTGAGCTGTAGTTCAGCCATAGCATAACAGCAACCAGAACGACATAAAATTTAAACCAAATCCAGGGCTGAATTAAATTGTGCCCCATCCTTTTCCCATTTCCCTTGCAATTACATTTTTCACACTACAGAAATACAAGGGCTATTGAATTCTCCAGACAACCTCTCAAGCTTGAGGCAAAAATCCACAAAGGTCTTCCTCCTGCCCTCCCTTTCTTGATGTTCTGGTAGAATACCTTGACCAGGGCTATTCTTGAGTAACTATGTGAAACTGAAATACTGGCAAATGATACTTCAGATTTTCTGATGTCACATTTATTGACACAGAGAAGGATCATTAACAAAAGATGAGTTCTAGGAAAACTTAAACTGTTTCTAAACAAAACATTTTTAAAAGGAAAGATCATGGACACAATCCACTAGAGTGCTAATGACTACAGTGGTAGTGCTGACAGCAATGATTTAGGCAGATGGAGAATTAGTATTTCTGGAAGGTGAAAATGACCTTGGCAGGTGGAGATTTGGTAAGACCAGGAACCTTAGATATAATTCTTTTTCATGATGACTGTGTCCAGTCAATCTGTGACAAATGGATCACTATCAGTGATGCTGACACCTCCAAATACACAGCAGGAACAACCTGTTGAGTCAAGGCACTGAGCATAGGCCAAATAAGCTTCATGGCCATTTAGGAATGCCTATTTTTTTCCCATTGTTTCCTGCCATGCATTTTATATCTATTATAACACCAAGACCCTCTTCATCTACAGACTGTTATCATGATATTTTGAAAGGAGGAAGAGGGCAGCAGATTAATAAAATGTAATAAAACAAGAAATCAAGAAGCTTATCCACGCCAGTCCACAGCATGAGGTTTGCCACTTATGTTATTAGCACTAGGACTTACTTATGACCATTACAGAGTATGTTCATTTACACCAATTACAGAGTGGCTAACAAAAAGTCTAATTCACCCCTAATTCCTCCAGAGTGACTGACTATAGGTAGCATTTTTAACTTTTTTTAGGCCTGAAATACAGAGGGAATGTGCATGAAAATGAACCCAGTTTTATGGAGCATCAAAGCACTGCCTGGGAGGAAAGACCTGGACTTCTGGGGCTTTCCCTACTGACTGTTCACATATTTTATACCTCTTAAGTTAAAACACATCAATATCAGAATTTTGAAATGGTCCTGTATTGTACCTAAGTCCTGTCTACAATGCTAAGTTGCATTGCTGCTTTTAATCTGCCTCTTTTAATACACAATCACTACAGTGGGTACACGGCTAGGTTGGATGGGGCCCTGGGCAACCTGATATAGTGCGTAGTATCTCTGCTCATGGCAGGGGGATTGGAACTAGATGATTTCAAGGTCCTTTCCAACTCAAACCTTTCTATGATTCTCTGATAATAATTCTTAACTTGCTAGAATAATACACAAAGCATCTGATTTTTGTCTGACTGATCTGGTATTTGATATCTCTTTGGCAGCTGCTGCAGCTCAGGGGAAAAAAAGAAGTTTGCCTTTTCTCATTTAGTCAGGCTTTTAAGACCTTCTAAGATATGGATCCAACTTCAACTCAAGTTCTCTTCTGACCTGGGTTTGAGAACCATGTTAAACTCTTCCCATCTTTTCTGCCATAAAAGAAAATATGACTACCTCTACCTTGCATTCTTTCATAACAGCAAAACAGTCATTAACAATATGAACTGATTTAGTGGTGGTTTTGTGGTTGGACGCTTGTACCAACAATATATTACAATATTTTAAAATATCACTTATAGAAGGGTGGCTTTTCAGGAGTCTCATACTTAATATGTTGATTTAAATATTGCTGAATTAGGGTCAAAACTGCTTTGAGAGTTTTTCTAAGTATCACATTTGCTCACTTCATAAATATAACATAATACAAAAAGTCTTTACAGAGAAAAAATGTGAATGACATAAAAAGGAGTAACTTAATATCATGTTATTACTCATTCTATATGATACCAGTTAATACTGCATCATGACAAAGACATGGTGTAAAGTATTCCCATATGATTTTATAACCATTAATACAAGAATTCTATATTTTATAATATCAACAAACCAGATGAACCTCATCCACTCAAAGTATGGAACAGTGAAAAGAACAAATGTCTTGTGAGGAGTGGAAATAAGAACAATGTGTCTGAGTTTAAACAGTGGAAACAAGTTGTGGACGTCGTGCATGAAGTAATTATTTCTGCAGTGGGGTTCTGCTGTTCCTGCATTTAGTTTATAAGCATGTCAGGGCACATAGTCCAGGCATTTCAGAAAAAAAATGTCTGATTTATTTGACATGTAGAGAAAGTCAGATTTGAACACAAAGAATCCCTTTAAAAAACCTTTGTAAAATGGAGGTTTTATTGGGAGAATAAAAGAGAGAAATATATTTCATTTAAAATATACAGTGTTCCTAGTCTGAAAGCATTCTGTCTGCAAGCCTCAGATGGCTTTCTCAAAATAGTGTGATATCTGAAACATAATCAAGGGAATACCAAACCTTTTGAGGACAAATAATTGTGCCAATACCCCAAATACTCTCCATATGTCAGTGATATTTTTTTTTCTCCACATGAATATCTATCTAAAATTGGCATTTGAACAGAAAGACAAAAAGAGAGTTGGGATGGAAATGAAAATAAATAAGCCCATACCAAATAAGAACACAAGCAGAGGAATCATGAAATGCAAAAATCCTTGTACCAAAGGCAGAACTTAAGATCCAGATAAAAGCACCAACAATATTGCAGGCAGTATTCAGAGTGCTGGAGCTCACATTATGTTCCAGAGCCTGGTCTTTTTTAAAACCTCAGTCAAAAGTTTACTAAAGTTCAAAGAAAAATTAGACAAGGACTGTGTATTTGGATGCAGAATGTAAAGCAGAAAAAAAAAAAGAAAGAAAAGAAAAACATTTATCTTTAATCAGCTAAAATTTGAGATTAATGACATTCGTTGATGACATCTAAAATTTTGGGATCTCTCAGCATTATTCTGCCATTCTCTTTAATGTGCCTTATTCTGTGTCTTGCCCTGAGTTTCAGATCAAATGTCTCAAGTTTTATCAAAACAAATTGACTCAGGTATCTAAAGCAGGACACTGGTTAACAGTTATTAGTTTCCCACTCTCATTCCTTCTGCACTACATCTTGTGAGTTGTCAAAAGAGATATGCTGCAAAGCACACTTTGATTTTAGAGTTTCACAGTTCTCTCCAGCCCTGTTTCTACCTTTTTGAGTCAGCCTGTATCTCCTGTCACAGGCCGATCAAGATCCAGATAGTAGGTGTTCCTCTTCCTAAATGTCCTGCAAGCTGCCAGCCTAAATGAGAAATTGCCTGAACAAATCCAACACAAATCTATTGGAAATAGCCTTGCAAAATGCATCTACTTTCTGAGGCTAATTATTTAAAAAGCAAGACCTGAGAAGGCTTTTGCCTCATACTTAGAACCCCTACCAAAAATATCTAATATTTAATACCTTGTCTATCGTATGCTCATTTTACATCACACAGCATTTGAATGAAAGAAGGGAGCAATTTACAGAGCAGTCACCAGAGTGTATCGTGCTGCAGCCTGATATAACTTTTTTTTACTGTTCTCCTTTCACTAAAATAGCATGCTGTTAGTCCTGAACAGAACACATTCAGCAAGAAATGTTGAGAGTGTGTCTTCCTTGATGGCTGTCCAGGTATGTATTTGATGACTACACTGATGATGAGAGCACTTAGTTAGGGTTGGGAGGACAGCTACAGATTTCTGGATGGCCACTCTACATACACATAAAAATCAGACTCTTTGATTGTGTGAGGATTAAGTGGACCTCCTTGTAGCTCTGAGCTACAAGTCATTGAAGGTTATTAAATATTTAAGATTCACATCTGGATCAGTAAGTCCCAGAGTCAGAAATGCTTGGATACTTAGACAAAATACACAGAAAATATCTCTGATTTATTCTTGGACTTTTCCCTAAGCTCACTTTTGGTCAGCATCAGATGCAAAATACAATGTCAGTTCAATGATTTGTTTGGTCTTTCTTGCAGTATGATACACCACAGGCAAAATTTATAACACAGTTCTCCCACAAATTAATTCATGGTGGGAGACAACCGATTTTGGTCATTCTGGTGCCCTCCCAGTGGAGCTATATTGTTGTAAAGCTGTCAGAAAAGTTGTGTTGTGTTTGCCTCATTACCTCTTGCAGTCGTTTGGCCAGTAATTGGAGATGTAACCAGGTTTAGCAGGGGGCTGCTCTTGGGCAGCTCGCAAAGCACAGTCACCCCTGCACTGGCTGAAATATACAGCTGGTGGCAGCACTACCACCCAACATGCCTTAACAGGAGAGCTCCAGCTACTTCTTGGAAAACATGACTGGAGTTGTGTACCATGGAAGGAAAGATGGTAGGGCTGAAATGCCTGAGCCCTTCAGGGCGTAAGTTTCAGACATGTTTGCCCTACGCTAATGCCAGGTGTGGTTGAAACTGCGCATAACTCCACCAAGACTGCTAAGACACCCTTATGAATGTTGGAGGTGTTGGCATCAAGCAATGTTTTGCTCTGAATTCCACCGGAGTGCCTAACAGACACAGGTGGGTATTTTGACACCTTAAATTTAGGTGCTAGTGTTCTCTGTGATAATACATCTCTTTGCAAAACTGGGACCTGCAAGTCAAGATTTCGTTAACACGTCATTCCCTGAGTTCATCAGACACACTCCAAAATTAAGAGGTTTAAAAGGCAGCAATCGAGAATAAATAGGCAGTCTCACAATGAAGGCTTGCATGAACAGTACCTTTCTAGAGCACACAGAATTAGTGGTGATACTGTACTGAATTCACTTTGGTTTGATGCACACAGCCTTAATGAGGACCTCTGCTATACTGAATTTGGATTTCTCCACACTGTTCTCCTCTTCCCAGGGACTATACAAATTCCATCTGGTGACTTGCACGGCAGGGCCACACTTTTAGAAAACCATTGATATTATAAAGAAGGAAAACAATCCCATTCTGGAACTCATCTCTCAAATAGGCACACAGAAGAACAGGACATGTATGCATGTACTTCAGGGATATTTAGACAGAAACCAAAGTTTTAACCCAGCTCAAATTAAAATAGGATTAATGTTTGCAGAAAAATTACCTCCACTGTCTGGAATTGATGAGCATTGACCAGAACTGACAGATTCCAGAGACTTCTTTTTTTTTTTAATATAATTATTTACTGGCTATAACAGTCCTCCAGAAAAAGAAAGATCTCGGTTCACTCATTTTCACCATTTCAAATATTTCAAATTCAATGACATCTCTCTCTCTAACTGCCAGGTTATATTCCTCAAGAGAATATTAATTTCCCTATTCTTTTTTCTGAAGTTTTATTACTACAATGCCAAAGTGAGCAAAATTCATGGGATTAACATAAGAACCTGTACCTGGAAGTCAGTAGATTGTTAGGTTTGCTTCCTCACTCAGCTTGAAGGGAACAAAGACGAACAAAGAGCTCTTGGTCAGAGTCCTAGACCAGCCTAGACATTTTCTATTAATCAATACTAAATTAAAAAAAAATAAAAACAAAAACAAGTGAAAAAAACCACAAAACAAAACAAACAAACAAGCAAAAAACAAACCAAGAAGTCTCCAAAAGAGGGACTGGCATTCCTATACAAGGGGAAGTTTTAAAGCAACCATGAAGACTGTTTAGTGTTCAGATGGGTGCACTATTTCGCTACTTGACAGAAGCTCATCTATTCGATTTTTTTGTATTATCATTTCAGCTTAAAACATGTACATTGTCCCCAGGTCCTTCCTTTTAGAAGACTAGTCCTTCATTTCTTCAACACTAGTTCTGTTATGTCCTATATTGCAGTTAATTAAACTTCCTTGGCATATTTTTTTATGGCACACTGGTAAGGTCCATGTCCATATTGTTAAATTCTCTTTGCTTTTCATCTTATTTCAACCTTACTACAGATATTCTGCAAATGTTCAGGAATTGTGTGGGAGTGTGGTGTGGGAGTGTGCCCACTGAAGGGGCTCTGAAGCTGTTGGAAACCCCTCTAATAACATAAAAAAGCAGGCGCTTGACTGTTGATGCCCAGGGAACATTCCTCAAAATTCCTCAAAACAATTAATGTGGTTTCTATAACCAGAAATATGTTGCAATGTCTTTCAAATATTGGCAGCAACAATCCAAGATATATCACCCTGCACAGTAAGAAGCTTTAAATGGGGTGAAGTATAACTTAAAACATGTTATGTAATTTGAGAGCCTCCATGCATAACACAGGTCCTTTTCAAGATGTAACCTTTCTTTGAATGTGAAGGTATGACAGTGGGGTTCCCCACTTTGCACCCACAATTTCATGTGACTTTTTCTCTCTACTTACCTTGGGACATTTTGGTAAGTTCCTTATCCAAATACTAGTAAATTTTTGCAGCTATTTAGAGGTTCACCCTGTTCTGACTTAACTTCCAGTTCCAACAGCAATGGAGGATTGATTTCCTCAGAACTACACTTCTATTTCTTGAAATCCTTCAATCCCCATATTTCCCTTCCTAGCCCCACACCTTGGCACCCATCCCTAATTGTCCTACCTGAGTACAAGTGAATTTCCCACTTCCCACTTACACTATAACTCAGCTTTATGCTATCATTGGTTGCATACATCTGGATTTTTGATTAAGCTCTCCCAGAGTAAAGAAAATTCTCACCAGTCGGGTCAAACTAGTTGATGACTACACATCTCAAGTTACTGACCTGACCTGATGCTAACCTTCAGGAAAAAACCTCCACTTTTCTTCTTGCTCTCAGAAACCTCAATAAGGTGTAGATTGTTTCTTTATTAAGAGATAATTAAATGTATGAGTTAATTTCATCCAATTTGTATTTATCTTTTACAGTCTTCTGGTACATTATGAAGAAAGTAACAGTAAAACAGTTTTCACACTAGAAAGAAATAGTAATTTATCGTGTCTTCTACACAAGTAAACAAATATTAGGAACTGCTTGTTAAAGTGACACGTGGCCCTTTAGCTGTGATGCTTACTAAAGAAAAAAAATGCAATCCAATTCGGGATATGATGCCAAGGTTTTTGTAAAACTTTAATTTTTGTTGTTTCTTTTATAACAAGTTTTTGAATTTCTTGGAACAAATATATAGTCCAAGTAGGCTTCAAAGTTGTAAATATTTAATAAGTGATGGAAGAGTACATTACTGTATATAATATACACTGTATATAGCTTGATTATTAAAAAGGAGAACTCTCTATATAAAGTGAGGAAAGGATTTTTCCAACTGAGACTGAAGGAACAAAACTACATATATGGTAATATCCACATTTTTCCCATAGACAACATTAGATCCATCAGCCAAACCGATTTATTTTTTAAAGGGAAAGATACAAATATGCTCCTCAATTTGTTGTGTGCTGCATTTAAGCTATTTTTTTTTTTTTATTACTGATAATGTGTAAACTTTGAATAATATATATATATTGGATACTTATGAACATTGTGATCATGGGCAAAACAATACTTATGACTAATCAGTAGTCTCCAGCATTTCACCATTTCAGTGGGGACTGAGAGATTTCTTTCCAAGACAGCCATTACAAAAGCATTCTGTTTTTTTAACTTGAAGTAAAATATACTGTTTTGTTTTCATAAGACAAGTTAACACACTCCTAAAAAGAAAATAAAGCACTTGACATAACAAGCTTCAATCTTTCCCCTTTGGAAATAAAATCTTCCATTTTGTAGTGATTAGAATAACAAGCAGACAGTTGGCTGATGATATAAACATACAATTTTCCATCATTCCTATCAGAGTTTTCATTTAGAGTGAGTTTTAATGTCATTTAAATATTAAAGTTCTACTGAAACTAAGGTCAGAGGGTCCATTAGGTGAATTGCTCTAACCTTCTCTGTATAGCAAAACATTAAACAAAAGCAAAGTGTTTTCTATTGATTCCTGAAAATGAAAACCTTACAGTCCTGAGAAAACAAAGCTTTTATCTTACACTGAATTTAATTCCACTGACGACTTCTGCGCTATTTGCTGATACGTTCCATGGTTCCATGATGAAAAACGTCAGAAATGTCCCACTAGTGGGTAATAATATAGAAAATTCTCTTTTCAATTATTGATTTAGTATTTGAATCATAGGATTTCCATTTAAACAACTTGTATGTTCTTGTGAAGCAGACATGACCCAACACTTCAGAAAACACAAACTGCCACTGCATGGCCCCCATGAGAACACCCTTTCTATATTGTACAGATGCCTCACTAGGGTCAAAAATGTTCCGTATTTCTAGTTCCCCAAGCTACTGGGTTATAGGCTATTCTGGACACAGATGTTCCTCTAAATTGCTGTGCTGGAACACACTCAGGTTTCATGGATCTACTGAGAAGGACCGCGAGAGAGTGAGCACATCCATCCAGATAAGGATAGTTAGGAAATGTGGTTTGAATCTACAAACCACAGGGAGGACTTCCCACTTCATATAGAACTGCTTTGATCAGCAGTAAATCTTTCGTTTTAAAGGCAGCTCATTACACATCCAATTTCTCAAGCAAGATTGCAAATGCCTACCTTCAGGATAGGATTTTAGTCTGTACAATCAGACTGAACAGAAGTATAAAAGATGACCTGGAAGTGGCCCTGTATGCTCAGCAAAGGGATTTAGTCTTTTGTATATGAGGCTTTACCCTTCTTGGAGCCTACCTTTGAAGGAAAATCAAATACAGAGATGAATTGCAAAGTGTAACTGAAACTTGAATGAAACTTCAGATTTAAAAAAACCACTCCACTGTCCCACAAACAGTCTTTCCATGGACCTACCTGAACATCTTACAGATAATATCTGTAATTTGTTGAGCGATTTTTCTTACAGAGCTTATGAAGAGATTAAATAACGTTATACTGGAGCACTGTTCCTATATTACCAGAGCAGAGGAATGCTGGAATTCTTAGGTCAGGCTGTAAATCATGTATCAAGTCATAGTTGGCCAATTTGAAATCAATGCCTTTATGAATTTTTCATCCTCTGACCTACTTTCACTATTTCTCTTTCTCCATCCTTACATCCAGCAGAGGGAACATAGTATCTACATGAGACATCTACATGATACATCTACTTGATATATGTATATATCTACATGTACACGTAGGTGAGCATGTGTGACAACAGTTTTAAACTAGACAGCTGATGAAACTCTGAGGACTGCCCTCAGAAGTGTAATGACTGTCCTCTGACAGACAGTCAAAAGGAAAATTAGGTGTGAGAAAAATATATTTGGAAATACTCCCCCCAAACATTCACGTTTTAAGTTCATTCATGCTACTAATAGCAAAATATGAAGTTCTTGTAAGCTGTTGTATGGTGCTGCTGCACGTATCAGTTATGATATGAACTTGCCTGAGTAAAATTCATAGAATCATAGAATCATAGGATATCCTCAGCTGGAAGGGACCCACAAGGACCATCTAAGTCCAACTCCTGACCCCGCACAGGACCATCCTTAAGAGTCTCACCATGTGCCCAAGAGCATTGTCCAAACGCTTGGACTCTCGGGCTTGGTGCTGTGACCACTTCCCCACAGAGCCTGTTCCAGTGCCCAACCACCCTCTGGGTGGAAGAACTTTTTCAAATATTCAACATAAGCCTCCCCTGACACAGCTTCATGTCATTCCTTCAGATCCTGTCACTGATCACCAGAGAGAAGACATCAGTGCCTGCCTCTGCACTTCCCCTTTTGAGGAAATTGTATAGACTGTTACGAGATCTCCCCTCAATCTCTTGCTACTTGCTTAAGTAAAATTACTCACTTATTTTTGCAGCTCCAGGCACTAAGTTCGAGAGCTTTGCAAGCTGTTCCTGCACAATTCATGAGTAGGAACAATGGTAATATGTGTGTTGAATAAATTGTTTGCCGTAACTTATTTATCCAGTCCTTATTTTAAGCCTAGCTACAGTATATTGTCAGCACTCTGGTAATAAATAGCTTCCCTGAATAAAAGGCTTTTGTTGGAGTTTCACCTGCTCTTGTTGCATATGCACACCTGGTAAACTTCTAGACAAACACCCTAAATATTAAAAAAAAGAATATGAAGTTCAGGTCAGCTGAATGAAAAAGCTGTAAAAGTCACTTCTTAACAAAAACACATCTTAAAATACGAAATAATCTGTTACACAAAGCCAAATGTGCATTCAGATAAACCTAACAGGAGTCTCTCCTTTCTGTAATTGGAACTAATACACACAGATTTGAGACGGAAGTTTGCATGCTTTCTCTCCCTCATTTTTGGGGCTAGAATTGCAGGTCTGAATTTTTTATTCTGAATTTGTTCTCATAATCAAAACATCTGCAATTAAATGTTTTTATCTTGCCGATGCAGGAAGTTACACTCTGGGCTGCATTCCTGAATTCCATTCTGTTCATTTTCTTATTTTAAAACAAAACATTTTGACTTCCCGTGCCACCTGCGGAGTTTTTAGTGCATATTCAACTGTTTTCAAATCTCTTTCCCACATACAGAACAAGCTTTATCCATTCTCTTCAGCTCAGTGAGAACTGGTTCCACTGCTTTACCTTTTCTGAAGGTGAGGGGAATACTCAAAAAGGGGAAAATTTGGTTAACAAGTTCTTGCCACTCTCTCCATTAAAATAAACACTAGCTAAAGCTCCCCAATACAAAGGTGAATTTGTATGTTTATAAAAATAGATTTTAACACGCTTTATAATGGCTAAATTTTATGTCTTGCTGTAGCCTCTTTTTTTTTTTATTGATGATGAAAGTATCCTTTGTATATATAATGGGTGTTTAAATGATGTTTAAATTTTTTCATTTTTTAAGATATAATAGGAATTTATCCACATTGTGAAGTAGTTTATAAAATTTAATCTTAATATAAGTATGCTTTTAAAAGTAGCACTACATGAAACACTAAGGAAGGGATTTATGTATATCAGATACACTTGAAGGACTTCATGCTTTTGTTCTTTTCTATTCCTTTTATACAGGTAATTACAGAGAGAGAACTTGTAATATCAAACAGTAATCAGAATTCATTTTGCAGGATTATACATAAATGTTTTGAAAAATATATTTGGAAATATATTGGAGAAATGGTTATTTAGCAGAAAATAATTTCTCAAAACAAATAGTGCAGGCAGAATGTTAAAACAAAACAACGTTGCTGGAGATTTAAGTGGAAATTCTGGCCAAATTTGAGAGAATCAAGGAAGGAAGAGTTTTTACCCAGCCATTTCTCAGATGAGGATTCACTGAAGAGACTAGATGAAAATCATGTTGAAACCTGGAGAATGTCAGTAAGATTGGCAGGTTTTTCCATCATGTTTAGTTAGTGACTGTAGTTATCAGGTCAATTAAATTATAAGATTCAAGTTATTTTTGCTAGGAATGTTTAGGATAACATTTTTATTCCATTGAGATTCAATAATAATATTTGACAATGACCCTTAACACACTAAGTGGTGCACTGGAAAATAATTTTTCTAATAGTAAATTAAACTTGCCAAGTGTAGAGCTTTACCTCCTT
This sequence comes from Oriolus oriolus, assembly GCA_013400235.1. Classification (NCBI taxonomy): domain Eukaryota; kingdom Metazoa; phylum Chordata; class Aves; order Passeriformes; family Corvidae; genus Oriolus; species Oriolus oriolus. The sequence goes on along the minus strand of VXBT01012444.1, from coordinate 445,448 downwards.
ATCCAAATCACACACACTATCATATGTATTTTGTGTCAAGAAATTAAAAAGCAATAAGGACAAAGATATGTGGTTTGCTTGTTTTCTTTGAGAGGATTATCAAGAACACAAGCACTGCAATTCTCAATCAGGCAGGAATCTGATTTTACATTAACTGGACACATGCCAGTAAAAGACTTTTAGGATATGGTCCAAAGAGTTTTTTTCTTTTCCAGAGCAATATGCAATGCATTAGATTGACCTGGCTTCAGTCTTACCAACAGTTACTTCCGTGAATACCTTAATGCACTTGATTTCATTAGGACACTTCACAGGTTTTAAGTTAGGCACACTTAACAGATTTTGCAAGGTCAGTGGTCCTACCAATCTGGAAAATGCATGGCTATGTCAAAGAAAATTTAAAGGTATATTTAAAAGTATATTTTAAAATACACTAAACTATATTTTGTGCCTTGTTTTAATTCCTTTGTTATTACTTTTAAAATAATTAATTTTCATCTCTACTGACTACCTAAGGCTGGTTCTAAAGATGATATTACCATTTGAGATATGAATACAAATTAAATAAATATACATATATCAATTCTATATTTTTCTTAATTAGATCAAGATTAAAACAAAAAGTCTTTACTTCCATGTTTCTAGACTATGGCTCCTTCTCTGACTTTCAAACTGCCAACCCAGTAACGGATGCATCATAAGAAGCAAGATGCATATGTTTTTCATGCACTTTACAATCTCCACACTTACTTAAAGTAAATAGCTTATGAAATAAATGAGGGTAACCTTTCTCTTTCCTCAGCATTTATTGTTATTTTGCCAGCTTCAAAGCAGGAATTGCAGGCAATTTAGTAAATATAGTAAAGAACAAATGTCTGAACTCACTGTGTTTTGTATATGTTTTGATTTCTTTTACTGAACTGCTGTTTTGTAACTGCTCACTGTGCGCTCTCCAAATGAATAACAGTCCAGCATCTCTTACAGCAACTGAGTACTCTGTCCCTTTGTTTTTTTAAGTAGAAACATCCTCCAAATATCAAAGCCACATTCACTGAGGGCACTAACTTTTTTCTACAGCTATGCACATAACATATGGAAAAACACTGAGTGTAATAAACTCCTTGCTGGGACATCCTGTGAGAGAGACTGTAGCTTCATTGCTGCACTGAGAACCTCCATAGTTTGCCTGGGATTTCTTCTCCCTTGATTGTGCAGATCAAGGGCTTATTTGGATGGCATGGCAGTGCCTCCACTGACCCATATATCTAGATTTCCTTACCATAAAATCCACAAAAGACTGGTAATCACCCAAGTCTTGTCCCAGTAGAAAACTGGGATGCAGCCAGAAGGTGCATCTGGACCCAGCCCTCCTGTGTTCTGTCATCAAGACGTGACTAAGTCATTTATTGTGGTCTGTGCCGGATAGACTACCATATGCTTCAGTTCCCTTGAACACATCTCTTTTTTTTTAATGCCTGGAACATATATCCAGAGGGAATTCAAAGATTTTTGACATTTGTTCAGGATTTCTGGATGTCTGGCAACCTAATCAGAGCAGTAGTGGAGAAAATCTGGACATATCCACTCCACATGCGCGTATCAACTTTACAGTGCATTTGCAATGAGGCCAACCGATCCACTATGCATGTGCTGCACAGATGGCCTGTGTGTACGCTGTAAATATGATGTAAAAATTACTGAGAAACACATGCACAGTGAGTCTGTAGCTTCCTGGAAGCCTTAGGCTCACTGCACTTACACTTAATATGTAAATGCATGGCAAACCTGTTTGGGAAATCCTCCTCAGCATGAAAGAGGGATGTCCTGGAGTGGATGAAACACAGAAGTGAATAGCAGGGTTACACCTTTCCACCAGATCCTGGACATGATTCTGGACTTTGTGCAGGCAAAGGATATCTAGCACACTGACAAACATGCACTTCCCTGGTTACCACATGGCACCACAATGTCTCTCAGCTTTTGGAGGAGCTCCAAAGAAGCTTCTGGGCCATGTGTCTTGCTATGCTAAAATAGGTGAAAGCAGGCAATGTGCAAGCATGACCGAGCTCAGACTACCCCATGGGCAATTTAACCCCGAGGGTTCTGCAAGTCACACCAAAACCAGCCTCCCTGTCAGCAAGCTTGCACTATCCTCCCTGAGAGAGAAGATAAATGCTCACAAATGTTAAAAATACTTAGCAACCAGGAATGAGGAAACTACCATCTGGGAGAGATCAGAGGCAAAATCATCGCGCTGCTTTCACACGCAGCAAACAAGCACCCACAGAGAACAACAGTTTGGGGAAAACAGGTAGCATCAGAGAGAGGCACCCTCGGGGAATGCTCTGCAGCTCTGGGCTGCCACAGTCAGAGGTACGAGTAAAAGGAAGTTGAGGAGGAAGGAAGGAGCTAAATCAAAAACTTGAGAGTGCCTTGTTCTGGAAATAAACTGAAAACAGCTTCAAAGAGATCAGAAATATTCTATGAAGCAGTAGAACTATGTAGTTGTTAAATGGTCAGTTGGGAGTAATGTTAAAGCCTCACAGGAGGCCAAGTTGTGTTAATCACAGGCTGTTACCTAGATGGCAATCAGGTCGAAAATAAGCCTGAAAATCAAGAAAGCTCAACTCATTAAATATTATTTAGCACTTCAAGTGCATCAGGAAAAAAAGATATAGCTTTCCCACTGTCAAGCTCAGGTTTACTAGTGTTCAATTCTTCCCTGAAAATCCTGAGAAAAAAGACATTTTTATTTCTGTTTTCCTTACAGCCAAGAATCAGACACTTGTATGGAAAATTCAGCTTTCTTGAGGCTTTTTTTTCTCCTTTGGATCTTAAATTTCTAACCAATATTATCCTACAGAAAAGGGTGAGCAAGTAAATTCTAACACCTTAAAAACAAGAAAGCAAAGAGAGATTTAAAAAATAATAAAAGCAACAACAACAAACTAAACAAACAAAAAAAAATCCCAAAACAAAGTAAAAAAAAAGCCCAAGACAAACTTTTTTTTTGAAGTAATTTTATTTACATTTTGAGTTTGTTTAAAGGCATTTAAATTACCAGGAATGGCAATACTGCAAACCATGTCATCTTACATGATCTAGGGAAGATAAAACAAAGAAGGTGGTTTATGTTTAATCAATGTGTACAAAACCAAAATGTTTACTATAGTCTACAATGGAATATAGGTGCAGGTCAAGAAAACACGGCAATTTCTCAAAATTGAGTGTTTTCAGCTGTAGTGTCCTTTGAGATTTTGTCATGGTGTGTAAAGGATATAAAAATCTAGATGCTGACAAACATTTGTCTTTTGTATGATTTTCCCCCCTTAAGCTTAGAACACCTTGCCCAGCAGAAGATGGATATGTTTCTAACTCCAAGGAAGGGCACTAAGCTGAGAACACTGCTGTTGCAATGGCAGTTTGCAGGACCCTCTGAGAATTAGAATAAGTTTCATCTAATCAAATTGAAACTAAACTTATCAAGGAGTTGAACAGTAAAAGATGTCATACTTGATTAAAGAAACCAAATATATTGTTCTAAATACATTTTGTATAAGCGTGTATGCACAGATGTGCATGTATATTCAGAAGTACCTATACCCCAAATTATTTGCTGACTAAATATATTGCTGGAAAAAGAAATTGAATAGGATTGGATTATTTTGTCACTATTTAAATTTAATGTTGCTTCGCTATTTCTCTTCTGGGTAAAGCCTGGTGCACAGATTGTGACAATTGGATGATTTTATTTTCCTCTAATTCTCTTATCTGTTTTTTGGGTTTTTTTGTTTGGGTTTGCTGTTTGGCTTAGGGTTTTTTTAACACAACAGGGAATTTGGGTCTAATTTTCTTGTATTGTTGCCAAAACTGTATCTGAATAAAAGATGTGTGCCAGGATTGTGATCCTATATTAACAAAATAGAATTGGAACTCATGGAGCAGGTAAGTGCCAAGGCAAACTAATAATTATCAGTTTAATTAATCTCTCTTCACATTTTCACAGAGATGTAACCATGAAGCAATACTGCATTATTTTTATGAGCTGCAGATTATATTACAGAATCTCTTGTTTTAAGATCCAGATGAATTAAAGCTTCGCTGCTAGCTGGTAAGATCTAGGTTTTATTCTTTCCTTTCCCACCACCGTCCTCTGCCAGAATACCCTCAGATCCACAGAAAATGTCTCAAAACATAGTGAGTGATGGCTAAACACCAAAAGGTTTGCCAGTTGTATTTAATTATGACTCTAATAGTTCAGTTGCCTTTCCAAACATGATTAGGATGTAGCCAAAGATCTTTTATACTGGTAAGCTTACAGTAACAGGTCCTTTGCAAGATATCCAACAGTTACTTAAGAAACAGGCCTAAATCCAAGCCAGTGAAATCTGATGCTTGCATTTCACATATTGGATTGAATTCCTATGGTCTTGTTCTGCCCAAGGTTAAAAAAAAATAAAATTATCATAGCTTTAGAAATTTATATCTCTGCTCCTGGTACTGGCCAATATAAGCACGATTAAATGTACACAATCTTTTTTTTATTGCACACAGGCAAAATAGAGTTTAGGCTAAAAAAAAAACAAGTAAAATACATTTCTGTCTTAACTGGACAGATTGCAGATAAATAAAATTCTTCAGTAAGGAAATAAGTACCATAACCTAAAGAAAATGTGTTGTAATTTATTTAGAATTTCTATGCGGTTTTGTGCAAATTCATTAACTGCTCTGTAGCCTGTCTTCTCCTAAATTTAAATAGGAGTACTGCTTTTTTTTGTCCTCAAAGGACATAGATAGAAACATCATATTGTAAAACAATCCTACGATGTGAGATGACAGTCATTAAAATTAAAAATTAAAACATTAAAATTCTTGTTAAACATATATGTTCTATTTACATAGGCAGAGTGGATCTAAAAATCAGTATGTTTAGAGTACCACAAGCTGCAGTGTAATAAAATGTAGAATTACTGATTATTAAATCTACCTTTTTTTTTTTTTGATGAGCGAGGGAACAGAATCTTTCTTTTAAGTATTCATAAAAACAAGGAAATTCACTGAGAAAAAAGTATACACACTTCCAAAGAAGAGTTCAATTTCAACTTGAGCTAATACAAACAAGGAAATTTGCAATTGAAGCTGACTTCCAATATCTGTGCCCAACAGGATGCCTTCTGAACCACTTCCTTATTGTGCCCCTATTGTGTCTTGGAGGGCAGCTGGCCTGTGAATTTCCTTATTATTAGTTTATGTCCCACTGTTAATTCCCTTATTCTATTATGATGATTTTAGCTATTGCATTTAATTTCCTCTTTTCATGGTGCAGGAATGACCCCAGAAGGATAAACTACCCCCAGCCATGCAGACACACTGAGACTCAGTTATCCTCTGATGAGTTAATGTGGCATTGGCCTACTGACAGCTAACATGGAGAAGAGAGATTCATTACAGCTCTGCTTCTATTTACTGACTCCTTCAAACCTTTTGAAGAAAAAGATCTGAAATATCTGAAATTTCTCACCCTCAGCATGACATTTGCAGAAAAAAAAATCACTTGGTCTTTTATGGCAGTATTCATTGTCAGATAGAAAAATGTTTACTCAAGTACTTTTTATAAAAATATTCCACTTGGGTTTTTTTAATTCAAATCCTAATCCCACTACCTTTGCTTTAACACTCCATACACAGTTAAGTCTTTAGTTTATATTCACTTTAACAATGACTTGTGTTTTGGTTGAATTGGCTAGACAACTGCATGGCCAGACCCTCAATGGCCTCCTCGACTCTGTTTCTGTTTTCTTGCAGTGAACCAAAGATTAGAGTGCTCGTTTAGTCCTCTGTCATTACCATATCCATGCTTGTCAAGGGATTACCTCAGATGCTGGATCAGCCTGTCATTAACAAAATTGAATGGAACAAGCAGTCAGTGGCGGAGCAAAGCCCGCGTCTTGCGGGAAAGGGACACACAAGCCTGGACCAGGACACACCTCTCTGTGAAGGGGAACGTTGTTTCTGTTCAGACAGGCCTGGCTCTTGCTTTACTTTGATGCTTCCTTGCTATTGACGTTGAGACTCAGTTGAAAAGCCTGATAAGTAACACATGTCCAAGAGTGCTTTTAAATTATTTTTATGCTTTCCTAGGCAGTCAGTTCTTCTTTCAACACTCCAGCTGCTCAGTGAGAACTACATTCATGGGGATCTGAAGTAGGGAAACCGACATATCACAAAGTGTGTTCAGGTAAAAAACTTGAGATGATGCAGGATTCGGCTTAGACTTGACAGGCTTGGAATGGGTAGTGACATAACAGATGAAACATTTGAAAGTGCTTGAAACTGACACATAAAAAATTATCATTGCCCATGCTTTGGCATTGTCATCCATAATTATTCTGGATTCGTAGTAGCAATGATGTGAGTTTAGCATCCAGTGTAAAAGAACTTGACCAGCTTGTGCTACCACCTGCACTATCATAAGCATTTGAGGCTAGTAATCCTGCTTCACAGACAAAGTGGATTGTTTTTGTTATGCCTTTCTGTTTTATTTCAGTAAGTTATTTAAATATACAGTGCAAATGGGAGAATGAGTTTATAGCCTTGTAGTTATTTTTTTCAGACAGGATCTGGGCATTGCTCCAATTAATATTTGATTTATTTTCTGCAAAGCATACGCTTTTAGCAGAAGAGTGTGAAAGAGACCTTCTCTATATAGACATTAGCTTAAAGGGGTTAAAGCATCTGTCAAATGAGATATTTAGATAGAAATCCTCATTCAGGCAAAGGAATAAAAATTTCAACATTAACATCTTTCATCCTGAATCTCACGATTGCTGAAGGACTAGAGAGTCAGAGAGACTCCATCAATGTCTCCATTTTCTTTCACAGAAAAAGAAGGCCACACTGAAATATGAAAAGACACATCTACACATATATAAAATGGCACCCAGCTGTAGCTCAAGTCTTCTGGATTTCCTATCAGCTACCCTAGGCTGCTTCATATTTCACTATGGATTTTGTGATTTGGGTTCTCAGGAGTTTGAATTGTAACATACACTGTGTATGAAGCAAGGTATAATTCCAGTAGGTAGCAGGATTTCTAAGTATTAGTCATTCTAATATCAAAATCCTTTTGTGAGTTTAGCCCAAAGGATTATTCTTATATTTAAGACGTACAGACTCACGAAGGACAGATCCAGCTGAATATCTTAAAGGATTTAAATAACTACTGTTTATAAAAGCGGGCAAAGTGAATTAAAATTTCATCAATTTCTGCTAACTTCTCAATGTGCCAAGGCAGTGTATTTTTGTGTTACGCAAATGTCAAAGCCAAGATCTTTTTCTGGAATCTGTATTTGCTTACAGTCTTATATCGCATACATAAGAAGCAATGTTGTGATGAGGTATTTTATGGCAGGGTAAAACACACATTTTCAGCAGAATACTTACAGAGAGTGTGATGTTTCTAGTAGGGGAAAGTTCCATACAAGATGAGTTAGCTGTGATGCATTTTAATCTCAATAAAACAAAATTAGTCATCTTTTCTCCAATATTTGATGGCATTTCGCTCACTTGAGACCTACATGTGGCCTAAACTCTCTTTTTTCTCCCAAGTTTAATATAGTATTTGGTAATTACTGCTCTCTTTCAGTCTTACTATCCTAAGATACTTTGTGAGTATTCCTTCATATTTGCTTCATTTTGGATCAAAAGCTGCCATTTCTCCATTATAAAAAATATTTCATATGCATGCACTATCTCTCACTCAGTAATACCAGTAATTACTCTGGAAGGGGAACTTTACACATGGTTACAAATGTAGTTTAAGAGTACACTGAGGCATCTTCTAGACCAATGGAAAATTAATCTCTCTGTGTTTGCCATCTTATAATATTCAATCCCATCACTGTACAAGAAACTAGAATTATGCAGGCTGGAGCTGGATCATATAAGTATGCATATATATGTGTATATTAATGAACAGTATTGTGGACAGGTATATATAATATGCATACTTATTTGGCTTAATATATATCTAAGTAATATACTTAATCTGGCTCTTTCCTGAACCCAGAGATACATATTCTAGTATAAAAGGAACAGGAGTTCTCTTTATTTGCAGTCATTAGTACCTTCAAGATTAAGTGCACATATATGTAAACATAGTTTTCTACAGGTTTCAGTACTTTAAGGTCAGTCTGGTAAATAAAACACAATGTGGAGAGAAGTGAGGTTGAGCACTACCAACAATTATATAACTTCCCCAAAAGCCTGGAACATATCTTAAGCAATTTAAGTAATTAGATTGCACACAATACATATATAATATAAATTCTAGTTAATCATAATGGAAAGAAAAAAAGAAATGCCAAACATTTGATGATTACTTCTCATTAGCTTTATTTTTCCTCTTGCAGGTAGTAAAACTGAATTCTGAGGATGAAGTACTAATGTAAGATAAATGTGACTGGCATTAAATTAATATGTATATTAAATTCATCTTTTAAGAATGATTCATCACATTTTGACAATTTCTCACAAAATTCTAAGGGCCAGCATCCTAGCACAAAATGGAGAGAGAAATTGTTAGCTACAAATAAAAAGACTGATGTGAATGTAACAAACTAAATTCATTCTAATCTAAAATGTCCTTTTGGTACAAGGTCACATTAAGGCAATCAGAATATTTTGATAGTTACTACGTAGGTATGTCTTGCTCAGTGTACTTGTAGATTCATCCAAATGGCTTTTAAGTCAATGAGGAAAGGCCATTTATTTCTGCCTTGACAGTTGCATCTGACAGTGGATGCTTGTTTTGTTGTACCTTAAAGTACAACATGAAATACAGGGACACAAAACATTGCACAGGCATCAACAGAGAGTTAATTTGTACTACAAACCATCTGCCTGCACAAGAAGATCAGTATTCACTCCATTCAATAAAAGTGTAGTTTTCTTCATATGCTCCTGTCCAAATTCCTTGATCTTCCTCCTTTGTCTTTCTTTTCTCAAAAAAAAAAAATAAAAACAAAAACAAAAAAACCAAAACACCAAACCAACCAACAAAACAAAAATAATAATAAAAAAGCAAACAACCAAAAAAACCTTACATAAAATAAGTGATCCATGAAAGGGACTGTCCATTCCAAAGCTGTACATGAATAAACATTTTTGCACATTTATTTCCTGGCTTCTAGCCCTTACTGTATAATATTCCTTTATGGTGTGATCATGAAGACTTGTGAAACAGCTTCTCTGTAATACTTCAAAGAGCCAGAATCTGTGTGGCCCACTTCTATGTTTCCTCATATTATTGGCTGTGGATTTGCCAGGATGTACTACCAGGCAGAAATTGGCCTCAAATCTAAAGTACTGCATTAGCATGTAGCCTATATAGTCCCATGGGACTCTGAGTGTTAATGTGTCAGCCACAGGGGAGAGCACTTAGAGATCCTTAGGAGCATTTATTCAGAGAACTCTTATTTCTGTGGATTTAAGCATGAATTAATATATTTTCAAAATGAAGAGATTTAAAAAAAAAAAAAAAGAGTGATTAAAATCTCCCAAATCCTCATCTGAACATGTCAGGAAGCAAGGTACAAAAAAGGACCTGAGCAGAAAGAAGTGTTATTATGGCATTGTATATTTATACATGAGAAAATCATAGCACTGCAAGTCAGAAATTTCACTTGTTAATTCAGATGAAACCTGACAGCTCAGTGAAAACCCAAAGATGAATAAATACTCCAAGATCAATACCTAAATCCATTACAGAGGGTTCACAGAACTGCAGCTCAGCAGAGAGCTTTCTGTGTTCCCACACCTGCACAGCTTCTTGTCTCATGGGTCATGCCAGTTTCAATATTGACTGCCTGCCTGTTCCTCTTCAGGGAACACTGTCCCTTTCACTAAAATCCACCACAGGAACACCATAAAGTCAACATCCAGCTGCTGCAAAGAGAAGAGGTCCATCCTCTCACTGTGTCTGTTCCCTTCACCACAAATTGCAGATGAAACTTTGGGCAGCATGAAAAGAATTTGCTAATGTGAATTTATGGAAACTTTGCAGAGCAAACTTAATAAATGGATTAAGGTTATACAAGGAAAGCCTTGGCAAAAGAGATGGTGGTGTTCAGTCATAGGCTGGATTCAATGATCTCAGTGGCCTTTCCCAGTCTAATTGATTCTGGTGATTCTATGATCTCTGCATGGTGCTTGAGGTACCTTGAGTCTGATAGGCTTTATCAGGTCTCTACATCATCTTAGTGCTCTTACAAGGACATGTGTATCTGGGTGTGCTGCAAATCTGTGTCAGTGAAATTTTCCATCTGTGAAGGCCTGTCCTGAATTTTTCTCCCCATTGTTTCAACTTAACAACTCTTTGACACAGAGGTAACAGGTCAGAAAAAAAAATATTCTTGTACTTTGGGAAAGTTTGGATATATATCTAGAATTTGTACCCTGAAGCAGAACATTTGTAGAGTTCTATAACAGCTGTGGGTGAGCAAATCAAGGTGTCTTCTGATCCAGAGATAAAAACATATATGCTTACTGTTCAAATTTACTCTGCTTGAAACTTACATGCAAAAAAATCCTATTTACTTATTGATTCTTGAAAAACTGAAACTTTTTCCTCTGGAAATAATCCAGTTTCATGTAAGGCATAATTCAAGGGAAAAACAAACAGACAAACAAAAGAGCCCCAAACTAAGAGGCTGTTCTAATATTTTGTTGTCCTAAAAGAAACAGCTTAGACATTTTAGAAATGGGATACCAGGCCTCAAGCACAACAGTGCAATGGGCAAATGCCAGACCTGCACTAAAAAATCCTAAATGAAATCAGTCTGTGAGTAACCTGACAAAATCTATGAAGCACTTCTCAGAACTGAAGGTCACTTCTTATCACACCTGGAGAAAAAGATCCATTGTTTTGCTCTGAAGAGCTAAATGACTTATTGCTATTATGCTGCTTTTTTTTTTTGCCCTTTGTTTTCAGTCCCTCAATTACATTCATAACCACAGAAAATAATGATACAATGTAGTAAAGTTGATAGTTTGAAACTCTGGTATTCATATACTAATCTTCAGAAGGGACTTTTTTTTTTTTTTTTTTGCAGATAGATACTAGACCTTGTTATTTGTGCCCCATATTACATTTTGGTGAACAGAAGCAGTGTCCTGCAAATACACAAACACACCATGGACTTTGTTCTTAGGGATGTTTAGTGGATGCAGAACTCTCATGTTCTCTTTAGCACTGCACTGGGCCTACTTTAGCCGTTAAATAGACCTGGAACATATTAGCAGAACAAAGGGAGAACAGGATAATACTGCATGCCACAGTATCTGTGTATATATGCCACAGCACTCTTAACCACCAAATAAATATTCAAACAGAAAGGGTAAAGTTCAGCATAAGAATTGCTGTGTGGTGAATGTCTGAACTAATGGAAGACATAAACCCAAATCCTAACATTTACCATTAGGAGTCTCATCTGCTTGCCAAGAGCACAGAAACTTCTGAAGTTTTTCCCCTTCAGAGACACTGCACACACTATGGCAACAGTGGAAATAGCCCATAAATTTAGCATATATATATATGAAAGAGAACTGGGTCCTGGGACCATATCTCTAAATCTTATCTTATTATGCTGTGATAGCATTGCCATCTGGCTGGTTTTCAACTGGACTGGCTGCTTTTGTTATGAGTGAGCTAGGTGGCAATACACAGGAGCAAGTTAATCTAAGCATGTTGGACATCAAAGGTAGTGGTGCTAATTTGGCCTAGGAATAAAACGTACATGAAAGAGTTTGGTAATATTCTTTGTATATTTACATTTTGTGGGGGAATTTGTTTATTCTTTAATTACATTCTGAGCTCAGTTTCTGGGAGAAAGGCAATAATATTAAAACCACATAGGTCTTCCTAACTCACCAGTTGCAGTGTTTTGCATGTTCTTGGAGCACAAAGATCAATTCCGGTCTCTTTTTGCTGACTTCAACAAGAATAGAAATAAGGCCTAGGGTCACAGTTTCCTTGTTGACTTTTTCCTCATTTTTTACATTTGAACTCAATTTGAGATAAACTTTGCCCTCTGGGGAAGCAATTACAGATAATACTAAAATCAACATAAATTAAAACCTGAACATATTTACAATGTCACCAGTCTATGAATTATGCTCGCCATGTGAAATGTTTTTTCTGCTTAGTTTTGGAAGGGTCACTGCTATGTATATGCCTATATGTATAAAGAGAAATAATGGTACATCAAACAGAATCACTCTTCTTTGTAGAGTGATTTTTTATCTATACAGTACTGGTAATGAATAACGTCAGTCAGGAAATAAGTTTTCTTGGCACCCAATTTTCCTCAATCTTTGGATCCATTAAGGAAAAATTATTATATGTATCCTGGCTTTTTTTCTTAAGAAAGAACAAAATCATTTAATACCCATAGTAATGTTTATGCTTTGGAATAAATCTGCAAAACAAGACAAAAGGAAAAATCCCACATTAAGGAACTACTTTTTTAAAATCTGAAGAAATTAACACATGAAGCAAACAAATAGACTCTCTTAATGCAGATGAAATTTATTTTCCTAAAGTGAGCAAAACATATTAAGAAAAAAAAAAGAAGAAAAAGGTAGAAATGCTTCATTTTACTCAAAAAATATATTCTCCTGTGCCTGAAAAACTAAGACAGTGAACATGGGAAATTGAATAATAGTAAAAAGCAGGTATAGAAAAGATCTGGAGGTCATTCTTAGTCATCCCAAATGCATGATAGTTCCCTAAAGAATGCTTCTGGGAGTTTGGTTCAGTCAGATTTTAAATGATTCAGCTGATACCATTTTTACAACTATCTAAGCAGAGTATTCCACTGTCAGATAAATATGCTTGTGAGTCTCAGGCACAGAAGTTATTCAGACATTAGAATTAAAATTAGAGTCAAAGGGAAAATAAGCTGAATAGAATGTTATGTGTAGTTTTGGTTTGCCATCCAGATTTGATTAGAGTTAAGAAAACATAATGAGTGTACATGCAAGCTCTCAGCAGGATGCCTGGCAGGACCTAATTGAGGTTTCAGGGCTGAACAAGATAGTCCTATCAAGGAGTGTAAATTTTGAAAAAAGTGGATTTATATGTAGATATTTCTGAGAACATTTTCATAGATTTAGACATCCCTAGTCCCAAGAAAGAAAGGGGAAATGTGTGTGACAGTAGTCCATCTCTCCCACAGAAGTTCGGAGACCTAATTTTTGTCCCATGAGAAAAATAAAGGTGTGCCTTTCCCTTGGGTTAGGTAACATGTAATCACTACGATATGAAATCAAATTGTAATTAAGGTTAATTGGTTCACAGCTTTAAGATAAATTCATTGCATACAGTAAATTCCAACTTTCAATTATACTTTGTTGCCTTAACACTTGAAAGCCCAGGTCTTTTCCATTGTTTTATGCAAGTCCACTCAAGATACTACACTTTTTTTCTGGACAAGTGAGTCCCAGATTTGCGGCCCAGTAGCAAAACCGTAGTTCTTGGACATCTCTCTCACCAGCCTGGGTAGGGACTGTGCCTCAGTGTGCTCCCACTTGTGTGACTGTCAGTTTGTGGAGGCTAAGGAATAATCTGATCACAGCAGACATGGCATTCACCCAGCTAGAGGATATGAAGGATTGAGGTAGTCAGGAAATCATGGGAAAATTTGTGGTTAAGCAACCAATGCCACACATCTGCCTTCTAAGGGGCTGGGGAGGAGACCGTCATAGGATCTGGACTTCCCAGACTGTGTGCCTTGCCTGTATGGAGTGCATAAGGGGAGGTTGAATCTTTCCAGGTGCTTCAGATAGGTTGGGCACTCTGAGTACTTCTTGCCAAGAATGGCAATACTTGTGGCAGTCCCACACTAACAAGCTGCAAAGGAAAGATCCAAAGGAGCTAGAGGAGGCCACCACAGATGTTTCCTCCTGCCAGGGAGCAGCCAGGGCAACGCTATCCCACAGGTCTCAGCTGAGAAGATCTTCCAAAAGGAGGACGGGGGATCCTCCGCTAGAGCTCTCCCAGATTTTTCTTGAAAACCTCCCAAGCCAGCCAAGGCTCAGCTGATGCTGCCTTCTCCTGCCTGGAGCCAGCCATTAGCAGCCAGCTCAAATCTCACCCTGCTGGCTGTGGGTTCCCCCGCAGAACAGCCTCCTCTCACACCCTTACCTAACAAAAAAGGCACAGGGAAAAACACAGCATCTTGAAGCTGTTTTCTGTAATTCTGGAGGAATCATCCATCAGTTGTATGGACAATAGAATAATTGTCTGCATCACAGTAGTAAGGCTGTAAATCTGGCCCAAAATAGCAGTTTATTTTGTCTTTAGCATGTTTCTAGTTTGTCAGTGAAGACTGGTCTTACTCACAAGGGGGGAAAGCTATTTTTGTGCTGTTGCCAAGGTACTACTGGCACTAGCAGACTGATCAGATAGCAGCTGTCAATAGCTGTGACAAACCAACACAATGATTCAAAGGGAATTTAAATGATGTAGAACTGCCATACCTCCCATGTGCAAATCTGCTCCCATCTGGAATGTTAGGTAAGCCAGTCCCATTCCTTCACAAAGCTCTCCATGATACTGAATATCACGAGAGGTGGCTGGCTCAGGGAACAACCTAAAGCTATCATTCACAAACCCCATTACAGAACCTGTATCTCATGCCCAGCATAGAGTTCCATGGAAGTGTACAACACAACTTAAACGCCACTAGAAAAATGGGTTTGAGGAACACTCTACTGCTACAGAGATTGATGGTACCAACAAGTTAAAGTTGAAAGGTTCTGAGAGTATTAGTGCAGAAACACAGAAGGGGTAGTCACACCTAACGTAAACTATTTTCATGCAAAGCTTAACAAACACAACTCAGAAACATTTCACAACAGCAAGATCCTTCACCTTTATTGCCAGCTCTTTAACAGTAAAATCAAATAATGCCTTATACTTTCTTAATAATTTCTCCTAGAATAGCAATTTTCAGTATAAAATGCTGCACTTTAAAATGCGTCCAATTTAAAAGGACATAGTTTGAAAAAGGAGTCTGGATTTGCTTGATCTTTGCACAAAAGCTGAAGAATGAGCATTGGACAAATAACGCAATTTACATTCAGTAATGAAAATGTTTTTAACAGAATGTGTACACACTTTGCATTTATATGTCTATAGCTTGGCATATATAGCATAAAGAAATAATTTACCAATGATACTAGCTGTTACATTAGGGATTCTGTGCCCACATAAAAATGTAAAATGTGTCTTCTGATTGTGAGCTGTATGCACTTAAAATGTAAAATCTCTGCCCAATAAAACTGCCTCAAAGTCACCTTGTAAATGGAATGTACAAATGCTACATGAGTGGATTTTTAAACAGATTTTTTTTTAATCTAGGCATAATGAGTGTTATATTTTTAAAACACAGTCACAAAAATTGGAGTTCTGTTTGTCTATGTGTACATATATAAGCCTCTGTGTATATACATATATATGTGTGTATGCATACATAGATACACAAATCTATAGAATCATGTTATACACAACATTAAGATCAGTACAATACTATTTCTGAAATTTGTATCTTTTGCCTTCCTATAAGGCTATAGATAAAAGTAAACAAGACATGACTCCTGTACTTTGTACCTTTTCAGTGTCAAGGGAAAGGATACTTTGTATAAACAAAGGAGAATATATAGAATTTTGCTGACAAAGCACCACTGTAAAATGCTGTCAAATGAGATAAACGAGGATCCTCTGGGATGACAGAGACAATTGAATCAAGTACTAGAGTTGAGAAACACCTTTCCACCAAGTGGAGATTCCCTTAAACAAATCCAGATTTGGAAGGTTCTGAAGTTGCCAAAAAGTTCAAAACTCTTCATCTGCCTCTTCTATATGTTTCTGGAAAATCAAAATGTTTGCAACTATTTCCATGTCAGTCCTAAAGACAGGCCAAAATTCTTAGGTAACAATTTAAAGTATTTGATTAATGCAGATCTTTCCTTTAGCATGACTTTTCAGCTATATCATCTCTTCTAGCTAATAAAACTAGGCTGAGGATATGTTATTCTATTGGGTTTACATGGCAAGGTTTTGGAAGCAGGAGGACTGCAGGGTTGGCTCCTGTGAGTGAGCACTAGAAGCTGCCTCCATGTCCAACAGAATCAGTTTCAACCTACTCCAGGATGGACCTGCCTCTGGCCAAAGCCAGGCCAAGGCTGAGCCCACTGGTAGCACCTCTGCCATAACATATTTCAGAAAGGGTAAAAATTTCTGCAGAACTGCTGGGAGAGAGGAATAAGGAAATTTGAGCAAAATAGCCCTGCAGATACCAAGGTCAGTGCAGAAGGAGAGGGAGGAGGTGCTCCAGGCGCCAGGGCAAAGATTCCCCTACAGCCACTGGTGCAGACCATGATGAATCAGGCTGTCCCCCTGCTACCCATGGAGATCTGCTGGGGAGCAGAGATCCGCCTGCAGCCCATGAAGGACCCCACATCAGAACAGCTGAATGATTCCTGAAGGAAGATGCTGCCTATTGAGACCCCACTCAGGAGAAGACTCATGGCAGAAACAAGGTCCAATGAAGAAAAGACAACACAGGGGCAGGTTTTCTGGCAGGATCTGTAATCCAATGGAAGACTCACACTGGAGCATTCTATCCCTGAAGGACAGTCACCTGTGGAAAGGACCCACACTGGATCAGGTCTTGAAGGTGTGTATCCCATGAGGAAACCCCATGCTGAGATAGGGCAGGTATTTTTAATTTTGTCCTAATCTCTCACTATCCTAGTCTGTTACAATTATTTGGCAATAAATTAAATTATTTCCCCAAGCTGAGTTTGTTTTGCTTGTGATTGAAATTAGTAAGTGATCTCCCTGTCATTATCTCGAGCTCCAAGCTTTTCATCATATTTTCTGCCCTGTCCTGTCAAGAAAGGAGAGTGATAGAATGGGTTGGTAGGCACCCGGCAGCCAGTCAAGGTCATCCCACCATAACTACTAAAGTTATCAAAATTTCCCAAATTTCAAAATATATGGACAAAAATTGTACCCATTTCATACTGCAGGTGGAACAACAAACAATTACTGGATTATATGAATCCTGGAGCATTTTGTTTTGTTTTGTTTCTTTACTGCTCTGCTCAAATGAGTAGCAAAGTACTGTAAGGGAATCTCTAATGAAATCAACATCTAACATAGTGGAAACTTTTACACTTGGATTGATTCCTAAGCAAATAGGAAACTTCTGATGGTGCCTCCTCAGAGAGTTTTTCAAAGAGATGGGAACAAAAAAAAAAAATGTAGATAACTATCAGATGAGAAATGACAGATTTGCTCTCCTAGCACTCATCCTGAAAACCAATTATTTTTGCATTTAGTTTTGAACATGAAAAATATGTGATTGTTTATCATCTTACGTTAACCATAAGCTTAGGTTTACAAAGTTATTTAGCAGCAAACACTAGTTCTTGATATCTCATAACTTCTTTTTGACAAGTATCAAGAACAAGCATAATTAGTAAAATAAAGCATCACAGAACAGAGTTGAATGTTTTTTCTTAAAAACTAAAGGCATATGAATCAAACCAGAAATCCTTATTTGTGTTATCTTGGATTGGTTGCTTTTATATTGTATTTCATTTTTAAAACAGCAAATTACCTCAGAAGAGGGTGTTTCTTAGGAAATAAGGATCAGCCAAAAGATTCTCAAATGGAAATTAATCTCCAAGACATTTCCTCAAGTCTTTGTGGTATTCTTTGCTCATAACTATGCCAGCACAGGATTTTCTTTTGGAAGATACCAGGAAGAAAATAGACAAGACAGGTAGGACAAAAGACCTCAGAGTGAAGTCATAAAACTGAACAGAAGTAAATGCCTTGGTTTTATGAAGGTGTTTAGAATTGGACATTCCAAAATTCTGATGCAGGCTCACATGTTTCAGGTGCGCCAGATACCACACTTGCCTTCAGTTTCGCACTGGGAAAATTTAACAATAATATTTACTCATCTGCTGTGGCTGTCAGAAGGGAATCCCACGTATTAAGTTTGAAGAACCAAAGGCAAGTATTATATTTTTCAGCTTTTAATACCATCCCACAGAGAGCACCAGGGTTCAGGTAGACAGAGAATTTCAGAAGCCTAAGTGACACAGGGGAAGAATAGAAAACTCTTGGGGAAGAATAGAAAACAAAAGAAATGTAACCTAAATGCATACAGAAAGTCTCTCTGAACCTGTGGAGAAGTGTGCTTGAATATTAAGCCTAAACTTTGCAGAAAGAAACTGGCAAGAAGGAAGAACCTAATTTAGAAAGCATTGTAAAGGATCTGGGTGGCAAATACAGGAACAGTAGAACTACAGAAAGAGAGCGAGAGAACATGTGCCACTCTGAAAGGATCTACAGCTAGGTCATGTCCCTGTGAGTAAAGCAGGTACTCAGCCTTGTCTGACAAAAAGCCTTGCAGCTGGACCTCTCATATCTAAGTGTCTTCATTAGTGTACTGCTCTGTAATCTCCTTTCCCATTGCACTGTCAGGTTTTGAGCAGACTGCATACCCTGAACCCCTCAGAGTCTCATCCAAAACACAGCCTTTGGTATGATAAACTCAGCTTTCAACCATCATGATAAAAACCCTACAAATACCACATACACTAGGGAACAAGGTGTCTGCACAAGGAGTCATAGAATTACCTGAACTTCCCTCTGCACTTAAGTTCTTCCCGTCCTGTTGTTTCCTCCACCTGTGGTTCTAGCTCTTTATTGTTGTGCCATATCTGTCACTCAAGCTAAAACCCCCTGAGCACAGAATATACCCCTCTACGTTCCTAGCATATTTTGGACGATGCCACAATATAAACAGTATACAAATAGTGATATCCATATCTATTATCATATGCTTTGGCAAGCAGGGTGTTTGCGTGGTGATATTTGGTTGAATCACATTAATTGAACTCACTGTTTTCACAAGCACAGGTAGTTAGTGCTCCTGCCAAAATACCTTAGCCTTTGATGCTGCTGTAATATTCTCTAACCTCGTTCTTGTATCACACCCTATGATGTCTTCTTGTTTTGAAGGGTGAGGGTTTATTTCCATTGAAACAAGCCATCCTCTGACGTTAATAGACCGAAGTTTGGGATAACAAAAAAGAAATTGCCTTGTGGTAGCCAGAGAATAAATAAAAAAAGAGAGACTTATGAATGACATCTTCCTACAGAAGAGGAAAAGATAAAGACCTGAAATAATAATAACACTCAAATGACTATTCATTAATTGCCCTGTCAGCAGTTTAAGACTTTCCAAGTCCTTCTATCAACAGATGGATAATTACACTGGTTGTTTTCCTCCATACACACTTTGAAGTTCTCTTTAACTCCCTATGTATGTTTTAACACGCTAGATGCGAAACTGATTTTATTCCTCAGACCTTACACTGAGGGAATCAGTCATGTGTATTGGCAATTCCTGCAAAAAAATTGTGTTTTTGTGTTACCAAATCATCAGCACAGACCTCACAGATGGACCGTGTAGTTGTACCCAGGAGCCAGCTGTACTGACCTGATATGGGAGAATATATACAAGGGCAAGGATAGCAATTGTCACCCACAGACTGACATTAGCTGAGAAAATGATTTGGAGAATTTTAGACGAAACAGCATTTTTCATTATAGTTCCCAGAGAGATAGAATCTCTCTGCCGTTTCCATTGCCTCACACACCTTTGTCTATGCTCCAGCTGCACATCTTCCCTGCCTACCACACAACAAAAATTTACCAAGCTTCATATAGATGTGAGCTGGATTCTTGAATTAGTAAAACAAATATTCACAAGCACAAACACTTTAGAAGAGAGGTCATATCATATACAATGTAGATAACATATAAGTAAACTTTGATTACTGATCAGACTGAAAAACTTAGAACTGTGTATGAGGGATGGTGAGGAAAGTTACTATTTTCTCGTGTTCCTGAAGCAGTTACCAAAACAGTCAGTTAGAGTCTTAGTTTTCTTTCAAGGGTTTTTAAACAGATTAAGGAACAGATAACAGGAAGGCATTAAAACTGCTCATTTAAGAGTGCAGTAGCTTTTAATATTAGACCCTTGGAACATATTACATGTCCCAGTCCCTGAAAGAGATATAGAATTCTGATCTCAGTTAGAGTGAAATGCCTCCTTTTGGGTTATAGATTTTAAGAGGTTTGTGTATGGTTTTGGAAATTTGTTTCCAATTTTCATTTTCAGCTTTTATGCATTGAATATAGATCAAAGGATTAGATTTTAGAATAGAAAACTATTTAGAGCACTAATTTAGCAGGAAGGTCATTCATCATCTACTTTATAAACTCTCATTTATCTCAGTGATAAGTGTCATAGGAGTCATAATGGTCTTTTCCTACCCATGGATCTGTGTAAGGACCATAAAGGTCATAGGTAACATTCAGGTTATCACACAAGTCTCACCCTCTACTTTCCAGGTTTCAAAGTCAAAACAATGAGCAGAGAGGACAGTGGGGCCTGGTAAAGGATCTGCCATAGGTTTTTAATTCTTCAGTTATGACATAGTAAAGACATTAAAATGGAAGGGTTTTTTTCTCTTCACTTAGAGGATCTAGAAAGACATTTAGGAAAAAAAATTAGCTTTAATCGTTATAGGTGTATGGTGTCTTCCAAATTTGATGATTCTGTGATTCTGTGATAAGATCCTCCTGAGACTTCTCCAAGATGAAAAATCCCAGTTTTCCCTCACTGGAGAGATGGTTCAGTCCCTCAGTCATCTTCATGTTTCTTCACTGGACTCTGCCCAGTATGTCCATGGGTTTTTTTGCACTGGTGAGCCCAGAAATGGACACTGTACTCCAGTTGCAGCCTCACCAGTGCTGAATAAGGTGAGGGATCACCTCCATTGACCTGGTGATAGTGGACTGTTTAATGCAGCCCATGAGGATGTTTATCTTTGCCACAAGGTCACATTATCAGCTTATGTTTAACTGGGGACCACCACAACCACCAGGGCCTTTTTCTGCCAAGCTGCTTTCCAGCTGGTCAGCCCCCAGCATGTGGAGACATTCCTTCCCAGGTGCAGGACTTCTCAGTTCCTTTTGTTGAGAAACCTTCATAAGTTTTCTGTCAGCCTATTTCTCCAGCCTGTCAAGGTCCCTTTGTATGGCAGCACGGCTGCCCACAACCACTCCATACATTTACTGTGGCACAAACAGGCAGTTTCTCCTCTTACGATACAAAAGCTGTTAAACACTGTGAGAAAAAGCTGTTACCAAAATTTCTAACCAATAAATGCAACACAAAGATAAGTAGGAATCTAGTTCATCAAAGAAAGCTTCTTTTTCACGTCAGTAAATCACATTTTCTCTGAACTCCTATTATCAATCAAGAAAAGCAGCAATGTTTCACGGTAAGGCAATTTAGTAGGAATTTATGAATGTTGGGAAGTGGCAAATTAGAGTAGATACTATCTTGTTCAGCCTGACTAGTTATACTGCCAGCTGAATATGACTATATTAATTATGGGTATTTTACTTTTTTTTATCATAGTGTTTCATGCCTTTACGCAACATAAACTGTAGTAATGGATTAAATGCAGCCTTGAAACCATGACTGCACAGGGTCTCATCTTGCCTCTTAACATAAGAAGCATGCTATCAACTCAATGAAAAGACCTTAACTCAATGAAAAGGCCTCCCTTAACGTGGGAGGTTAATTTGGAATTTATGATTGACTTCTTGTGTTGATGCCCATATTCTCAATTCTGAAGTGTGTAATTTGGAATAAAGACCCTTATTTTAAAGTCAGAGGATGCGATTCATTTCATTTAGCTTCAGACATCTACAGCTGAGATGTTTATAATCAAACAAGTCATCTTTACAGTCAAATAGGAAGATAGAGACGCCCAGTGGATGTGATTTATATGCCCTAATTTAGATTTCTACCTTTAGAATAAGATGAATCATATACCAGAAATCAAATTGATTATTAAAGGAAGTCTAAATAAATGATTCAGTGTGAATAGCTAAAGTTCTGCAGGGTTAACCTGCTCAGGAGGTCAAAAGCAGTTAATTTGCAATCACTGTTTTATATCATATCTCAGCCTGAATTAAATTTCCAAGTAGATCAGACTTAAATGACTCAGTGCCAGTTGCTTTATCATTGCTTCCACTTTCTATTACCTTGGTTTCTCCAAAAAATTTCACATGTAAGTGCTGACAAATCCTAATCCTACCAAACATCTGATGAGATCATTATCTTTTGTGGTAACAGTTGCAAAATTTCCACATACTGCATGCAGACTTCTGCTTGCACATCATTCCAGACCCTGCTTATCTCTCAGACAGACCACAGCCTTCAGTGAGCAGGTTTTCCTGAGTAAAGGGTTCATACTATTTTTCAGCTAGCCTAGACGAAAACTGGTCATTTTCCAGAAATCTTCTACAAAATATATATTCACAGAACTCATTCTCTGATGCACAACCTTATTCCCTCGTTTTCCATTACAGTTTATCTCACAGCTTGTCCCACTGATACTATATTGAACACTAAAGGTGATAATATCTAACTGTACCTCATGCTTGATTTCTTTAGTATAAGCACAGTTTGCAGTAAAGTATTTTACTGAATAGTGAAAAGGAAGCTTATCGCAGAGCTCCTTGCACACAGATACTCAAAAACTGTTTTGTGTACTGAAAGCCCATGATCAAAAGGAAGATACAAAGTCCAGACCACTGAACAGTCTATTTCAGGTAGTTCAGCAAACCATAAACTCGCATTGAGGAGAGGACATTTCAGGCACCAACTGGAACTCATGCAAGCATAATTTTGAAGATTACCAGAGAGAGGGCTGAACAGAGTCAATATCCAGTGTGGTTTGCCCTCGGGTCATGAGGGGAACTCCTCCAGTCTGACTCATGGCAGGATTGCATTCCAGAAGCAAGATTTTTATATTGGGTGGTACTTTCAGCAGAGATGACTATTCAAAATGAATTGCAAATAAAATCTGTGTCTTTGCTTGGTTTCTTGTGAAACAAGTACAAGCCATGCATATAGCTGTAAGATATTGCTATAAGGATCATATTCTAACAGATTGGAGGGTTATTCCCTTGCTGGTGGAGCCTCCCAATCTCTGAACACTGAAGTCAATAATATCAACTTGATATATCTTGATTTCTGAAGAAGCCTGCTATGAGAAAGATTCCTTTATCCCCAAAATCACTTATCTGTCAAACTGAGGTTTCACTGGTGAAATATAAGTTAAATCAGACAAGCCTTGGTAATGTTCCGTTCTGTGCCCTGTTAGCTAGTAAATTTTTAATTTAAAGGAGAAAGCACCAAGTAGAATTTTTACATTTCTCCAAAGTCAGTGTACGAAAAAAGGCAATTTTTAGCTCATTTAATACTTGTGTTCTCTGTCCTGAAAACAACAAAACTATCACATATTTACTTACAAAAAACGAATATCAAATAGATTTTAACTCTGTAGCCGCACTCTTCTATTGAATCCTAAGAAAGCATTTTCAAAAGATTGTCTTTCATTCAGGCTTTTGAATATTTTAAGTTAAACC
Organism: Oriolus oriolus; assembly: GCA_013400235.1. Taxonomy (NCBI): domain Eukaryota; kingdom Metazoa; phylum Chordata; class Aves; order Passeriformes; family Corvidae; genus Oriolus; species Oriolus oriolus. Next base: position 421,852 of record VXBT01012444.1, on the reverse strand, counting down.
ATTATTAGACTCCTCTTGGCTGGTTTTGTGCTAAAGCAATAGCTACATACAACTACATATAATGTAACCACAATGAAAATGAGAGGCAGGCTCTAAAAGGGGATAAACACATGAAATACTGAGTTGTTTTGAATTTAGGAGTAGAGCTAAAATATCAGCAAAATTTTCATTTAGATTGAGCAATTGTAACTTCCCTCACATTCACAGAAAAGGTTGTACATCCCTTGTCTTCTGCTATACAGTACTGGGTCTATTAACCTATATCCACTGGTAAAGTAAGGTTTCAGGGTCTACTCGGCTCAGACATGAAAAATCACTCTATGTACATAATATGGAATATATTTTAAGTTTTGTTAAATAGAAAGTAAATCCTGATATTGGATATTTTGACTAACAAAGACAGGATGAGTTCGATAGCACTTCAGTATTGAAAAATTACTTTTTCCATGGTACTGTCTAGATTCAGTCCACAAATTTCAGTCAAAATCTTGTTAATGGTAGTGATGGAATTGTCACCTGAGACTAGCTGTTTTTTTTCTTTAATTAGTCGCTCTACTTAGTGATAAAGATGTAAATAATACTCAAAGGCAATAATTTTTTTTTTTTCAATATGGGACTATAAACCTAACCACTGAAGAGACCTTCAAACAGTTACAATTGGGAAGATTAGCATCCACTATCATCAAAAGATATAACAGTTAATGCAAATTAAGCTTCTCGTTTCACAGTTTAATCTCATATTGAATTACTATAAACAAGACATATATGTTCATAGAAATAGCTTATTTCTCTAGTGTGGCTTCTCATGTTCCCATGAACTTGGGCACTGCTTTTGGTTCCCAGTGAACCATGGGTCTGAGACACCACAGTGATTCCTGTAACAAACACAGCCTTTTACTGCATTCTTGCTTAAAAGAGAGTGCTTGTGATTTCAGCATGAATCACAGACTAAATGGTGGGGTTTTTTCTTAAAATTTAGCTCCTGAAGCTTACAGGTTGCTTCTTCTGAAGCTTAGAAGTTGCTTAGAAATCTCAGGCAGATGGCAGAGAGGTCTGAAATTTTAGTGCAAAGAGGTCTTTTGAACTCACAGGTTTCCCACCTCTGCAGTACACAAATTGGTCTATGAAGAGCAACAGATTTGGGACTGTGCTGGTAATTCACACCCTGGTTTTCTAGTTTCTTGATCTACCTATTAATTCTGAAGGCTCTCTGGCTTCCCATTCAATAAACACTCAGGGGCTTTGACTGCCAGGCTGCTGAGACCAAATCTCCTTGGCTGACTGCTTTTCTAGATTATTGCCACCTGAGCACTCAGCTTTCTTCAATGGCAAGCCTTGAAGCTGAAATGGCAGAGGAGGGGCTGATGCTATTAAGTGCAAGAGAATAGGTACATATAGAGGTCCAGCTTCAAAATTCTCTGTCAGGGAAAGAAGCCACACAGTGATGAAGGAAAACTGGAAGAAAGCCAGGGTATTTTTCCCCCATCAGAAAACTGCAGAGTTCTGACAAATGTTTTTTTGACATCAACACGTTTCGATTCAGTGAATCTGAACTTCCTGACTTAAAACATGTCCCACCAGAAAATGTCCAATCATTTCTGGAAGGGAGATAGCAATTTAACTTATTAATAGAATTTAAGCTTGTGGATTTAATTTTAAAACCAAGCTACTCTTCTATAAAAATTAATGATTTATGAGTCATAACAGTTTCACTTAGTTTTCTTTCTCAGGGAAGGGTAACTGAACTCAACAGTGCTGTTCTAATTCACTGCCCATCGTACTGTGAATTCCCCTCAACAGCAAGTGTAACCCTTAAAGATATATTCCCATCTGAGGTTTTCTTATCTGTTGGAGAACCATGCAATAGTTTCACATGTTATGTATCTTGCACTCTGTAAATGGTAGTGACAGTCTTTCCTCATTTAGCAGGATTTCTGCTTTTCTAGTTTGTCTGGGGTTTTGTTTTCTTGTGGTTTTTTAGTTGGTTTGTTTGGGGGTTTTTTGAGGGGAGAGGGGGTTGGGCTGGGATTTTCATTTCTTGGTTTTGGTGGTATTAATGCCTGCAGCAGTTTCTCCAGATTTGTGACAGAGGGTATTTTTGAGGAAAGAAGTCTTTCGGGGGGTAAGAAAAAGATATTTTTAGGGGTTGTACGTGCATATTTTGGTTTTATAGATGAAAGAGAACACCAGAAGAATCTACCGGAAATGTTTGCCATCAGCCTTCACCCTGTTGCCATACTTGTATTTACACTGCGACCTGAAGTTATTCAAACCACTTCAGGCTGTGATCTTCTCTGATCACAAAGGCTAAACAGGATCAGAGCTACCCAGTGTTTAGCTGACAGAAGTCCAAGGAAAAACCCAGGTAGCAGGGAGTGGGATGGAGGAGGCATCTTTGCTTCAGAGTAGAGCCTGTCAGTGCCAGAGGCATCGACAGCACTAGGCCAAACACTCCTGTGTAATTAAGCCCCACTCAGCACAGAAGCAGAAGATCTAAGATGGAAACATTCCTAGATGAAGCTGTACAAACAGCCTGTGTTCCCAATTGGTTTTGTCATTCCATTTATCTGCTTTTCTACCTCCTGTAAAACTAGTCCCTTATGCCTGATCCAAAGCTCCTGTGATCTATGCATATCCTCTGTTTTCTGTTGGGATATTTTTATAATTACATTTGCCAGTGTCTAAGGTGAGCAAATTCTTTTGAATACAGTGCACAGCCATTCCACTCTGCATGGATTTCATTTTCATTCACTGCTACTCAACACAAAGAAATCTGATGCAGCCCCACAGGTTTAAGTACAATCCAAATTAAACTTGATCATATCTCACAACCTCTTCATTATTCCTGAAGAAATCTCTCATGTACCAATACAGCAGCTGTTCTAATCACGTTTTAATGCCTTTTGCGGATGTTTTTGTGAAACCTTTCCCCTGCTATTTTCTACTCACTATCCTGCATTACAGCTGTTGACCTCTGAGCATATGAGCAGTTTAAGACACCATAAATATTGGAAATTTTTTTCATTTTTTAATTAGTTTTACCCAATCAAAAAAATTGCCCTTATCAAGAACACTTATGTACTCAATATGATCCAGTATGAAGCGAAATTGTTCAAATCCTTGTAGCTAGTTCCTCATTCTGAGGATCTTATTGTATGTTAACAATTTTATCACATTTTTCTTGAGCCATCATCTTCATCTACTAAGCCATCAGCAAATAACTCCGCAGCTTTCATCATTTTTACACTTTTCACATCTGCATTGTATAGGTGGCTCACAATCCTGTGAAATCACCAGAATTTTCTTTATATATTTGCAAATAATTTGCAATCCATTGTCAAAATACTTTTATTAATCCCATGATATCTCACCATGCACTTTTTACGCTGTTAAATTAATTTTATCACTTCCTTTGTTAAAGGCATCCACTACTTCAGTTGTTCATGATGCCTCTGAATTATGTGTCATGAACAAATTTCATTAATACTCTCTTGTGAATTAAGACATTTGAGAATACTCATCCTCTGGTTCATCCTGGAGGAATGCCCCTCCCATCTTAGAGTTTCCCCTTCATCACTGCCTACTGTTACTATCCCTATAATGAGATCCGTACTTACAGTTAATTTACAGACTTCATCCTCTCCATCTTCTGCTAGTGGGATTTTATTAAAAATTTCACCAAAGTCTTTGAGCAACCCCATTTAAATTAAACCATCTGCCTCTGGACCAGATGATGCTAGAGGTCCTTTCCATCCATATCTACTTCTATAGTTCTTTATATAGAATGGCAAGATCTCTTTTATTTCTCCTCTCTAAAAGAAAAAAAGTTATTTAGTACACTAAGTTAGACTAACATGGCCCCTTCTGCTAAACAAATTTCAAATTTGTTCCATTATGATGTTTACCTCCATGTCTTGACTTGAAAATCTGACACGTATCTTGGTATATATGCTGTGATTGTTGTTTTATCTGTGTTATGCTACATTGCACATGACTAAACGTGAGTTAAATGCACTTCTCCTTCTAGGGCTGAATTGAAAACTAAAAAAGCTAGTTAAGTAACTAAAAAATTTTCAGTATTCCCAATGATATTTTACTTAATGATAATTCATCTTTTTTAGTTTCATCTGTTTTATCTTTCTAACTCTCTGTTGTGTGTGTTTTGGTTTTTTTTTTTTAATACAGTTACTTTAGCTTGGATTTCCCAGTCTTTATCTTTGAGGTTTAAGTTCTTGAAATGTTTACAGTGTCTTAAGCTCAAGATGTCTTTAAAATCTGGCATTTTCTTGATAAGAAGTTAGGAGAAGAAAAGAGACGAGTCATGTATTTATCTTGCTATTTACTTATACATGTTGAATTCCTTCTACTCTTTTCAGGCATTTTTCACTTTAATTATGTCTATATTCTCTGCATTTTTCAAATTTTTTTCAAATGGGGGCATAAGACACAAAAGCAGCACCTGATTCATCAGCAGCATATTGAGAGATCTACAATCATTATACTATTTGGCCGAATTGCCATGACGGTTACATTTGAAGGGTACTGCCACTGTTCTGTTTCTCAACACTACTTTTACCGCCATACCACTTGCCCTTGAACAGATTTACAAATTCCTACATGTTCCTATTTTTCATCATGTAAATGAGGAGTAAGTCAAGTGAGATTCAAACAGCCCTCTCAAGAAAAGATAACTACTTAATAGGACAAGGTAAAATTAATTTTAGAAGTACATTCCTGACATATTGTAGGTTGACTGGCCTATTGAACAATTATCTTTTCAGTGGTTTCTCTTAGGACAGTAATTTCAGTCCTAAGTACTGAAAAGGATGGGCTATGCCAATAAGCTTTAATATGAGAGGGAATTTTCCCTGCCTCAGGTTCTGATCGGAATGCAAGATATATTCACAGTGACAGCTATACATTTACTGAACATGTTTCAAACGAGTTGCTGGAAGCAGTGCAAACAGTTTTATCTACTCTGCAAACCTTTCAGCTTACCAATAAAGCTTCTGTTTGAAAATTATCTTCTGTAATAAATGCATCTGTACATGCACTGCAATCAATATTTTCTTAAAAATGGGGAAAACTAAAATAATTGTGGTATGCAAACTATGTATTTTTTTTTCCAAATTTAGTATTAAACTTTGTTTATGTAACTTTAGCCTTGAGGTTTCTTGCTCTTATTAGTTATCAGTATCTTGCAATAAACAGCTAAATCATTGTTACTGTGAGTGTCTTTCACTCTGGATAAACAGAAGTTATTCTTTTTTTTTCAGTCTTCTTTCTTAGAAATTTATTTAGAGGCAGCTCTCTACACAGATTAGACAAAGTTTCAATGTTCTGTATTTTAAGAAAAGACATTGAATTAAAAACAGGTTTCACCTACAAATCTGGCTTGTGTTATTTTTGTCCAGCGGATATTTCAATCCCATTATTTTCCCTTTTAATCCTCTTACTTACTTCTGTTTCACACTCACAAAAAATTTATATATAAAGTCTACATAATCATTTATATATGAAAGATATAATAATTTTTAAATAAAATACCAAATATTTATTAATATAGTCCACTAAACCATTATTAAGCCAGTCCTATAATGCAAGAACTAGCAGGTCTTTGTAGTCTAACCTCCGCAAATAATTTTGATACATCTATAGGATTTAGAGTTACACTCCTATATGGGGAGGTGGAGTTTTTGCATTTAAGATGCGCTTTTATAACAGAGTTTCATCTATATGGACTTCCTCTCACAGGAAAATTCTTGCAGTAGTTTCAGTCAGATGGTAAAAGAACACACTTGCATTAACAGTATTGCCTAGTAACACAAGGGCACACAACCAATTACCCTTAACTCATGCTCAGTTCCTGGGAAAGTTATAGAGCAAATGTTCCTGGAAACCACCTCCAAACACATGGAAGACAAGAAGGTGGCTTAGAGCAGTCATAAAGACTTGATGAAGGGTAAATCAGGCCTGACCAACCCGGTTGCGTTCTAAAATCACTTTTAGTGTTTTGGACAGGGGAAGAGCAGCAGCTGTCACATTCCTGTTTAGTAAGGCCTTAGACACTGTGTCCCATAGTCCCATGCCTATGGCCACACTCCTAGTATCTGGTCTCATTAAGTGAATGAATCAGGTACTTCGAAAATTCACTGGACTACCAGTCTCTGGGATTGTGATCGGTGACATAGGTCCACCACGCAGCTGGTTACAAGTGACATCTTTCAGAGATCGATACTAGAGGCTATTTGTTATGCACACACACAGGTGTGCATCTTTTCCAGGTTAAGTGAAGGTGGCCCGTCCACCTAGTCGCAATTCGGTAGGTTTTACACGCGGTTATGACACACCCGGTGGTGTGCGGATAAAAGATTCCCACAATCGGTTTGGAGTCTCAATCCTCGCTGGGGATTGGGGCATGAATGGCTCTAACCAGTGACGTGGCCCTGTGACAGCATGAATGCCCCTCGGCCCTGCCGTACAGTTGCTCGAGTGACATATGTCCCACTCACAACACAGAGGTCAAACAAGCTGGCCCTGGAAGGCTCATAACACACCACACTCCAAGTGGAGGGTCCCATAAGTCATGGCAGCCCTACCCTCCAAGCAACTGCCAGACCCTACCCAACTCTACCACCCTGTGGGTAAAGGGCCCGGTGGCTCATGTCTCACGCACCACTGGCAAGAGCACAATGAGTCCCATGAGTTTGTTTCACCAGCTTGGATACCATGGAATGGGTGGTGAAGCCACACGATGGGGCAGGAGCATCTAGTACCCCCACAACCGGGGCAGAGGTCGACTTGTTTACCCTACACAGGGCATCCGCCAGGACCACGAGGAGGTGCAACCACTGCAACTGAGCCCAGCTAGCAACACATGTCCTGTCTTAAGAGAGTCAGTCTTACAAGAGTACATGACAGTACAGGGAATTGAAGTTAGATACCACACAAAATGTTTTCACTGTGAGGATGGTCTAACACTACATCAGATCGCCCAAAAAGGTTGTGGAATTCCTGTCCTCAGAGATATTCAAAACTTGGCTTGACGGTTCTTAAGCTAGCAGACCTTATCGGACCTGCTTTGAGCAGAGTCGGATTCAACCTCCAGAGGTCTCTTCCTACCTAAATTATTCAATGGTTCTAAAATTTATGAGATGTTCAATTGTTTCTTCTTAGTTGGTCTAATGAGCAACTTCTTTTTCAGGGCACCAGATTTAATAGAACTTAAAGAAATCTGTCCAAAAGGACTGAAGTCCATTTAAAAATACTGTCTAAATGCAGTGCACACACAAATCAGGTCTGAAGATATGTGTTTTCCGATTTACAAATCATGACAAATCTGCCATTCCACCTCCAGAAAATGTGCTCTTGTGCACATCCTTTCACTAATATTACATGTCACTAAAATATTGGTGAATAATGAACTATTCAAACATATGTAAAACTCCTCAATTAAACCTGGTCCTTGACAATTATAACACCTTCACAGAAATACTTTCCAGTCAGCTTTCTTCCCCTGACACAGATAGATCTTTTGCTGATATGATTGACCTCTAGGCCATCTTAATGCAGCTAGATAGTGAAAAACAATTTGATCTTTTGCCTTGTAGGTCCAAGCTTAATCTGATAAAAATCTCTGCAATTACAGGATTCATCAGAAATAAAATCCACAGAAAAATTCAGCCAAAGACTTAATAAAGATACAGATTAGTAAATTGATTCACCCTACAAAGTTATTTGTTCAAAAGCCTTCTTTCTTAAGTAATACTTAACATTTTGTACTACTGGGTTTTGAAGTGTATCCTCAAGTACTCAGAATCATTTTTTGCAGACAAGCAGTGCTTGGGACCAATATAACCTGATGCAAATGAATATTTTGACTCATGTAAGATTTGCACCACTATATAAGAGGAAAATAAAGAGTCCCTGGAGTATTTGTGATCCTTTTCTATTAGCTACATAATTCCAAAAATATGTCAGAATTTTTTTTCCATTTTTTTAGTACTATCATTAGTGTCCTGAATGAAAATAGAATCTGTTTGCTAGCTTATTTAGTTTTTATTTGGTATCTCATCTGGAAATCACATTTCATAAAAATTATACAAGTCGTGGTTATTGTGGCAGGAAAGAAAAAGTGCCTGAAATATTTAATTCATTTCATATTCATTCTTCTTCCTTATGCCTATACCTTATGTCATAGAGCCTTAAAATCACTTAGTTTTCTAAGTTTCAGAATTAGTACAAGCTAATCACACACTCACCCAATGTGCAATTAATGTGGATTTGTAAAAGAGCTAACACATCTTACTTCACTGTATATTTCACCAGAGCATCCTTCCCTAGAAAAGCATTATCATTTTACCAGCTTTTTATTTTTGAGCAGCAACCAACAGGTTTTGAAGCAATTATTCAATGGCATGTTTCCTCTGTACAATTTGATGTGACCAAGATTCCTCTGAGCTTCTTCTTTAACTGAAAATTCAAATTCCCTATAATATCAAATACTTGAGTTATTGCAAGAGATTTTTACAATGGCTTTTATTCCTAAAGGTACTGTAAATAGTAAAGAAATTGACTAACATAGTTTTGTTTCAAGAATAGCAAGTTGTGAAAGGATAACAGGTTCACAACTGATTACCATTTGAATCTAGTCAATAAAAAATCTTTCTGTAACATAGCCATGTACAGCAGATATAAACTGCAATATTGGCAACATTTCTATTTAACATCCTGAGGTTAAAAATTATTTAGTAAAATGTAATGATTAAAGTGCAATACAAGAATTCAAGAACATTTAATACCACTGTTCTCAAAGGGGCATGTTTTAGAAATTTTGATCATACTGCAATCTGCTCAAAGCTGTTAAAGTATGGATAATTTCGTTCAATTTTCCAGTAGGTTTCTGCCTTGAATAAGTAAATAGTGGGTAATGGTTTGTGTCAAAGTCCTTGTAACACTCCATTAAACATAAAGCATGACAATCTGATCAGATGTCTCTTTTATAGTCAGAAACTGACTTGTGACTTTGGGAGTTACTCAGCTGCATCAGGTCACATCAGAAGTCTAGTCTTTTCATCTTCTAAAAATCCCTTATGGCTTTACATCTGACAAATTTTGAATCATAGCATCATGACCTCACTTTTAAAACTGCATTTGATATAGTCCAAGCACTGTTACTGAATGGAAAGTAGAACACTCTTCTGCTGGGGACTATATAAAAGGAAACTCTCTTTTTTTTTTTTTTCTTCTAATGCTTTAGATTAAATCATATCCTTAAACTTCAAGTATTTCACTTACATTAAAAGAAATTAGAATCCAGCTTAAAATACACACAAAACCAAGTGAATTCAGAGTTAGAAGAGAATCATTTGTCCATTCAAACATTAGTATTTAATGAAGAAAAAGATTAAAAACAAACAACCACTCATTTAAATAACTTAGAATAGAGATTCCAGACAAATATAGCATTAGAGATCTCCTGTGTTGTGTATAGATATCAGTAGACTCTGCCTATGTAAAGTCTTTTTTACATATAAAGTAACATTATATGTTACATCACAATCTAAATCATCATCAAACATCAAAATCTAAAATATGATGATTCCCCAAATGAAACAGTCATTTCAGAAACTATTTGCTCATTTCTTTTTTTCCTTCAGGGTAATCTTACTTGTCTGAAGTTCCAAGAAAAGAAAAGGTTAGGACATGGTAAGTGAGTGAAGGAGCAAAGATTCAAAGGATAGAAGACAGAAGAACATCAAGGGAAGGTGAAGAAAAAACCAGCTTGTTCCCAATGTTCAGCAGAGTGGGAGATCAATGGAACCTCATTAAAGTAACGGACCAGTCTCAGTGAATGGAGAAGAGAACCACTGGAAAAGACAGGCAGAATAAAACAGACACTTTATACTTTTCAGATTGCTTTCAAAAGCCAAATTTGTGGCTTTGCACCTTTGGCATATTAAAGTTTTACAGTTTGTAGCCAAACCTTAGCTTCTTCCCTGCCACAGGGAGGGACTTATATCATGCCCCCTTCCTGGCTAATATTATAGAAAATATGATCTATCATTCCTGGAACACTGAAATTGTGAAAACAATTTGATGGTATTATAAACAGTGTTTCTATAAAATTACTAACATTTTAGATGTCTAATTTTATACAATAACATATGACTGATCTATGTCAGCTCATCTAATAAGGTACGTCACCTCTCACTCAAAGCCATACCTAACCACATTCTTGGAAAAGTGCTGCTACAAAAGTAGAAAATTAATAATATGAAAAAGAGGTAATGTCCAGCTATTAGCATTATCTTAGAGTGCACTAGATGACAGTCTTTCCAGAAAGAAAGACCTTAATTCTGGTATCAGTTTTATACAAGAGTTTTTGTACGGACTTGCTAGTGAAATCACACTTCCTTTCCTACAATTCCTTATGTTGACAATCGATTTTTGGGCAACCTTCTCAAAAGTTTTGTTGTTCAAATATAATTTCAGTGTCATCACTGCTACTTTTCTGCAATAGCAAGTACAGATTGTATTTCAATATTGTGTTTACCTCGAAACTGTAACTTTCAAGTAGTTCCATCATATTCTGTCTTTTTCATGAAGTCTGTCTTTCTGGAACACCCGTGTACAGGAGTGTTTTCCTTTATCTCTGCCTTGTGCAGCAGAGTTGGGGAAAAGAGTTAATTTTCTTCACAATGGCTGGGATGGGACTGTGTTTTGGATTTGTGCTGAAAACAAAGTTTGTAACATAGCCATGTTGCTGTTTTTGCTGGGTAGAACTTACACAGAGCCAAGGCCCTCTCTGCTTTTCCTACTGCCATGCTGAAAAGGAGGCTGGGCAAGCATGGGAAGCTGGGAGGAGTCACAGCCAGGACAGGTGACCCAAACTGACCAAAGGGATATTCCAGACCATGTGACATCATGTTCAGTATATAAAGTGATGGTAAGAAGGAGAAGGGGAGGGGTGTTTAGTGGTGTGTTCTTTCTCTCTGCCAGCGTGATGGTGTAATAAACGGGAGCTAGTCACCTCTTAGAAGGCAGACTAGTTTATTAAGAAAACAACAAACACTGAGAACGGGACCCTGAGATAAGCCCGAAGATCCACGCGACAAACCAGAACAAAGAACGGCACGCGCGATGCTGGGTGCTCCGTGGGCAGACAACCACCGCAGGGGGACCTCATGCAGAGCACCAGGAGAGTTCTCATCAGTTTGTCCTGTGACAGGATTGGTGCATTTTGGATCATCTTGTTGATTGGTCCTGCAACATGTCTCTGATTAGCTCGTTCTAGGGGTTCATTTCTGACCAATCATTTGGGTAACTGGTGCACCAATTAAAATCTAGAATGATGTCATTGCTTCTGCAGAGAGTTTCTGGAAAATTCTACCCATTAGCCACCCCCATCTGACTCCCATCTAGTGGTTACATAGAGGTGCTACACCCGTACATCAGCACACTTTGAAACCAGATTAACATTAACATTACAACTTGATTTAACCAATTATAAAACTCAACCTTAACATAGCTTCAACCACCCATCATCATACAACCAGCCCACGAAAGCCCACCCATTTATAACAATGTAATTTTTCTTCCCAAGTCACTTTACATGTGATGGGGCCCTGCTCTCCTGGAGATGTCTGAACACCTGCCTGCCTTTCAGAAGTACTGAATTGACTCCTTGTTTAGATTTGCCTGCGTGTGTGGCTTTTGCTTTCCCTGTTAAATTGTCTTTATCTCAACTCACGAGTTCTCTGCCTTTTACCCTTCTGATTCTCTCCCTGGTCCCACTGGGGGGGGAGTGAGTGAGCAGCTGAGTGGGGTTTGGTTGATGGCTGGGCTTAAACCATGACAACCATACAAAGGAGAGTATTGGTGTAGAAAAGAACACATTTTAATCAATTAGAAGGAATAATAATAACTCCCAGTTAATTCAAATTAGCTTCTTAAATCCCTTGCATAGAATAAGAACCATTAGTAATATTAAACTTCACTAAGGAAAACGCTATCTTTTCTCTTGGTGGAATGGGAAAATTTAGTTAAAGCATGGTTCATGCTCCTGAGTTAAAGCCTCTGATATGAACTGAAAAATTAAAGGAAGTTTAGTCTAAATTAGAGCCTTTTAAAATATCCACAAAATAGTAACCTATTGTTCTCATGGGATTTCAAACTCTTATGCTTAATATCCAATAAATTGGCAACGGCAAACTCTAGACCAAATATTTGGTGTAACTTGAGTTTTGCCCATTATTCTTTCTTCTTGCTGGCTGAAAAAAATCTTGATGTAATTGTACCCTGGAGAAAAACAGTTTCTAACAAAGCATAAAGCCAGGTGCAGGAGAGCTTTTATTACAAACAAACATCCTTAAACTGAGGCCTGTGACCTGTTTAGGATTGTTTAGGATTTAACTAGTTGTAAAATAGATACCAAAACACTGATATACCTCCTGTGTTTAATATTCAATTAATTGTTCTAATGAGCATCAAAAAAAGGGATTTTATATAATTCTCAACAGACTTTTTGTTAGTAAAGTCATTAAGGAAGTATAGAGAAGCAAATTTAAATAAAGGAAAATAACACTTTGCAGTACAGAAATAAAATATTTATGAATCTTTTGAGACAAACATTTTAATACGAAATAGCACAATTAACTCTTGGGCAATGTTTTCTTATTAACATCATACTGTGAGGGGAGTTGTGTTAGAAAGTTTATTTACATTTTGTTTAGCAAAGGAAGAAATATATATATTTTTCAACAGAATTCAGAAAACGTCTTGAAATAAATCATTATAAATGCAAACAGGTTGGATTAGAAAAGGGAAATTCTAAACACTTCAGGGATTTAATACTGATTTCATACAAAAAAAGAGTCTTTGACCCATCTCCAGAAGTGAACATGATAGCTGTCCCATAGCATAGTCCTCTTTATGTTCCACAATGTCTCACTTGCACAGAAGTGAATTTCATCCTTTATACCTTGAAATGAAGAAGTCCATGAACCATGCACTCATCTCCATGACCTTCAGTCATCATAGTAGGATGGTCAGAAGAGAAAATATGTGCTAGTAAACAAAAAAAAGTCTTCGTGAAAAACTCATAGAAAATTAACAACTAAGTTTCATTATTAGCAGTTTTTCTTTGCAGTTATATTTTCTTTATATAGCCAAATTTTAGGCTTTTACTATAAACTTACATTCTTTCACTATGACCCTAGCCAAGTTCAGCATATTTTGTTCTCTGCTTTAGGTTTAAATGAATTCACTACCAGCCATAATTACATTTGGGTTTAGCAGAACTCTGGTATTGACCGCAGGTGGCAAGGTTTTGGTAGTGGGGCTGGAGAGGTGACTTCTGTAAGTCAGTCAGAGAGAGCCAGCTTAGCCTGCTCCCAGATGGACCCACTACTGGCTAAAGCTGAGCCCATTATAACATATTTAAGAAAGGGTAAAAAATGTCGTGTGGCAGCTGTTAGAGGAGTGAGAAATATGTGGGAGAAACAGCCCTGCAGACACTGTGGTCAGTGTAGAAGAAGGGGGAGGAGCTGTCCCAGGGGCCAGAGAAGATTTTCCTGCAGCCTGCAGGGAAGGCCGTGGTGAGTAAGGCTGTGCCCCTGCAGCCCATGGAGGACCACACACTGGAGCAGGTGGATGTGATTTGAAGCTGCAGGTTGTGAAGACACCCTTTTGGACCTGACTCCTTTCAGGATCTGGGGCCCATGGAGAAAAGCCCACATAGGTTTTCTGACGTGTGACGTTTTCAGAGCAGTCCATTCCTGGAGAACTATAGTCCATTGAAAGGACCCATGCTGAAGAATTATGTTAAGGGCTGTGTCCTTTGGGAGGGACCCCATGCTGGAACAGGTGAACAGCATGAGAAGGAGGAGGAGTAGAAATTAACTGTTATGAATTGACCACAACTCCTCTTCCCCATCGCCCTTTGCCACTTGAGGGGAAGAGGCAGAAGTGAAGTTAGGAGTGAACATCAGCCTGGGGAGAAGAATGGGTGGTAAGGAGAGGCTTTTAGTTTTGTTATTATTTCTAACTATCCACATCTGTTGTTAACTTGCAAAAAAAATTAATTTCCCAAAGTCAAGCCTGTTTTTCTGTGACAGGAACTAATGAGTGGTCTCCCTGTTCATATCTCAACCCTTGAGCATATTCATAGCATTTTCATTTCCTTTCCTGCTGAGGAGGAGGCCTGAGAGGTGGCCAGCCAAGATTTGCACATCACAGTCCTTTGTGGTACACAGTGTTGGCAAACCAGTCCCAGTACAACTGTGAAAATGAAATATAAGCAGTTTCATGGGGTTGGATATCTGAAGTTCATTGATAACTGGTATGATGAGCAATTTCTAGTAAGAGCAGATTTTCACATAGGTGACAAATGGAGTAGTCTTAATAAAGAACTTACATGAAAAAAAGAAAATTATGCCCTTTATAAAAGCTAGATGCATCCCACTGTGAATCAGAGCAGCTATGGGAGGTCATTCTGTACATAAGATCCTCCTTCTCTGAAATGTTGATGAAGAACCTTCATGGAGAAGAAAATTAAATTCTTGTGATTTTGGCTTATCATCAGATTAAAAACAAATTTTAGTCATTTTAGGACCTGCAGCAGAAGGTATTTGAGAATCACTCACCAGGCCAGGGCAGAGAGAGCGTAGTGACCAGGAATAAGGAAGACCAAGGACATAGAAGCAGCATGGAGACAGCAGTCATTTTCTGGAAATCTGCTTCTGGAAGTTCTGGGCTGCTTGTGTGTTTGAAGTGCGAAGTCTGCAGTCTGGAAAGTGATCAGACCCATCCTCTTTATGATTTTATGATTTTTTTTCTTCTCTCCAAGGCATTTTACCTGTGGAAGGAAAGACAGGGGGATTTGGCTTATGATGACCAATGAGAGGTCTATCATTTGTGTCCGTGAACACAAAGAAGCAGCCCCTAAAACCCAATAAGGGATCAGCAGATCAAACACAAAAGTAAGGTGATGAAGTCATGATCAACACACAGAGCCACAGCAAAACTCCTTTGGAATAGGCAAAAAGAGAGTTTTCTCCTGTGATTTAATAACCAGCTGAGTTATGTTCATGTGGGACACATTTCCACACTTTCTTTATTATCTACTGATCTCCAAGGCTGCAGTGCATTAATTTAAAAATCACCATTCTAGTATATCCACTTACAGGGTTAAAGCAGATATATTCTATCCTTTATACTTATTTTGAGGAAAGAATGTACATTTTTAGAATCATATCCCAGCTTAACAACTTAACTAACAAATCATAGAATTCACTA
Source organism: Oriolus oriolus (assembly GCA_013400235.1). Taxonomy (NCBI): domain Eukaryota; kingdom Metazoa; phylum Chordata; class Aves; order Passeriformes; family Corvidae; genus Oriolus; species Oriolus oriolus. The sequence goes on along the minus strand of VXBT01012444.1, from coordinate 406,555 downwards.
AAACCATGTGTTTAGAAGTACCTAGACTTGGACAAGTTACTAAATCTGGTTGATTGACAGGGTTTTTTTAGTAGTGTTTTCTGTGTTTCTGTGCAAGAGAAAAAATTCTGATCTACAAGGTTCAATTTTCAATTCAGTATCACATTTAAATGTGTAAGACTGGTCCTGGCATACTTTTCTAATAAACATCTTCAACTGCCTTAAAAAAAAGAAATGGAAGAAGTAATAATAAAGTGACCTGAAATGACTGAACTATAGAAAGGAATAACATGCACTCCAAAGCCAGTATATGAGCACCTCAAAATTTCTGAAAAAAAGCCAAGAATTTGGCACCTTAGTCCCTCATCCAGAAGAAAGTGTTTATCAGTTGAGTATTCCATCATTTGTTGTGTGTATCACCGCATTTCCCTTAAATGATTGTTTACTGGGATTTATCTTGCATAGTAATTTAGACTTTAGTTAGGCTTACTGTTTGTTTCAATATTTATTTCATTTAGCATATTAGCCAATAGAACAAAACTGTTGCCTGAGACCATGTCCCCATGCCAATAGCATGCAAAATTGTCTAGTAAATTAAAATAACCAACAAGAGCTGTCAAACTCCATAGTGTCATTTCAAATTAATCTCTGTAAGAAAAGTCAGGCTTTGTATTATTAACAACAATAGCTGTAATAAATACTTTTTCCTTTGCAAAATGCAAAACTGACAGCACATGATCTCAAATGCCAATTAACATAGACAGCAGAAAACATCTTTTGAGAGAAAGATGAAACAGCTTTCTATTGCTTATTTGTGGTGCACTGTAAGAGCAATAGAGTAGCTAATGTACATACCCTTTATATTGTCTGAGACACAAATGTGTGCTCAGTAGCAGGAAGTCCCTGCCCAACTGATAAGAAAGGAGGACTACGCTACACTATTCAAAAGAAAAAAAAAAAAAAAGTTGTGAGGTTAAAATTGGGTTATTATTCAGCCTGCTTTAGTTTTGAAAAGCCTATTTTGTTTTTAACCCTTAGATAAATGATTCCAAGCAGATTTAAGTTTTAGAATGATTAACCTTTTCCATATTTTAGGGACTAATGTCTATTTAAAAGTTTATTATTAGAAAAGGCTTGTTCTTTTATTTTCTCTATCTGAAACACCTATATCTGAACTATTTAAAACAATTTAATACATACATATTCAAAAACCAATTATAATTTAAAAACGGATTTATTAATCCTCTGGAAAAAATAGAACAATTCAGTAAAGTTAATATAAGTCAGATCAATGATAAGTATATATTAACAGGCTTTTAGGTTTGGGATACGTTTCATTTAATGAAATTGCCACTATGTTTGTCAGTAGTAAATGAATTATAAATAAAATATATATTCCCTATGTGACCTGGTGGTTGGAATTCAGCTCCAGGGATCACACCAAATTAATTTGATACTGTTATTTCAATATAAAGCAATAATCTACAACAGAAAATCACCACACACAAAGTGTGAAAAATCTTTGCTATGCGCTAAAGAATGCCAGCAATCAGAAATACAAGGGACAGATTTATTTTCTGTCTTCAGCAAAGTCAGAGAAATATCTGAAGTAATATATATTAGACCTCAAAACGTTTTATGGGCTGGAGGGAAGTTAAAGTGGGAGTATGAGTGTAAATCACAAATGGAATTGTGGTGGAATTAATGAAGTAGGGCAATTGCTTTTTTCAGTTATAACTTTTAGTGTTCTTCGTTTTGCAGTTTGTACTGATTTAGAATCCACAGACAGTGTCAGGATGGAAGAAAGTTACTTTACAAGATTGCTTCTGAGTGAGGAAGTGTCTGTCTTAGGTTGAACTTTTTCTGGGTGTATTCAGTGTGGTTTTGGAAAGAGTGTGTCATACAGAAGAAGAGATAAAATACAGGGTTTCAGATTTTCTTTTTGTAGGTGTGCAGGTGATAAAACATATGGTTCCTCTTATTTGCAGAATTTTATCTTTACAGAACAATTTTTATTATGGTCTGTAATCTAATCAGGGTAACCAGAGTAAATGCCAAATAATCACTTTTTCCCCCCACCTATACGCCTACTTTAAAAATATTACTTGCATTTGAAATAATAGCTGCTCTACATGCACAGCTAGTAACCCTTGGGTAACTATGGAGCATTGAAGAGAGTTTAAACATGACTTCCACAGAGCTACATCATGCTGATAGCCATAAGGTTATTCATTTTGACTGAGTAATATGAGACTCTGCGGTCAGAGAGATTGAATCATCAGGGGCTGCTAAGATTAATATTGTCACATCATCCTTGGACCATCTACCCATCTGCTCGTTCAAGAACAAAAGGATGGGAGCCTCTAGGGAAGCACTGCTACCTACTGCCCCAGTTTGCTTCTACACTTTTCTTTTTCCTCAGGTACAACTGTTAAAGGTCAAAGTGACAATTTTAAAGGCCCATGGCATACTGAAAAAGCTTTTCCTTCTTGTTTTGTTTTTTGGGTTTATTTTGATAGAACTTCAGTGAGGTCTCCTGGCTCAATCAGAACCTTTAAAAGCACAGTGCATAGAACCCTAAACCACTGAAAAGGAGCAATAGATGCAAACACTATACTTAGAATGAAAAATAGCATTCATACTACATTTCCTTCTCGTTCTTTACTAATACCAACAGAGGTGATTTTGAAGAGGAATGCTGGACAATAACCCCACACATTATGCCAATTTTACTTTAGACAGATCTAAGATCCATTAAATGGATCACGGGATTTGTACCATGTTTTTTAAAGCATTCTCCTCTATTACAGATGCTTCATGGGATTTGGGGACTTTTGACCTTAATAATCACACCCACGAGCCAGTATGTTCTGTGATCCCACTAATGAGAAAATTTCTACATAATTCTTGGATATTTTTGCTTACCTATTTTTATACAGTATTTTTACAAAGCACAACCAACTACAAGCTTCTCTATTTGTCTGCCAACATATTTGGAAGAGTTTGCATGGTTTAAACAATACCTAAGCCTTATGCCCTACTTAAGGTGAGAATAAAAGTAAGTCCTCATCTTGAAAAAATTATTTCTTAGAAGACTGTATCAACCTGTATTCATAAGGACAAGTTTCCAGAACAACGGGGAACTGTACAGAGCTCTGATTTGCGATGTAATACTCGGGATGTGGAAACAAGGTGTAAAAGGACTTTTACCCTGTAGAAGAACATACTCATGAAGTTTGGCCAGTGATAGCTGCAACATGAAATGTTCATCTCCAGACTTGCTTATGAAAAGCAGTAATCTATGAACAGCTAAATGAAAAAAGTGCTTGATGGGGGAGCTAGAAGCAGTGACTCGTCACTGCTTGTCAATAAACCAGCAATGAGCCTCTGCCTCTGAGAGGCAATCTAAGATGATTGCAAGGAGATAACAGGTATGAAAAATCTCAGCTCCTTTTTCCGTTATCATTGATCTGAGATTGCTTGCTAGAGCCTGAGTGAAGCCTGTGCCTAACCTAATTGGCATTTAAACATATACCTGCTCCCTGGCCGAACCTTGTGTCTTGCCCTTGCCTGCCCAAGCCACACTCAGTTCAGTCCAGGCTCCCTTCAGTGAAGCCACGTGTCACTTGACTGCCACCTCAGTTGTTTCACTGGGGCCTGGGGTGTCTCTCAGGCTCCTGTTACAAGACAAGCTATGTTTAACATTCCTTTGTAATTTGTCTCACACCTCACCCTCAGGTCGTAAGACTTGCATTGCTTCTTACAAGAGAGAAAAATTTTGTTTGACCATACTCAAACTGGACTTAGCAGTTTTCCTATCACGGCAGAACAGTCACAGATCATATGGAGGACTCTGCTGAAAACTTCTCTCTATCCCTCCATTAACTAAAGTAGTCCCAAAACACTTTTTGTAAAATACCATGCTTTTTACATTCAGCTAAACACAAACAATATGCACAGAACAGGGATGAAATAGCAAGCTTGCATAAGATTTTTTTCTAAATTTTTGCTTTGTTTGCAAGTATGTGTGGGCTTCTCTTTGCCCAGTTGCACCCAGATCTGTGTAGCAGCAAACACAAAATAGTGCTGCACTGTCTCAGCACCTTCTCTTTGAGATTGGGGAACTGTGTATTTTTGGGGTCATGACTAAAGCCAGACAGCCTGGGTGTGCACATCACAAAAACCAGTGCCAAACCAGGGACAGGAATGGACTAAAGTCTCATCCCTACCTGTAATACCTATAAGTCCCTTCCTATAAATACATGCATGCTATTCCACTCAGCTTCTTTTTGTTTCTATCTTCCTCTTTAGAAATAATATTTAACTCTAAGGTGTCCCTTCAGCCCTAAGTTACGTCCCTAGCCTTGCTGCCCTAGAAAATAAATCACTAGCTTCATTATAGTAGAGGAGATACCATTATCTAAAATCTGTTCACCTGCATATTTCTGAAGGGTATTTGGGAAAAAAAAAAGTCTGTAGTTTCTTTCCTGGCCTTTATAATTGTTTCATTACTGTTCATTTTCTCCACAGAAATTTCTTTTGGTTTAACTCCACACCACCTGCAGAATGGTAAGAAATAGGTAAATTAATAAGCATGTTATATTTATGTAATACATTAGTGAGAAATCCTTCATTTTCCACATCTCCTGCAACTTAGTGAAACAGTTGAGCTTACTGTTACTATCCTAGAAAGTTTGATTACAAACTCTGTTTTTGATAGTATATTTGTTGCACCTAAAATGTTTCTTAGAGTACTCTCTTATTAACAATTTTCATAAAATAATAGACATTAGCTTCAAAATGTCAGTTTCCCAGATCAAAGTTTCATATTCTATCCCGTGCCCTTATTGTCCCAAACCATCCTTTCAATAAGCCTATGTTTTGTTCCATCTAGTTGTAACTTGATGTCTCCAGGTAAAATAAAGCCACAGAATTTGTTGGCTCTCTCCTCATGTCTTCATTCTTCCACAGGGATTTTCTTTCAAGGCTCACGTTTGACAGTACTCTTTCCAAATACAAGGAGGGAGGTATGGATGGATGGATGGAGGGATGGATGGATGGATGGATGGATGGATGGATGGATGGATGGATGGATGTTAAGTGCCCATACTGCTTCTTTTAACTCTGTTTCCCCAATTCAAGTACATCGCATTGCACAGCACACTCGTCCCTGGATTCTCACTAATGATATACAGTAGGTTATCTTTCATGGTCACAGAGCACTTATTCCAAGTTGACCCATGTACCTGCTGCTTTCCTTGTGGAAATGGGTGTAGGTCCTGCTTGCTCTGAGTTATGTCAGCTTACAGGCACTGGGATCATGACCTGAGGAAAATGACTTTCATTTGTGTCTGTAATAGAGGGAGAGGATGTTAACCTTCCCTCCCTTTGTGTTTTCCTATACCTTGTGTATTTTCACTGATACACTCATCTGCATTCCTACAGCCAGCTGTCTGTGTTTTTAGTGAGGATAGGAACTGATTTCTGGCTCATGTTGTATTATAACTTCCAAGCAAAATATCAAAAAGTATGTCCTTTTCTTGATATCTTCATTGACAGTATTCCGGACCTTAACTGGGTGTGTGCATCAATATGCTCTTCAGACAGCAGACATGGCTTCATGTTTGGAACTTTCAGTTGCATTTGACATCCTACCAGCATCTGACATTTTATTTTCCCATATGAGATCATACCACAGTTCCAGAAGCCATGGTACCATGATCCTGTTAAATGTCTCTCTGCTTCACCTGCTTCACCTGCTTCACGTTCATGACAAGGTGTTCTGAAAATACCAACACAAAACACTAGAATAAGTAGTAATCTGTAGATGTTTGGTGAGAAGTGTCACCTATCCAAAAATCATAGAACTCAGAGGAATGAGTAGTGTACCTTTCTGGCAGATTTATCACATGCATTAACTGCATTAATTGGAAACCCAAAAGCCATTCTGGCTGGAAATACAGTGGGTCACTTGTCTGGTGCCCAGAACACTCTTCTAAACATCAGCTGGCAAATTCTTCCCAGCTAAAACTTCATGTGACTGATTCTGTGAGTGTTCTTCTTTTCATCTCCTTGCATGGGCTTCTTGAGTAATTCACAAATGTTTTCTGACATGACCCTAATCTGTTCTCCTTCCTTGGGAACTTATGAACCTTCTTTTCAGACTAAATCAATATCCCTCTACTTTTGAACATGCTCTTTTCTAGAGCTTTCTGAGGTGAGCTTAACAAAGATGAAGAGGCACATATTTTATGTTAGCTCATTTCTAAGTGCTTAATTGTCATGGAATAACTCATAAAACCTCAATCCATCAGTTTCAATCCTTTTTGTCGTCATATTTTCAACTCAAAGTTACTTAGGCATGTGAAATTCTGATACTGGTCCAATCATCTTAACTGACCTGAACATGCAGCTTTAATCTTGTTCCCATATAAATCCAAAATTAATGAATGAGATTTCCTTGTATCAGAGACCATGGGATTCTGAATGTATTTGATGTGTTATGAGCATGCTTAATGTTAAAACCAGATATCTGGGAAAAATATGGAAAATTCATTCCTTTCCATTTAAACATGTTTCTTGTGTTAAAACCCTGTAGTCAAAGCACTCTCCCAGGAAACTCACTACTCCCAGTAGTGAGTTTACCATCCAGTTTCACCTCTTACATTGGGTGATCCAGGCTATACATAAAAGGCTAGTCTGAGACCAGGTCAAGAAGCTCCTATAATAGCCACAGAACTAGTCATTCAGGCTTGCAGAATTCAAAAGGATCAGATAGGCAGTGGACATGAACCAGACTGAGCAACCTGTGAAAAGGGTATTTACAAGAAGTTGATGGAGAAAGAAGAGATGGATAGATGTGCAAGAGATCTAATTCCAAAGACAGAGCATGCTGAAAGTAAACAATTTTAAGGTAAAATACATTCAGAATCCTTCATTACTTCAGTTCTGCCAATGCAACACTGTATATCATCTATACAGGGTCTATTGTAGCCCATTTGACATTCATTCTTGTAGCTTCTTGTTTCTTGACTATAGCACTTTCTGTTTGTTCTGTCTCTTGTTTGCTTGGTTGGCAAGCCTCAGACACTGGATCCAGCTCTTTCTTTTAGATTTCCTCTCTGCAATTTCTATTTTAAAGACATTTCAATCTCATCCAAACGCATTTTTGTAAGGGACATTTCTGACATTACCAAGACTATTCTGATATTCTTCATGGCCATGAAAGTTTTTTACATGTCCATAAGATATATACCATCTTCCCAAGAGATCTAAGGAAGCAGTGGATGTGGTCCATGTACAGGTCCTGACATTTCCTCAAGCCCTACCGCTCCAGTACAGAATGGATACAAACTGGACAAGGGTGTATCAAATGCAGTACTGATGTCTTCTTTCTAATGCCCTCCTACTATCTCAGTACCTCCACTGGTCACAGGCAGAATCCTGACATAGAATCACCCCTGGATTTCTCAGGAGCCTCAGGACTTGATTGTCTTGAAAAGGAATATCTTGACTCATTTCCCTTCAATAACTGATGCGGGAGAATTAAGTTTACCCTGCTTTTAAAAATATGACAGTTCTACACCTTATCAGCTTAACAGAGCACAAAGGTATGAATCCCTTAATCAACAATTTTTGGGTTCAGACACAGTCTTTATATCTTTATCAACTGGGTAATTTTAGAGAGATGTTTATAATAATTTCTATTGTATGATCTTTTCTCTACTTCTCCTTTCCCAAGCAACCTGACAACCTTTTCCCTGATTTTCTCTTTAGCTGACATTATTTTCAGTATTGTTGTAAGTCATTATAAAATGTCACTGCCAGAATCCTGCAACTATCACCAACAGTCATGGGTGTAGTCAGACATATTTTAAACACCTTGATATATTGATCTAAGTTGGTGAATTTGCTTCGTCACTGTCAAAGGTGAAATCCTGCCATTTGAAGAGGTATGTATAAGAAACGGATCAATGTCAAACAACAAACCAAGGTAAAAAGCAGAAAAGAAGAAAAGCATATGGAAAAAAACTGTATCAAAATGTGAACTACTTGTCAGTGGTATAGAAAAGGCCTGGAGAAGACTAAATTCAAGACTTTCTGTAGAAGTCATGACACCCTTCAACTTCAAGCCTGTTACATCACAGTTTCACGATTGGTCAACAAAGGTTTAAAGTTATAAATCTTCTCTTGAAGAAGAAAGAAAGAAAGAAAAAAAAAGGAAATATCTACAGTAGCTTGGAAAGATACCTTATTCCCCCAAACCATTACAAATGTCAACTTCCCCCCTCCCATCTCCTGTTTATATAATTCACTTATGGGAGTTACATGTCAAAATACTGCAGTACAGAGTTTTCGTTACAGCATCTCCAGATCAAATGGAAAAGGGATGTCATTCTTTAAACTGTGTAAAAGAGAAGCAAATTAGACAGATATTAGAAAATATCTAGAATCTATTCAGAGCCTTTTTTACTTCTGAAGAAGTTTTTTAAATGTATTAGGGAAACAGGGAGCTGCCTGGTGCAGTAAAAAGAACTGTCGGCCATAGAGAAAATTTAAAAAAAGGGTGAAGGGAGGCAGAGGAGGGAAGGGAAGGGAAGGGAAGGGAAGGGAAGGGAAGGGAAGGGAAGGGAAGGGAAGGGAAGGGAAGGGAAGGGAAGGGAAGACCTAGGAAATACAAAGAATAGAGAAATCTATCTGCTGCCCCTGTTTTTGATATAGATATTGTATTAGGCAAAGGAAGGAAAAGCTGGATGAATATGTGAAAGTATAGAGCTGCAGGGAGGGAAGTCTAAGAAGAATCAAACAACCATCATTAATCTCCTGAAAGCAAGACTTTCACATGAAGCTGCACAAAGGCTTCCTGTGAATATTGAACTTTCTTATTACATAATACAAAAAAGGGCTAATGCAGAATAAAGTGCACACAATTATATTTCACTGGATATTATCAGAAATTAATACAATTCCATTTCAAAGAGATTTATGACAGTGGTATAGCTTTTCAATGGTTAAATAAAGACCTTTTTGCACAAAACTGGCTGTCACCTCTTCTAAGTGGAAACACATGCATTTTCATTCCACTGCATATAACAGAGGCATTTTGTCCTGAAATTTAAAAAGCACACCCAATACATCAGTAATCAACCTGCATCTAGGGCTGCATGTAGATCTATGGCAGGTGTGGAAGCTTATGTGGAATCATATAGGCATGTGAGTACATCCCATTTCAGCTGTAACTTAAAATTTTATGGAGTCACGTAACTCAAGTTATTCATGATGAACTCTTCACTATATTTCTCTGCATTCATGACTCACATTTCTGAATGCCACCTCCAATCTCTTACTTGCTTCCCTACCCCCACTCTCAGCCTCACCAGCTTTTTTTCCTATGGTGCAATGCAGAGTACAAAGAAATGAAACTACAGGGAAGATCAATATAGTATATAGAAAGGAAAACAATTGATGTTGATTTGCTCAGTTGCTCCTCTCTGTAATAAGAGTGACTAATCTGCAGTAAAGTTCTCCAGAATTTCCTCAAGAAAGTTTTCTGATGCAAGACACTAGATGGTGTCTTGTCTGTGGCTGAAAGGAGAATTTTACTATTGGCAATGGGCAAGTGACAAGTCTCCCAGTCATCTAATCTGTCATGCTTTGTGTCTTCACTTCCCTGTCTTAATCCTGAAGCCCTAAAGTAGGAGGAAGCCAGACAGACTCATTTCAGTTGTTACTGCTAACCCACAAATTTTTTTCTTAAGTTCTTGACAGAATTTGAAGCATTAACTTTATTTCTAATTTTATTTCTGGCATGACTTTGGGGGGGTTGTTGTGGATTTGAGCAGGCAGAAGTGAGGGGCTGTTTAATCCTCAAGGCTAGAAGAATTATATTCTGTGTTTAGTTTAGTTTAATATTTTGTGCCTGTTCCATCATAGCCCTTCTGAGCCACAGGATGTATTTTCCTGCCTATTTCTGCAATGGCTGCATCAAATCTATTCACTTCAGAAACAGTCTTCCTTTGATAGAAAACCTCTTAGATACAAGATGACAATCGCTGTCATTAAAATTTTCACAATCTAAAAGCTATAAATGTTCAAATAACAATTCCTCTAGCATGCAGCAGATAAAAACTGTGCTTTGATTTACTTCTTAACACATTACTGAAGTAATCTCTTTGAAAGCTTTACAGCATGATTATTTCCCAGCAGCAGGGTATGCAGAGCCTAATTGAAACAATTAAGGTGACATCTAACAGCTTCAGTTGCATTTTGAGGATATCAGTTTGTATTAATATATTTCCATACGAACAACATTAAAATGTATGTTATTCTGTCACCTTTTGGATAAATTATAATCCTAGAGAAATATTTAAAATTCCTCTTCAAAAAGTTCGAATGTGGCTAGGGAAAAAACCTGCTGGTGCCTATTTACTAAATAACCAGTACTGCATCCTGCAAAAGAAACACATTTATCCAGGACATGAAATGCTGCCTCTTGGTTGTGTATCATTTCTGATAGTGGCTATCTGTTATAATGGAAAAAGCATCAGTGATGCATCAGGATCTATCTGGCGAGGCGCTATAAGGTTTTCAATCACTTGGCCTCTGCAAGGTGACAGATGTTGCAGTTTGTGCTTTTTTTCTACAGAAACTTCAATCCACTGAAAATGTCAGGTTACAGCAGCAGCAAGATCTCCATCTATTTATTCCAAACTGAATATAAGACAAAAGTCACAGCGCAGAATTGACTGCCTATGATACATTAGATGTGTTTCTCTCATTCTGAAATGCTATCAGTTCCTCTATTTCTTTTTTAAGTAATGCAGTAGCATCTTGATCAAGATCAGAATCACTGTGCGGGTCCCACAAACCTGTGCCAGTTGAAAAGTTTCCATCATGAATCAACCTGTATTACCACCCTGTTTGGCTACAGTCAGTGCAGAAATCTTTCTCTGGCATGGGGAGATGGGGTTACACCCAGCTCTCCGTGCTGTCCAGCCTGCTGTGTTCTCAGTGCTTGCCCCTCTTACTTGCTGGGCTTCAGAGATAAGTTAAGACATGTGTTCAGCAAACGAGTGAAGCAAACAATGGGAGGGAAAAAAAAAAAGAGCCTGATGGTGGCTCAGAATAGGAAACACTGTTATTTAGATTATTCTGGTCGCTGTTATCTGATTTCAAGCCATTTTAAGTTTTAGAGATAGCAACATAAGCAGAAACCAGGCTTCAATTTGTAATGGTAAATATAGAAACAGGAGGCTAGGCAGGGAGGACTGCTGTTCAATATATCATGCTTGGTATATGCTGTGAATTTCCAGTTTTTCACCAGTAACATCTCCCTGAAAAATACACATTGAAAATGTGAAGCTTCTTTGTTTTCCCTTCAAGTTGCCCACTGCTACTTTTGGAAAGCTTTCTGTTTTGCTTTTCATTAACTGGCTGGTGTTGCTTTTCCTTTCTTTCAAAAAGTCATTATAACAGTCTTTTGAAACACGATGTTTATCTCACTCCCTCCCCTCCCCTTATTATTAATACTTTGCAGTGCCCTCATTTAGAGGCCAGAACAGGTTTTTATGCAGCCTCAAGGAGAGGGAAGAGAGTGTAAATCAACATTAATGATTCATTTGTAGCCAGCCCTTGGTATATGAGATCATATTCTAGGAGTTAATTTTCCTTTAAAATAATATATTTAAAGCTGCTACAACCCCCAAGGTGTTCGTTGTGTTCATGTCTTGTATTCACTCAAATCCCCAAAACAACCCACTAAGAAGAACTACTCAGCATTCTGATATTTCACTTTATGTTAGGTGACTGAGAAAAGGAATACCAATTTAAAGCAAGACAATTATAAACAACAGCCCCTAAATATTTTCACCTTCTTTCTTAAGCTGAAGATGTGGAGAAGGGGAGGGGAATTTGCACTGTAAAAGTTACACAATCAATCATGAGTTGTTATATCTATCAAAAATCCAACTGAACAAGAAGACCAAGTTGCTGCCACAGTGAGACACCGCAGACAGCCCTTAAACAGGTTCAAAAAGATGCAGGATATGTCAGAAGCAGACATTGTGAATTCATCCCATCAGTCCGTCACGTGGTGCCTGCAGGCTGCACTGTGGGAAGGATGCTGCCTGATACACACAACTCAAGTCAAAATATTGCAGATTGTAATGTCAAAGTTTGATGATGTCAACACGTCCTCTTGTACCTACAGGAGTCTCCCCTACTTCACCATAACCCAGCAGTTTAGGATACAGGGCAATACAGTGAGAAATGGCTTTGACTTAATTAATCCTTCTCAATGAGTGTTATTTGAGCCCAAATCAAAGCAGAGAACTCCAAGAAAATGGGTTCAGATCATTTACTTTTAATAAAACAGCAAAATATAAATTCATTTGTAATGAAATACTACAGAACACTTAAAAGAACGATTATCATCAGCCAGGAAGAGAACTTATAGGAAGATTGCCAACATTTTTTTCTCAAATATTACTGTTGAAAATGATCAATTCTAAAAGTTTCTCTGATGCTTTCTTTGACTATTACATACACCAAATTTGCTCCATTTGAAAACATTTAATATTGTAATTTAGTTTTCTTTCAGATAGGGCAATTACTTCTAAAACTTTGTCTTTTAAAAAACTCAATAATTTTCTAGATATTTTTCATGTATTTCACAGAAATAAAACCTTAATTTTGGCAACAAAAACTGCACTGCAAATTGTATATTTAAAACCTGTTTACAGAGTATGACTAAAGTCTTCCCTTTATGAGCAGAGGAAAGGATGTCACTTGGAAAAGAAGGAACGGATGTCAACATAGCCATGGTAAATACAATTTGAAAATAATTATAGTGTCAACTGGGTCATATTTTTGTAATAGGCATTTTCAACAACATTAACTACAATGAATTTTATCAAATAATTCCAGAGTTTTGCATTATTTTAAAATAGCAAGGAAATTCTTCATATATGTGTTCATGTATTTGGAAAGAAAAAAGCTTTGTCAGCAATTTTGCATTTTTTTAAGAAAAGACTAGCTTAATAGCTTTTTTGCTTGAATCTCCCTGCAATCTTAAATCAATTTATAAAATGCCAAATGGAGTTGTACAGGCAGCATTGAGAATCACTAGCTAATTCTGACACTGCATGAATTTTCATACAATTTGCAAAGGTGCGAGTCAATATAAAATGTTGTGAATGACTTCAGTGAATCACACACTGTGTCTCCTCTGAGAAAATGATGAGATGAAGTAGTTGGTACAAGAAGCAATTGCAAAATCCACTGAACATTCACTTTACAAAGACTTATGGTTCCTTTTGCATCCTCATAGTTACAGAGAGCAGACTGAGCAGCCTTGTAATGTTTACTTAGCAAAATGCAACACTGTTGTGACAAAAATAAGTATGCAAGGGCATACTTTTCCAAAAGCCTGAACCCACCAAATTACCCATATTATCTAGAGTTGCAAGCAGAAGCAAAAGCGTAAACAGTACCTTGTAAGGTAGGATTTGAGCATATCCCAACACAAACAAAAGGATTATGTTTTGGACCCAGGATAGGTGCCCAGGCCACTTTTCTGTATTGAACAGGAGCTGCTTAGGCAGGGATCCAGACAGACTAGATCAGGCCAAGAAAAGCTTCCAGTTAGCTTTGTTTTATTTACCTGCTCAGATTCACTGTACAGTTTGAAATAAAGGAGTGCACAGGTGTATTATTCCTGTTCAATGAAATATCATGCCCCCAGTCATTCATTGTAATGCAGAACAGTTTCTCTCACTACAAAACCCCCAGAGGCAGCTTCAGATTGTAGCTGCACACAGCTCTCCAGGTCAGCTAACATTCCTGCTTGCTTTTATAAGTTTTGGCCAGTCAAGAGCAAAGCTCAGGCTTTTCAGACGAGGCACTGACATCGTATTTTGTCGTGTGTGGACAAAAAAAGTACAACAGGATGACGTATAACCTGAGTGAGATTTTCATACACAAATCAGGCAGAGTAGCCAAGCTTCAATTGGAAAGTAATAAACTCTCAAGCTATTCCAGTATTCCTCCAAAACTCCCACAAGGGTTTTTCGAGAACTCGGATGACTTCTTGCAATCTGCCTACTTTAGCTAGGGAAAGAAACTGAACAGGGAGATGGAAACACGAGCTTAAAGTGAAGCTGGAGCCAGAGGTGCAGTCATAGTGAGCACAGTGCACAGAGGAGAAGACAAGCTGAGCAGGGTGAGGGCAGGGTAAGATTTCTGCAAGCTGCTTGTAACACAGCCTCTGCGAGATGCGGATTGGTGAGACAATTCACATCAGCTGAACCCAGAAGTGGAATTCAGTGGCCTAAAAACAGGTACCTACCACGAAAGTAAATATAAAATACCCTGACTGCTCTCCAGAAGAGTTTGGGTCAACTACAGGTCTTTTCTGTTTGCCACATCTTCCAGCCCTGTGTGGATGTTGGGTACCCTACAGCATCAAACATCTGCATCTAGGCCACTTGACTTTCCTGCCATGTTTTGCAGGAATATTTTAAAGTAATTCACATTTTGACATATTTTGTGCATATTTGAACCGCTTGTTTTAGAAAAGCATTGGAAAGCCTTGCTGAGTATTTATTGTCCAAGGAAATTGCAAAATGCACATTCTTTCCAAAAACATAGCTGTAGGTCTTGTACAACTTCCTCATCTTAGCAATTGATTCAAGTGGAAAAAAAATACTAACTTTATCACAAGGATTTTGATTCCACTGGGAGAGTTAGTGACACCATGAACATATGCTACATCACTTGAATACTCCCCAGTCTTGCTGATACATCAACCAGGCTTTTAAAATAGCTTCCAAAAGCAAATTCTGGTGAAAATGAGGACTGCATTCCCTTTACTCCAGGTCTGAAAATTAAGCGCATTAGAGAACAAGGGCACAGAGCCAAAGCTACTGTTACCAGGTCATTAATGCAGAAAGGCTTTTATTTTTTGTGGTTGTTGTTAAATGCGCCATAGCAAACCCTAAGGCTCCACATGCTCTAGCCCTGCACACACACTCCTGTGCCATCTGTAACACCCACACACATCCTGTGCTATCTCTCCAGTATCCTACATCACACATCTTCTGGAGGAATCATACCTAGCAAGTCAGGCATTCACCATTAGGAAGGCTGGGCTGCTCCAGTAAAAGTGCTGTGAGTCATGGCTCTCTCACTGCCTGAATCATCTGAACAGTTGCAGAGACCAATACCGCTCTTTGGGAGTAGTTTCCCACTCCTTCACAGGGCAGCTTTGTGCTTTTCACTGTGCACATGGATTTAAAGGGTCTGCAGAGAGGGACAGCTTGGCTCAGTATACAAGGAATGTGTCTCATATATTTGGCTTTTTCTAAAAGAAACAATATCCAGCAAGAGCAGGAAGGTCCAACTCTTACTCTTCATCATTTACTATACCAGCTGGCTGATGTCATTCCCAAAAAACACCACATCTGAACAGCCAGGTTAAGAAGGGATGGAATTAACAACCCAAGTGGATTTTTAAAACAATGCAGTAAGCCCTATCTAAATCTCGCCAAATAGGCACGGTGTCTCTGGTCCTGACAGCTCATTGACATTTTACACTGAAGTATTGGTCTGCTGCCACAGTGAGAATGGGGGAAACTGCAACTTTGAAAACAAACAAAAAGTTATCCTAGGCCTGATCATCCTCCAGTCTAATGAAACAAAATGTTTTGGCAATATATTCTTGCAGATTAGCCAAAAGGTTCCCTGGAAGCTCAGATTTGCCTTGGCCCCTTTTGTCACCTGTACCAGACCTCAGCAGCTCCAGGGTGTCAGCAGGTGGGATGCTTCTGAAAGGTACCAGTTGAAACTTATCAGGGAGCCCCAGGACATACTGTCTTGCAGTTTGAGTGGATTAGACACATGATCCTAAGGTGTCTGACAGCAAGTTTTCGGTTACAATGGGGCATTTTCTAGTTAAGATCAGACGCTGTCTGATACGTACATGCAGATACAAGAAAAATACACATAAACTTATATGCATTTATATAGAGAGATATAAAAAAGATACACACACATAGGTGAAAGACTGTTTTCTTTTTTATAAACTGTAAAACAACATATACATGGGCAAGCCTTAATTAAGAGCCTGGGTAGGACACTGGATTTATAAAGGGTTTTAGGTAAAATTCATGTTGAGTATTTCAGAACTAAGTCCCCTCCAAGCCACACTAGCACCAATGTAATTTCAGCAGAGTTATTTGTACTGGGCAACAGCTAGAGGGAAGAATGGTTCTCTAGGTTTCTTTGCCGGGGTGAAAAAAATAACTATAGCAGATCTCAGGTGAGTTTCTCTACTGAGGATATATCTTGCATGCCTGTATGCATGGAATTTTCTCTGCATCCTTTCACTAGATGCAACAGATCCTGATGCCCATGATAATGTTTTTTACAGGTTTTTCTACACTGTAATCACCATTGAAATCACAGAGCTACCATAACATGTTCAGCCTTTTAATGAAAATAGTTTCAAGGGCTGTTCAGGGTTTCACAGCAATATAAATATTGCTTTGCCATTCTTCAGCCGCAAAATAACTCACTGGTAAAATTTTGCTGTGTGGCAGTCATAAGAATCATTTAAGAGTCTATGAGAGCAACATACATAGCACATTTGCTATAATATATTCACACTTGCACATACAGACATAGAGGAGTATGTACAAGGTATACCTGTGAATAATTCCCCTTGATTTCAGTGAAGTACTCACAACAGATGCCTTTGCATCTTCTCAAGGAAAAAAGGGTTGAGCCTGGAGGAGTGGGAGTATCATTTGTAGTTGGCATCATTTGGTGGCAGTCCTCCAAGTACAGCAAAGCTGAGGGTTCGCTGGCTTTGAAGGGTGTCACACTCAGAGGAAGATTGCCAGTCACAGCCTGCGGTGGTCCAGGAGAGCTTAAAGGGTCTCACTTAGGACTGCTGTTTATAGGGCCACAAGAGGCTTTTGTCATAGTAATTTTCCATCCCAGTTGCAATTTGGGTTGATAACTTTCTAGGAAAGTTCAATCACAAATAAGTTTCTGCACTTGGGTTGTTATTCAGGCAAGAAAAATGAGTTCCCAAGACTGTCAGTTAAAAATCAGGACCTCATTAGACAGCACTAGTTCCTGGGAGCAGATTATTCCACCCTGAGAAAAGTAGATGAGACCACCATGTCTCCTTCTAGTCTAGCCTATGAGAGGGACAGTATCTTTATTGGAATGCCTCACTCTTCTTATAAACTACACTCTTTGGTACCCATTCTAGAAATCAAAAAATTGAGCTTTTTTACATCCAAGTGCCATTTAAGAATCTGGGCCCGTGTAATTTTATTTTTCAAAAATCACAGTACAATTTAGTACAAAAAGACAGTTCCTTCTTCACAGTCAAAAAAAATCTTAAATCCACTGCAATTAATAGGAAAGTAGAAAAAATTAACATTGGCATTGTCTAATACTTGTTATAAAGCAAAGAGCAAAGACTTTTTTTAAAATTATGGTAACACAATACTGAGCCCAGTAGCCATATAATAATACTGTAAATATAGGATAATCGACAATCTGAGTAGAATGTAACCCCAGGATAATTATGCACTTCTCTATATCTTTAAAACAAAGCCTTATCGTCACATCTAAAAAGTGGAAGTTACATGGTAATTATTCTTTGAATTACTTTGTAACTGGTAGTATAATTATCAAGTAATCTGCATGAAAATAATTAGGTATTTACATAGTCTTTGCAATGTAATTACAGAGTAGTTGGCTGATTATGCAGCATGTGCCTTGTAACAGAAAGTGATACCAGAAAGACAAAAAAACCCTATAAAAATACTTTTCATTTCAAGCAAAATTAGTTAAATCTGAAAAAGAATTTCTCTATATTTTGTGTGAATATGTGTGTGTCTCTGTAAAAGTACATGCCTCTGTGCGTGTGTTAGAAGGTGGAAAGCAATAGAAATAGAAGTGTACAAATCACAGGAACTTCCTCAGTGGAAGAAATTTGTGAAGTCAATAATTTCCCAAGTCATAAACTTCTTTCAGAAGACAAAAAGAATTTTTTCCATAATTCACAACTGCACTCTTCTCTCCATCTCACAAGCCCATCTGCATTCAGAGATGCTTAATAAGTTGGTAGACACAATATGAGGATGCAGTGATTGTTTACAATCAATTACTTTGGCTGACTTTTACTTTGATTTTTACCTGAAAAAAATGAATTAATGGTATAATTTTCGTTTTAAGGGCATTATTAATAATTTCTTTTTTTTTTTTTTTTTTGTTAAAAATGTGCCAGTGGCAGTAGTTCACTTTTGTTGTGAGCAAGGTAGCCCAATAATTGATTTTGATCCCTGTTATACATCTGCACCTTCTGCTCTGGATGCCCAGTTTTAGTCATATTCAATTATCAGACGCAGACCATGCAACAGTGGAGATTATTTGTTAAATAGAAAGTCATTATTTGGTAATAATTTACATTAAAATAGCAGTACTGTGTGAACAGAATGTAAGTGCTTGAAATATTATAAATATATGGTCACATAGAAATAAATGGAAAGGAGTAAGAACATACCTTGTATATTACAGGCAACAAACAAGCACCACCAGCAGAAAAAAATCTGAGGAAGCAATCATTATTTTTACAGTTCTCCATTTTGAAATTGTTTTCTTCTATATAGCTTTAACCTCTGTTTTTCTAGGCCCACCCTATCTATGTGCATCAGTATTATGAAATCAGTAAGAAAAACCTTTTCCCGTGGATTTTTAAGGCCACTGACCATTTATGATCATCCAGGTTGAACTTCTGCATAAGAGAAACCAGCTTGTTCTTGTGTCCCATCCAAACTGATGTGTCAGAGAGCTCTTCTTTAGATGAACAACTGTTTTTCCCCTGTTTGTTTGTTTGGTCTTTACTCAGGGAATTCCCCATTTTTCTTAAAATGAAATTGCCTAGATGAATATATTAAATACAGAATTAAACAAGAATTTCTATCTACTTTTTTTTTAATCCAGTAAATAATATAATCTGATGGGAGGTATATAAACGAGTTTTTCAAATGGCTGTATACAACTAAACTCATTCTATTATTTTGAATATCTGAATTATTCCCAAGTGAAATATTCCAGCAAAAATACATGCTTAAAGGTTCAGTGAATAACAAACACGTGAGATGCACCTCACATGTCTGGAATGAACTTTTCCTGCTGAAACAAGAAAATGTTTCAAGCTGACTAAGTGTGAGAGTTCATGTTTTCCTTCAGTGCTCAGCCTAATTTCATATAAAGACTAAAAGCTGCTGGTAGGACTGACACCCAGGTGATTTCTTATGCATATACACAGAATTTGAGTATGACAGTATGCATCTATATTTTCCAAAACTTACTTTGCATTAGGACTATGGCATTTGCATGGTTCAGAATCTCGTCTACTATCTATTTTTTGATGAAAAAAAAAAAGTCAATTTATACTTGCTTATTAGTGTGCCCACTATATTGGTTGATTTAGTGGAAGAGAATTAACCAAACAGCTTGAAACTTCTGTACATGGCTATCAAATGCCTTATCTTGCCAATAGAAGTAAAATGGATGACTAGAAAAATAGCTGTCTTATGTTTTCTGTATCATTTGAACAGCAGAGGAAAGTACACCCAGACACTTAAAGAAGCAAGTTTCTGCCATGTCATAAGTTTAAAAAAAAAATTGAAAAAAAAATAGGGGCTTAATTCAGACAGACAAAAAAAATAAGGAGAGAAAAAACCCATAGGTCAAATTGAGCTGGGACTTCTGTAGAGGAGCTGCACTCAGTACCAAATTTTAAGTGTGACAGGGGAGGGAATGGGAGACATCAACTCCATTGTGCTACAGAACCTCCACTTCCCATAACTAACTGACTGTGATTAGATTTTGTCCAATACATAAGGAGGCTTTTTTTTATTTTACAATCCAGGATGTCACCGCGATGAACCCAAGAGACAAGACACATTAATGACAGCTATAAAGCTTTATAAATGTCTCATTAGAAAGCTGTGGAAAACTGAAAACAAGCAAAATTTTGTCAGATAATAATCAGACTTTGAGTTGTGAGCCGGTGACTCTAAGGAGTTAACTATACCAACAAGAAAAAAAGACTCAAATTCACAGCATGATCAGTATTTTAAGCTCCAGACAGCCTTGAAATATGTCCATACAAGTTTAAGCCATCAAGTTCCATTTCTCTTAGACAGGAGTTTTTAAGACCTATTTTCCATTGATTCAATTGATTTACATGATAAACAGTGCCTGAGCTAGGACCAGCCACTGTCTCATTCTCCAGCCTACACTAGGGAACCCAAGGCCCTCAACGCCTATGTATTTTTATTCCTTTGTGTTTCTTTTTCTTTAATTTACATTTCTCTGTTAATTTTGGAATTACTATGGTTAGTTAATACAAGCCAGAGCCATTAATGGCCAGCGGGTCACACAAGGCGAGTTTTTGCATGCCGCATAGCAGGTTAAATTGCCCTCTAACTCTCCAGGACAAGCCTGAATGGAGACTCCACAGGAGCACAATTGGAGTTAAGAGCTCTGAATGCTCTTCTATGGCAAATGGCAGTAGTCTGACCCTGCAGGACTCTGTCTCTTGCAGCAAAGTGTGATAAAACAAATGCCTCTCTGATTAGAGGAATTAGTGCTGCCTCATCTCCTGTGCGTCTGTGTCTCAGTCCTTGGAGCCAAGTACTCTGCGTCAGGTGCAGACACACTGTGGCTGGGGGCCAAGACCTTAAGAGGTCTAGCAGACTTTTTCCCACCTGCCCTATATAGTTCAGAAGCTCCCAAGTTACCTGACAGCAGTTGCTTCCCAGCTGCATCGCTTCCCTCCAATTTAGAAGGTGTCTGATCTGTCTTTGAGGAGCCACACTCGCTGTGACCAGAGGATTCTGAGAAAAAGGATTGTTTCAGCTTGACAACCAGACAAGGCAGGCAGCTGTAATCTTCCATGCCCTCTGTTTCAAAGGGATGCTTCAAACACTGAGAAAGTTTTTATCACCAGGGAATTTCTAAGAAGCTGTGAGCTCACCTGGAAGCCTTTTCTTCAGTCAGGTCACCTAGAATTCTCCCTCCTCCACTAGTCACTATTTTCACAATCTCTTTCAAATGTAATTGTCTCAGAGATTACACCTTTGCACCCAATCAGATAGCAGGCCAGAGAGCCTAAAGAGCACTAGAGTTGAATAGGCTTTTATTGGATGTGTCTGAGTAAATATGGTTCAAGTGGCTTCTGGAATGTAAGATTCTTCTCTGGATCAAGTCATGGTAAATGACTGCTCATCAGCAGTCATCAATACTGGATCAGTACTCATATATAGCTGTACTCATAGCTATAATATTAATCAATTTTCACATTGAGTTTATATGCATTTTATGCTACACCTATGCATTTAAAAGCTCATATAAAGCCAAGTATTGAAGCCAGGTGAGAATTCTAATTGCTATTTTTTATGTGATTCATTTATATACCTTCACAATATATGCTTTTAAGTGCCAAGTTATTCATGTACAGGATATTGCAAACCATATTTAGTCTTTCTGTAAAACAAAGACGGCTCCACCAAAACTCCCTCCACTTAAGCCAAGAATTTCAACAGTCTCCTGTCTTTGAAAATACTACATGTATTGCTTATCTCAAACCCCAGAATTAAATTAAAGAACAAGTTTTTGTTCGGACTTTCACTTTCCCCAAAAGCCACTTAGCAGAGATAAGTGAATGCAGTTTTTCTTTTTGGGCTCTCCTCTACCCACAGTGCTCCACCCCATCCCAGTAGCTCACAATCCTGGCCACTGCATCCTCCAATAGGTGTGTGTATTCATAGTCATATAGTAGCCTTGTATAGCAAGAGGGAAAATTCAGGAGCTTATTACACTCAGAAGCCACCATCAATACGACACAATTTTAATTCTCAGAATTAAAAAGTGAGAAAAATGATAAAAATTTCACACTCTGCTAGAAAAGCATACTTTATCTAATGTTTCTTCTGTTTTTGTAAAAGAAATTGTGCAAACATGAAGCATTTTTGACAAATATTGGTGAGTGGTATCTCCCTGCTTAGGATGGAGCCAAGAACCACTGACTTTCCCTAGACTCTTACTTCGCAAAATATCATGCAACTTACCTATTATAGTTTAATTAAAATCTTTTCCCAAAGAGCATTAAACCAAAAATTGAATTTAACAAGCATATCTAAGGAAATGAAACTGTGAAGCTGAACAAAGGATTAAAAGAAAAGCCTAACGAACAACTGGTAGTGCATAAAGCAAGCTACAAAAATGGCTAATGTTCAATCTGGGACAGGGTGTGATATTTAAAATAAACAAAAGTGCCACAAAAGAATTCCTACCTGCATGCACTTCCAATAGCTGACTCTGCTGATACTTGCTGGTTTTGTAAGTGTTGGCTTTCTAAGTTCACTGATAACGCTGAGTTGGGAGTTTTGCACAGAAGGGTGAGATACAGGCATTTCCAGCCATATCCGTCAGATGACAGATTTATGGAGATGTTGCATTTTATTGCAATCTCATGTTTATGATTTGGCCATACAACGTGCACAGAAATTATTGTCATGTAACAGGCTGGCAGCTTTTTCTTCTTGCCCTGCTAACAGGTGTTGATCCTGCTGGGAGACGCAAAGTGATGACTCACTGCAGCAGATGGGGCTCCTGAAGTCTGTCCCATTTGTACCAGACATGCAAGCCTCTCTGGAAGACAGACCTTGTGCTGAGCTCCTCTCAGGGAGGCACATCCCAGCTACGTCTGTCTGTGGAGTCGTGGCTGACCTAGAATGTCTCTTATTTTGTTAATAATGATGAAGAATAAAACAGCTCACAAAAATTAAACACAGGCAAGCTGTCCTGAGGCTTAAAACTGTGATTGTTTCTATATTGTATTACAGATACATTTCTACATGCTTTCCTTCTCTCTGTGGTCATGAATGTCAGGATTAGGTGTACTTAGCAAACCAGTATAAATCCTCTATCTTTGGTTTTGCTTGATGTGCCTGTTATTCAAAAATACACTACTTGCTGTTGTTCATTTTTCAACCCACTCTCTCTGTGTTACAGTTGCAGGATGACTGGCTCCTGCAGTAGTTTAATTTGGGAATTTGCTTTTCCTCAGTGAGCCAGCGACACTAGAAGAGCATGTTTCAAGCACACTGCACATAAGACAGCTCCAGTATTACATCCAACAGTGAAGTACTTTGTGATGATACATACATAAGAGATCAGACATTGCTCAACAAAGTTAGTTGCTCTAAACTACCAGCAATTCAGAGACGGTGGTAACTGCTAAACTGCTGTGAGACTTCCTCCCTGATATTAACATTAAAAGTGGACTTACAGTTTTCAAAAAAACTTTTGGCCCTTTTTTTAAAGGTCACAAGCTCTTCTGACCCCATTTCTAAGCTGGCCATTCTAGTCTGTCCCATCTCTACCAGTATTATTATATTTATTGCCTCCCTTCTTAAATAGATTCTCTCTTTGTCCAAGATTATCCACTCCCAAGCTTTCATAAAATTGTTAAATTAAACATGTGAAAACTTGCAAAAACCTTAAAGAAATCAAAACTGCAGTAGAGGTTACACCAATTAAAAAGCATCAATTCTCAGTCATAGAAACAGAAGTTATGTTACTGTCTTCATTCAGTAGCAGTCTGATCTTAATGATTTTACCTTTGGTTTTTGCTTTTGCTTTCCTTTCTCTTCTGTGTTTTCACATACTGTTGATTACTGACCATCAAAAGCAGAGAGAAAAAAAGATCAGTCCTGAATTTGTCTTTGAGAGGCACTAGTGTTATGTTAGGAACTTCACAAAAGCATCCTAAACTGCATGGAAGACACTGAAAAATTGCCATGGGATCTAACTGGAGAGTCTTTGCAGTAGTTCAGCTTCTACATATATTCATCACTAAGCTTAGTCATACATCTTTTGTGGACTAGACTAACTTGTTAAGAGTCTCTCATATAGCTTAGGCACTGTCTGCACTTTATACTGGATTTTCTTACACCAATAACAAAGAGAGAGTCCTTACTAAAAGAGCATAACATTGCTCATGAAAAACTTTGGGGAAAAATATGACTGATTACTTGTTCCTAAGCACTGAAGATATTTCAGAAATCTCTGCTTTTGTAGAACTGGCTGGAAAATAGACTGCTGGTTTATACTTGCTGCTGCTATTGAGATGCAACATTTCAGTGAAATTTGTGGCCAAAGTTTAAGATTTGGAAAGCTTCAGCCACCTTAGACTGAAGGTCAGTGTGTGAATATGCCTCTTTAAGCTACAACATCCTGTGGTAGTTCTGCTTGTGTAAATCTATAGCACAGAGTCAAGGAAAAACATTACTGAATGGTATGTCTGCACAAAGATCTAGATGGACACTGATGTATAGGATTTTCCAAGACAGAACTGTTTAGCTCAAATTTTGAAAAACAATGCCACTGCTAAGAAGCAACCATGACCCTTCCTTGTAAGGGTTCATAAAAGAGAGGAGTCTTTAAACCAGAGAGCAAACTGCTTCTCTCTCTCCTCATTTTCCCACGAGTGTACTGGGGACAGTCCTATTAGACCTTCTTGCTCTTCTAAGCAAGGGAAAAACACCTGGAAGTTTGATAAATCACAAGTTTCTCTAAATGTTGCACACTAGCGCTGTGCACACAGACAGTTAGGAGACAGTCTAGCAGGACAACAGCGAAGATTTCTTTGACTGTGTGCACTCTTCTTTCTGTCACTGGCCAATTGCTCTCACCACAATGTTCTTTTATTGCTCTAATGTATTATATTCTGAAGAAAATATTGTAGTATTCTGTCAATACAGCACATTCCTTCAAACTCAGTGTATTGTTTCGTTAAATAAAGTGCATAATGCCTCACCCCTTTTCCATTTGTGCTCCAATTGATTTTTTCATCGATTACTCAGAATTTCCAATAGTGCTTCAGTGCAATCACTCAACCTACAATACACATTTTGAGATAAAAATCAAAATCAAAATTAAAAAAATCATGAGCAACCTTCTTGTCACTTACAAATAATTAAACCTTTTAAAAAGTTTTAGTGGATAGCTTTATGAAAAAACCCAGACTGTTTAGCATGCAACTTACTTTATCAGAATCCTCAGAGTAAAACTCATTTTATTTTGCATTAAAAAACACAAAGCTGTTATAGTTATTCATGCAAAATAATTCACACTTGCTTAAAAAAAAAAAAAAAGAAAAAAAATGTGATTACAAACCATGCTATAGCCAGGAAAACAAAATTAAATAAAATTTAAAAAAACTTGCAAGGGTCCAGACAACACGTAACACTTCAAAGACATTAATAATGCTGGCCAATGCTAAACACAAAATATATTCTTAAATCTGGGAGTCAAAGAGATCTCCCAGCCATAGGCTGTATTGCCACAGCCATCCTTTGGTGTGATGGATAACAGCAGTTTCCAGCTGGATAACCTATTTGCAGCCTGGCGGAGGCCTTGGACAGGGAAAACAGACGGACTGGCTCTGCAGCTGAAGGAAAGGCTTTAGAGACCAAAAAAGCAACAGGATTCTTGGGACAAGAAGTAAAACAAACAAAACAACAGAGGCAGGAATGAGATCAAAAGGTCTAAACAGAAGTACAAGATGAGACAAGAACAGACGTCTGGACAGCAGCCACATTTCTGCAAAACAATTCTTAGCAGGCAGTGGAGGGAGACTCTACCCACATTTGCATGATGAATTCGGTGTCACAGCTGCAGATTCAGACCCAGAATAAACGGGGAGTGGAGAGGTAGGGTGTGGGAGGCAGGGAGACAAAGAGGTTGTGCCGTGTTGTGTGATATAATTGTTGGCAGCCAGATGTACAGTCCATTCAATTCAAGCAAGAGCTGCAGGCATCTGTCAAAGCGACACCTCCCCCATGGAGCTTCCTCCTATCTGGCTGAGGGATGGCTTCAGAGTTGCCAAACATATTTGTTCATCAGTAGAAGGCCAGCACCAAAAGCCATTCCTTATTAACCTTCTCAAACAATTTGATCAAAACCTATTTCCAAAAGCATGTGGTGTAGAATGATCTAGACCACAAATAATTTCTCTTCCCAGATATCCAGTGCTCCTTTTGGCTGTCACTTTAGCATCAGAGCACAAGACTTCTTAAATAAAACAGAACAACCCAGAATAAAATCAAATTCTGAGGTGTCTGGGCAAAATATTTTAATTTCTCAAAATCAGCAAAAATGATGGGTCATGTTTTCTTTAATGTCAGAAAATGCAGTGGAACAGGCTCCTTTCCTAATCTACAAGGGAAAATTTCATCCTCAAGTTTATTACAACTTCTCTGTGCCTGTTACCAAGGAGAATTGAGAGAAAAAGTTCACAACATGATTCCCACACAGATACTCAGAGTCAAAAAGATAATGTAAAAAAGACTCCAGTACTGATCTTGTGACAAATCATACAGATTACCTGACATATCGTATGTAAGACCTATACATGGACTGTCTGTGTATTTGACACTGATGTTTAAAATTCATTGATAAAAGCAGTATACTTTAAAGTGGTCAAGATAACAAATCCAAAACATTTGTATCCTTCCTGAGAATTGAGTTCAAGAGTGTGTATAATCCACCAGACCATTTGATTCTTTTCATTATTGCAAGCAGAAAAAAAAGATAATTCCTACTTGTTCATTCCGAAAATAAGAAGACAAAATAAAGGTTCAACTCTAAGAATATATCCCAAGAGGCATTTTGAGCAATTTTCCTTAAAAAGGACAATCATTCAAGGGATTATAGATCATCGCTTCTCTAAGTCCTCCCACTGAGACAATATTCTTTCAGCAACGTCGCATGTTCTTGATCATTCATATTTGAAGCTTTAGTGCCATTGACTGCTTTTGCTTTTTTGGGGATTAAAGTGATTTCAATGAGGTGAGCTGGTGCTGTGCAAGCTTAGAGCACAGAGCCTGAAGTGTATTTCAGGACCATTATAACTTCAGTCCATAACTACACAACCCTGAAGTGTCATAGCATTTTGTTTCACAGTGACTTTCGCTGAGGACAAATTTTTAGAATAGGCATCACTAGGCAATGGGTCAGAAGCATGTTTATCTCCCTGAATTGTTCAAGCTTTCCCAACAAGAGAAATTGATAATTTGGGTTTCTGAATGAGGCTTAGCCTCCTCGGAAGCTGAGCTATGAAAGCCTATCGCCATGGGGTACGCTTTCAAAGAGTCACGTGGGGGTTTAGCAGTGTGGTTTTCATGTACTATTCAAGAGTGAAGGCCTGCCTCTGCTTTTTCAATTGAGGAGGGTTGGGAAAAGCAAGAAGTAAACATGTATATGTACACACATACAGATATAATTTTTTGTTGGTACTCCTTATATATCCAAATTTCTTCAGTTTTCTAGAGTCATTCATATCCACTGGCTGCAAAGGAAGCAATTCTTTCTCAAGAAAGAGATCTGGTCTGGGTAGGTCATGTCCTGGGGGCATTCCTTACCCTCTCCTAGACAATTTTGTGAGTAACCTGTAATTAAAATGACTGTTACCTTAGGTATCTAACAACACATTTCCACACACATATGTCACATTGCCACAGTCACACTCCAGTGGCCACGTATTCAATGATTATAGATAGACTTCTTTCACGTAAACCCTAGTACTTTTAAAATGACACTTTGTATGAATTCCCTGGGTTTTTAGCTTTAGTTTGGTAAGAGAAAGACTATTGTGAAATAAGAATGACAGGCACTCCTATTACAGAAAAAAAAATATTAAAAATGTAAACTACATCTAATTTATATTCCTTGTTCCCCATCTTAGATTATTAAAAATGTTTTGTTTATTTTTATAAATAAAAATCTATCTTTAGAGACATTTTTACAGTCTGGAACTCAAAGAAGGCATATCAATCAAGATCTGGCAACCTTACTAAATGAGTTTTTATATTGATAATCTTTCTATACTCTGTAACCTGTTTTATTAGAAGTGTAGATTGTTTATGTGGGAGATCAAAATCATTTCAAAAATGTGTTCTTATGTTTATCCACATGACTAGCCCTCCTGATTCCAGCAAAGAATATATTTATATTTTAGAGCCAATTTTTGGGAATTTGTATTTGTTCTAAAACTTAACCAAAGCATTTAATATCTGTAATCACTAAGCATATTCTGTGAGATAAGAGTTTTCAGATCAAATTCTCCATTCTGAATTTCCTATAGTGAATTCAGGCTTCTAAAAGATATTTGTACATGTATTGAAAACAAACATTTAATGACAATTACAAATAATTATAAAAAATTTGGAAATGTCTTATTAAATTTTAATGACTTTTCAGACAGATCAATTTTCTGGACAATATAAAAAAATTAAAATAAAAAGAAGAGAAAGAAAACCAAACTCAAAGAAATCATAAATTTACTGTAATTTTTTTAGAAGTTAATTTGTAATAAAATTAATAGCTTCACTTAGGTGGTGTTCTTCTTCAGACAAGGTGAATATAGGTCACTAGTGTACATTCCTGTGAAGACTAATGAACAATGTTATTTCAAAACAAATTTGAAAGAAATCAGAATTTATCCCACAATATTTTAGTGCTTACCATAGTGATGGAATTTCCTACTCACAGTTAGGCAGATTTGAAGCACAGGCTTTGTGTTACATCCAAGTTTGGGCAAGGAGGAATGCAAGGGTGTGCGTGTTTTTACCCCACCCTCTAGCCCACAACTTTCTCAGGAAGCAAAAGAAGACAACGAAAAACACCCTCATATTATGGTTAAAATAAAGAGACAAATCTTTATGGGTAAATACCTTCCCTACTTGTTGTATTGATCTGCTTCAACATTCTTTTATTAATTGGAATCTTAGCAAGCAAATTCTGTGTTTCTTACCTTCTTCTAGACAACAAGACATTCTAGAAATAAAAGCACATGAGAAGTTTTATTACCAATGTTCAAATTAAGCATATCTTCAAATGTTTGGCTTTATAGTTGTATAATGCTAAAACTAGGAAGGGGCTGGACAGTGCTAGAAAAGTTTCTGAACTTCAGTTCAGCTGTCATAACAAACTTTGTGTGTTCTTTATCCACAGCAAGTATAACGTAATTTTGAGTTAACCCAAGGCTGAAGAAAGTCAGATTAAGTTAAACTACTTCCTTTCTCTCTCAGATTTAGAGTGTTCTCTGGAAAAGTCCATGTGCAGTAACTCAGTCATGCTTTTAAGACCTAAGATCATAACCAAGGGCTTTGATTATAATGTTGTTTCTCGCAAAACAATCACTAGGAATAAATTAACGAAAGAGGCAAGCTCTTGGTATGCAAAAGAAAATTTCAAAGATATGTTAACAAGATATTAGGCAACAAAAATGAGTGGTGTAAAGGAGTTGTTTATATTTAAAATGCCAAAGAGTTCCTATATGCAAGAGTGCTATGCACCCTTACAGCCAATTAAATTTACGATCCATGTAGGAATAATATCACATCAGTGTAATTAGTTTACCGGCCAGAGAGTCAGAATAGCAGATCCCTTATATAATAATAAGGGATAATAATCCCTATACTAATCCTTTCGACTATTTCCATTGCAAGCAGAAAACAGTAAACATGGTCTGTGTTCTCTAAAGTATATTAAAATACCTTGTACAATAAAAATTAATGTAATCACATGAACAGCATCCACCAGCTCTGTAAAGGCATAAACATCCAGTTATTTTAGATGCTGCTTGCACATAGAACAAAGCCCATTCCTGACTCAAATGGCAAGAAACTTAAAGGCCTTACACATGCTTCAGCTAAGCAGTGAGACAGCACCAAAATGAACACACTCAAGACTTAACACCTACACTGCAATTCACTATCACATACATGTTTACATTCCTTCCTCTCAGTTTTGTTTCATCTCTCCATTTCTGTTGATGAACTCATTGTCATCAAGACTGGATTTTTTGCTCTACCACACACTGGAAAACAAACCACTCATTTTTCAGCTTCTGAGAAAGATTAAAATGTTTAGAGCAAGACTATGAAATTAACAGGTTTTTAGTGTCAATTACTAATGGACTTTTGCCCTGAAGAAAACTATCAACTCTGTTTCTGTTTTACATGGGATAATAAAACCCATAGTAAACCTGACCTCCTGAAGTTAGTTTATCTTGGATTATAATTTGAATGTTTAATGACTGAAACAGTTAAAGGAAGTAGCTATTACCTGTTATTCACTCTATATGCTGAGTACATTTTGGAAAAATTGTATACCATATGATTATGTATACCAAAATACAAAAGTTATAGATATATTCCGTTTATTATCAAGCTTTCAAGTAGAGTTATATAGGCTCCTCAAAATGGGGTTTGTTAGAGCATATAAAAATAACTTCTTATAGACTTAAGTTAGATACACAGCCTTTGCTGATGCTAGTGCATACCTTCATAAAAACCCTTCAATGTGTGTTTAATTTATTTGATTTTAGTGGATTAAAGGGAAAAATTCTCATTTGACTACATTCAATCATATTCCTCATTTACTGCCCCCATGCTGTTGCTCCTTCCAAGAAAACAACCTCGTACTTTGGGAATGCTGGAAACAGCCAGAACATCCATGACTTGTGGTTGTTTAGAAACGATGATAAATATGAGGGTTTTTCAGCTAACTATATACTAAAGAAGGAAAAATAAATATGCCAAACCACCACTGAATCATGTCAATTAGTAAATCTCTAATTCCAAGGCTCCCATCTGAAGTGGAAAGAAAAGAAAATGATTGGGAGCTATTGCACAAAAGTACGTGTCAGGCTGCATGTATTTTGAGAGCAGAAGTGACGACAGAAAGCATGTGTAGGGAGGTGGGAGGGAGGGAAATGAGAGGAGATGAGTCTGCATGTTGCAAATCATTGTCTGGGGCATGAAACAGGTTTCTGAAAGACACTGTTAATGCTGCAGGTTTTTTTTCTCCACATAATCAACCAACATTTACAAGCCAAAAGCTCAAAGGAAAGAGATTCCTCCAAGCAACGTGGAACACTTCCGTGTTCAGTGCCCTGTTGTGCTGTACCCCCTCTGTGAGCTACTTAGTTTCTCTGGTCTTCCCTTCTCTTACAAACGTAATGTTATTTTTTCCTTTGCTCCTTGTTTTTGTTATTTGCTTGAGAACGAGTAATACCTATTTCAACACACAACCCAGTGAAGCTATATCCTCACTACAACTAGAACTGGGATCCAAACAAGTACAAATTAGGTGGAGGGATACAGGTGTGAGTGCACTTGTTTAGTGATTTTAAGATGACATACAATGAATCATTCAATTAATGTAATATTTGATTAATTATTCTTACTGAGATTTAGTGTGAAAGTCAAAGGTATACATGTGTTCAAAAAGGGATTCAACAACTTAATGAAGAATAAAGCAAGCCAGCTTTAGAGATGCCTAACCAATTAATTACTGGAAGACGACCAGGTATTTATGACCACATTACATGCACACTTCTGTTTTTATCCTTTCCCTGAACTTAGAATCTCAGAATCTTAGAAAAAACTCAAGGGCTTTCTGGAGAGATAAAAAGAAAGCAGAAACTTTTCTTCATTCCTGTTCCACTCCTCCTTGCCCTCCTTCCCCCTTCTTCCAGCAGCAGACAACAAATGCAAAGTATTGTAGTACCTACAAAAAAATGTTTTCTGATTCCCAAAATATTAGTTTATCTGTCAGCTTGTGTGTCTGCTGTAATGTCACCATTTATCCTGCTAAATGAACTTTGTATCCTGAACATACCTGGATGTGCCTAAACTTCACTCAGTGTTTTGACTGAGAATGTTCTTTTTCTGCATTCCTGTTGCTTGAAGTTGTCAGAGGAGAAACTTAACTCTGCCACTAAACAAAGACCTTTTGATATTTTTTCTAAGCTGTTGCTGAGTGATTTTTGCATGTTTACTATTAAGCAAACCCACAGGAACTGTATCAGCATTGTAAAGCTTCATGGCATGACACAGTGTAATGATGGGGGAGGAAAAACTGTCAGCTAAAGAATACAACTATTTTCTCACCATTTCAGTCACCTGCGAGATGATTGTAATAACACACAAAACCCAACATGTTTCAGTGTGCTGATATTTTTTCTTCCTTCTCTTCTGTCTGGTCAAGTTCTTTTCCATGAATTCACCACATTTTGTTAGAGTTCATTGGAAAATCTAATAAATATTTGGTGAATGTGTTATTTATAAGGGAAAATATCATCCCTTTTTATGTCATCAGAAGAGAGAGAGAAAAGGGCTCATTATGCAAATAATGTTTTTCTTCTTGTATGGCTACTAAAAAATTGAATTTGGAGAGGAAAAAAAACTACAGTAACTTAGCTCCAAAACAGTTTAGTTAATGATATCGTATGTTCTCTGTGTCCAAAGATAAACAGTCCCAGGTTATGGCTATACTGAAGCAGGTAAAGTGAACATATCAGTGGTGCTTGAAAGTGGAGCTGCTCTGATGATAGAAAACATCTCTGAAGCAGTTTCAATGGAATTTTTTTTCCTTTTCATCAAAATTTTCCTTTAAAACTTTGAAGCTTCATCTTAGCTATTTCTCATGCTTTATTTCCAGCACTTGAAAGTTGATAGAGAAAAGGCATCATTTGCTAAAAATTTTTGGAATTTTTTTTCAGTGAACCAGTCTCTATAGGAAAAAAAATGAAAAAAAATCAAATTTAAATCAAATTTATGTTAATAAATAATTCCATTTATTCTTTTCAGCTAGTTGTGGATTAATTTTTCAGTATTCCAAATCTTTATTCTATTTTAAACCTTCTCCTTCTCTAGCCCTACAATTACTATGATGATTTTATTACCTCAGTGGGTATCTCTGACCTACTTCATAGTTTAGGTTGGCATGGACACTTACTTTTAAATTAGTGTTCATCGACTAGTTTAGGAATGAGACTCCTGGACTGAATTACTATGATTCCCATCCTAGATCATCAGAATTTCTCTTTGCAAATTCAAACTTTTCACTACAGAAGTGTAAATATCCTGAGCACTTCCTGCTCTTTGCTCTGAGCCAGACTGAATCTCCTCTGTAGTTTTGTAGGTCGGTTTCCAGTTGATACAAAGGTATGTCAGATTTATACTGTTCCCGAAGCATTGACTCACTAAGCAATTATTTTGTTTCCAGAAAGACAGCCTTTTCTACCAATATACTTTGTAGGAAAATTCCAACCCCAGTCAACAAATTAAGGACTTGACCATTATTTTTGCACTAACTTGTAACACAGACAGACGCTATGACACATAAGAAATGCTTATGAAAAAAACCTCATATTATAAATACCATTTGAAGCATTCTAACAAAGAAATCCTAGTTCGTGCCTAACATTTCAGTCCCACACTGAGAGCGATTATTGTTAACAGCTTCATTTTTCATAAAAGGGGGGTAATTTCCTCTTACTTTACCACGTATAAAAGAAAAGTGTAGTCTGCAGTCTCTATTTTATTTTCAGGTGATATCCAAGACAACACTTGAGCATTAAAATGCAACCGAAGCAGAAATTAGATGTCTACATTTTTGAGCAAAAAAAGAAAAACCCAGAGATAAATGCTAAGAAAACAAGCCCTGTGTCTCCCATATCACTGAAGTTTCTGTATTTTATAGAAAAAATTTTGAGCAGAACACTGACATTGTGCTAATAGATCATTTCTGTATAAAAACAAAGAGAACACAGTCTCCTGCCAGCAGCCAGGCAGGAGCTTCACCACACCCCTGGTCACCCCTCCTGGCCCACACACCTATTTACAGGCCAGACAGCCTGCTTGCTGGAGGTAAAATTCTCGTTTTTGATCATAAAAGGTACTTAAGACTTTCACTGCAGGGACCTGAAGGGTGGAGGCAACCTGGGGCAACTAAGTGAAATCATAATGAACACTCTCCTGAAAGGAAAGGAATGGTGACATTTTATGTATGAAATGCACACAAGATAAGATTCTAGGGATTTTGCTGAAATGACTTCTTAACAATTAAGTAAAATGTCTAAATAATAAAACAAAAATGTTCTAATTTTTCTAGAAAATTAAAAGTCACTTCCGATCAATTTTAGCTAACCCTGTTTATCTGTGTTTTCTTGCAAAGGATTTATGTTTATTATCTTTATTACTGGAGAGAGAACTGTTTCAAAGAAGTGAAAAAACACAAGCCTTCATGCAAAAAATATTAATCTTCACCTTATCTTAGTGATGAGAGATGGTTTTGTTCCATTTATTCCCACCTTTAGATATCTGTGCAAGCCTACTCTTGCTTACAGCTCTGAATTCATTGTTTTCTACTTCCTCTTGCTCCTTACTCATTTCCCAAGCCTCTTTCTAAATGTCACCTTTGAACCACACTTTTGTGAAGTTTGGGGATTTAATTCTTACCACCTCTCTTAACAGTGAAATTCTGGATTCCCAGCAGACAGCTACAAATTTCACATCAGCAGGGATTTCACCCTGGCTATTTAGATTTTCTCATCTGCTGACTAGTGTTCTGGCTTCTTTATTTTTTTTTTTTGAAAACTCTTTTTAAAACCACAGTTCTTAGATATGAGTCTTTTCCACAATAAAAATAAAATAAAATAAACAACAAAACAACAATCCAAACCAACCCAACAAACAAACAAAATTCCATGCAAGTAATGCAGATAACAGAGGAATCAAACCCTAATTCTGATGCCTTTCTTTGTCATCAGCTCCATTTGTTACCTTCAAGAAATCATTTTATTCTTTTGTGCCTCAGTTTCCTCCTTTGTAATCCAATAAATATCTTTCTCATTAAGAAGCCTGGAGAGTGGACCCAGAAAAAAAACCACACTATTTGACTACTATTGTTGTAATAGGCTGCCAGGAATTTCACTATTCCATGCTAGGAATGGCCCTAGATTGCATCAGGACTGAGATAAACCAGGACTTAGTCTGAAACACTATGATTTTTTTCCATGGTTGAGCCCAAACCACATTTGTTTGCTCAACATATGTTTGTTTTCACAAGTATGCAATCTTTAACAAAACATATACATTTATATTCCTATTAAAGACAATGAATATGTTAATTCAAATGTCATAAAAATAATAGGGGTAAATAACATCGTTAAAAACATGTATAAGAAATATCAATTAAGTCCTGTAAAATTAATTTTTAAAAATCCTTTTTTTTTTCTCTTCTTATCGATTGTGGTACAAATTATGACAATGGATCTCTAGAATAAAAATTAAAATGTATGTCTACAGCCCTAATGGGTTCTGACCTGCAGTACAATTCTGGAGAACTTGATTATTTGTTATCAGCAGCTTTGCTTCTCCTTCAAAGCAAAGTTATCAAAACACAGGGAGTTTGAAAGTTGTCAGGTCCTGACTATTGGTCTTGGCCCCTTAGCTTGGGGCTTAATTTACATACATTTTGGCAAAAGAAATCTGATGAGGAATTAAATAAATGATTATTCTCTCATAATATATAAATCAATTCCATTCTTTATTAGAAATCTTTTACAAAGAGTATTAGATAATTAAGCTGTTATATATTAACTCATGCATATCAAATATCTCAGCCAAGAAGGTTAATTGAAGCTCCCTCTTCATCATTGTAAATGTCTTCAAACTGCTTTGACTGGGTCAAGTTGAAACAAAATAGGTAGGTTCTAATAAGTGCTCTGAACAAATTAGTGACAGGGAAAAAAACCTAAAGGGAATAAAAGATTTCTTTGCATATTCTAATTTTTGAAAGAATAACACAATTAAATCTTTTCTTCCCTTCAGCTTGACTTCTAGTCTCAAATAGTACATCCTTGTAAAAATGTAGGGAAAAAAATCAGTTTGTCTCAATAAGTACCATTAAGTAGTCCCACTAGGCATTAAGCACTGAACTTTGTACATACACTATTTTTCCTTTGTCAGTTATTAAGATATATACAGTTTCATCAGTATTTATTATTCACTTGAGTTTGTCTCACCTTTTCAGTGCAACATATTGACTAAATACATGCATAAGTTGGGTATAATGTAAAAAAATTAGCTCAGTTAAGACAGAGCTTGGTCTTCCTACAAGTTACAATCTCAGGTGTTCCTTCAAGTTACAAACTTCAAGTAACTTAAAATGAACTTAAAATTTTTTGACAGAAGTTGGAGGAATGAAAAGTAACATTAATGTTACTACACGGTAACAGTTCATAAACATTGGCTTTTACAACATTCACTGGATGTACACCATCCAATTTACTTGCGTATTCTTTAAGCTGATATTGTGGTGGGTAGGCAGCAAGGGAAGATTTTACAGTTTTGCCTTGGAGGAGGTGTGGCTGTGGTGTTGCTTTTTCAGTTTTAATTAAATTTGGATTATTCTTTTATAATACACTAATTTAAAATATACATATCCTACAGAACACACTGCCATTAACTTCAGGTCTCCTCTAATTGAGCTGCTTTATTTCACATATTCCCAGCCTTCTTCCGAGAAAAACTACTCATTATTCGTTTTTGCATAATGGTGCAAAAGAATCCCTAACTAGTGAACCATGATACAGTCTTTCACTACAACCAGTTTGTGAGGGGGAAAGCTCTAAATAATTATCAAAGTATAATGAACATTGCTACTAAATGCTAAGTAAATGCCTCGTTGGAAAATTTGAAAGGCATTAATTCAGACAACAGTTTCTCTTTATCTCCTGTATTTCCTGGTTCTAATTCCTCCTTTTTTATTTATTAGTAAAGCAATTTGCATGAAAGAAGCATCTTTGTTTCCTCAATATTCATTTCCTTTTTCTCATTGAGGGTATCATTCTGCTTCATTGAAAACAATGGCAATTTTGCTGGTTGTCTTCAGGGAAAGTTGTTCTGATAGTGAAACAGGCTGGCTGTTTTCAGGTCCCACTGAAGTCAGCCACCAGGTAACAGCTTTCGGAATCCTTTCAGATAAGAATCCCTGAAGTGCAACTTCCTCTGTGCAACTTTAATGATTTGCTATTGCAGAAATGCTGATTACTTCATCAGGGATTATGACTTTATGCAAAGAGTAAACAAGAGTAGGTGGATTTCTAAGTCCACCCTTTCCGCCACCCTCTCTTTTCATGCAAATAGCTGCAATTATGGCAAAAGAAAGCAGAAAATGTATGTCACAGAAAAGTGGGGTACCGAAAAGTAGTTTCCATGCACCACTGGTAGTTCAAAATTTGAACCAGCAAAAAATGCCTATTTGTTTTTAACTGCTACAGAGTTAATGCTGCAGGTCAAAAATACATCTTCATGGTATCAAAATATCTTTTCTATTAAAATATCAGGGAGGGGGGAACATCATAATTGTCAATGAAAGCCTTCCAACACTATGATAGAAAGATTTTTGTGCAAACGCATTTCCATCATCTCATACACTGGTTACATTAACAAAACAGACATTTGCAAGAGGATTTTTAAACTAGGTTTGTTTGTTAAGATGTGATTTGTTCATCAATAGGACTTCAAACTTTGTGCATATGTGTGTGACTGTAAATTAACCCACCAGGGCCAGAAAATGGAATTTTGATTGGAAGGTCCTGTCAAAGTCTGTCTGAGTGATGGTTGTGCTTTTCATCAGTGTAATCTGTAATCCCCATTTCCAGCAGTTAGATATAATTCACTGTCACACACACAGCATCCTCTCTTTCCTGCGCACATCCAGCAGAGAAAGATTCTTCACAAGCCATTACATTCTGCTACACTTGATATATAGGCTGATGCTTGCAAATTATCCAGTCAGAATCTTCCTTAGAAACACCTGTATTTTGTAGTATAGCTCAGAATTTACTGCTTTTCAAGGGGGCATATGACCTACTATGCTGTGTCAATCATGGCCCAAAACCTTTTACTTAGAGCCTCCGAGCTGTTTTTTCACACTGTTAGAGGATGTCTGACATCTCATAAAATTTAGAAATGAATTTTCACTTCAGGAGAAGTAGAGAAGAAACTAAAAATACCACTAGTTAAGCAAAAGATAATATACCACGTGTCAGGTCCAGACATGAATTAAGGTATTTACAGAATGTTTTAGTGAAAGCAATGTGCTAGCAGCAGATAAGTGTTATTTGTTCTTTAGTCTTTCTAATGCAAATATCCTCTCTGCTTTACCTTAACATAAAGATTCAAATCTTATATCTGAAGTTTGTATGTTATTAGATATATTATCTTTAAAAACAAAATTCTTTTTTTTTCTAATTTACACTGAAAAACTACTAAAACAACTAAAAGAACCCCAAATCAATGCTCCTAGACTGTACATGGGTGCTCCCTCTATATGAAAATGATGGGTAACTAATTAAATTGTATCCAAATTGGTCAAGTCCAAGATATCAAATGGCCACGAAAGTGTTGGGGCAAATCTTATTTTGTTATAGCCTTAAAGCAAATTGCTATGCTACCTTTAAAAATGAGCAGCAGCTTGCAGACCCTCAGTGACCTTATTTTTAAAAAAAGGAAGAAAAAAGAGAAAGAATCAAGATGAGTCTGTCTCAGGAAAAGTTTTGCAATATTTGAATACTGCAATTTCATCGCTCATCATGCTGTCTCCATCCCACACTTCCTGAAAAAATGTGCTGGACTCTACTCCCTGAAGCAGGGTGGAATATCCAGTGAAATGATGACCACAACTTCTTGCCTGCCAGAAAGATCCCACCAGAGTTTGGGGAATCTCAAAATTATGAAACAGTGAGCAAAGCAGCTATAAATAATGCACAGATGTTTATGTCAATTATTTTAAGTTTAAGCAATGTGATCTCTAAGAGAGCAGAGTGCAGAACAAGTAAATCTATCTTGATGTCATTATTGCTCCTTCTCCTCCATGTGGTATTTTTTAATTGCAATACATATACTGTAATGTTGTGCCTTCAGGTTTTGGCATGTACACCCTCCAGGTGATCACTGGCCATGTGACAGAGGAGTTTTTCTCGCCTAACAAGATGTGTTTCTACAATTCAGTCCTTCGACTCACCACAGATTGCACAATTAAAAATAAAAGTACAGTACTGACATTACTGTGATTCATTGATTCAGCCAGGTCATTTGTTACTGGTACATGGACAAACACAGAAGCAAATAAAGCCACTTCCAGTCTGTCACAGATTTCAATATAAGTGAGTTTTGCAATTATCTGTTTTAAAATATTAACAGGTATTTATAACTTGAATGCACCCAATGATGTGAGAATCATCCCACATACATATTCAGCGACACAATAAAAATTAAAAAAATAAAAAATAAAAAATAAAAATAAAAATAAAAATAAAAATAAAAATAAAAATAAAAATAAAAATAAAGTACAACATTTTATTTAACTACTTTTATAAAAGCTATATAAAATTCTGATTTAAAACAATCACAAGCAAAAATAACCCCAGACAATAAAATTTTAAATAATATATATAATTCACAAATGTCCTAAGTCCACTCTAGTTTGTCACAAGAGACCTGAACTTTTTGTTTCCCTGTTTTAGTTCTTCTCAGCAATGATGTCAAATTTTGTGCTAGAATAAGGACAAAAGTACAAAGAAATTAGCATAAAAGAACTTCAAATCATGCCTCCCCACCATCCCACGTTTTGATGTAGAAAGTTTTAGTAAATTTTCATGCTTTGGAAATTAATTAATTTATTGGAGAAAATAACACTTGTTGTCATTACAAGTTGACACACAGAAAATCATTAAGTAATTTATTGGAGAAAATAACACTTGTTGTCATTACAAGTTGACATACAGAAAATCACTGAGAAATCATTGAGATACATTTAATACTTTTACATTACGAGACTTTGTTTCCTGTGTGCCATCTCCAGCTGGATTTATTACAGAGAAAAAGAATCCAGGGCAATGAAATAGATGTCATGGATGAACAGAACATTTCTTTGAAAATTCATCAAATTCAGACATGACATTTAGCGACACATTGAAGTTCAGGAATGAAAAATTAAAGGTGATCTGCTCACCAGCCTGTATATTCAAGATCCACTGAAAGCTTTTCTGTAGCTTTATGATCAGTATTACCCACATATTTGAGGACTAATACAATCTTGTCCTCTGTAACTTATTTGATTTTTCTTCACATATGATAATTTTGGCACTTCTCTTTTTAATTTCCAACTATGTATGAATGGAGAAAGGCTCCATTTAAGAAACAGATGATCAAAGGATTAATTACTTATTTCACTTCTGTGGTAGCAGGGAAGACCAATTCTGTTCAGAAGGACAGAAGTAGAAAGGTAAAAGGGGAGTGTGGCATTTTATTTCAGAGGAAAGATACCAGGCTTCTTTATAAATCTCAGACTTATCACTAGTACCAGGTCAGAGATGAGGCTCTCAAATATTCACAGCAAGGTACCTTTTGTAAAGTCCGTACTTGGAAGTATAACTCCCACAGAAAGTGCAAATTAGTGGGAGGTATTGGTGGGAGCTTTTGAAAGAGCCTTTGAAAGCTAACCCATCAGTTACCAATTATTTATCTCATTCTCAGTGAAGCTCTAAACAATTTGACACTCTTTGACATGATCAGATCTGTAGCAATAGAAAACACATTTTTCTCCCAAAGTATACACTTTCTTAGTTCAGTCAGTTTCAGCCAAAGAAGGCAAATAATTTTAATTTTTCAATTTCAGTTGTAATTTTTGGGTCTCCTTTTACTTAAAGCTGCAAGACCTCTCTGGCTCCAAAACTGATCTGTTGCATTAAAGCTGTTTTCTTTTCATACACCATTTAGGCTTAATAACCATAAAAATGAACAGCTTCTAAGTGAATAATCTAAATTTCACATCTGTCTGATCATGACCTCAGAAATATTTAATGCAGAAAATGAGGAAAGAGGACATATTTGTTCTCAAAGCACAGATCTCACTCAATACATTCATCTCTGTTGCAAGGGTCAGAACTTGCCATTTTTTAGTAAATGAAGTTCAAATGTTATAACAAGAAATCAAATGACCCTAAAATATTAATCTACTTGTCCTGGATCTTATGGACTTAATTCTGTGCTCCTAGAGCTACACATTTTGAAGATTTTTTTTTTTTCTCCAGTCTCCTCTATCCTTACACCCAGGAAAGTACATATACCGTAGAACACTTAGTCTATGCTGAGTTTCCACTCTAGCTTACCTCCCAGTAATTTGGATGTCTTCCATGCACTTTGATATTTTTTTCTCCTTCACTTCAGTTCTTTGTTTCCTTAATTACTGAAAATCAAGTTTTCATAAAAAAAAAAGAAAAATTTTCATTCTGTCTTATGCATATAGAATTACTGGTATTTCTGCAAGCTCTGAAAAAGCTGTGGGTGACAACAGTGTTTTTCCTTCAACCTGCCTGTCATTTGCTTATGAGGAAGAAAATAATTTTATTTTCAGAAGTTATAATTCCTATTTATTTAACAAGCAAAACTAGGATAACTAAAACCACATGTACTTCTCATAGTTACAGGGTTTATTACAAATAAAAATTGAATATCATTAATAGATAACCATCCAAACACAGCACCATGTAAGAAAGGGACAAAAAGCATTTTGAAGTCGCTCATCAAATTAAGCTTTCAGAGCTGTACTAACTTACAGAAAGATTAGTTTTCCTTTGACTTATAAGCCTCAGTATTCTTCAACCACTGTTCTTTGTCTTTCTACTTGCCAAATTCATTCTTTTGGAAACTTGACAGACAGCATTTTATAATGCCAAGTGTATTAAGACTTGGATATTGGCTTTAAAAAGAGTTATATACACATTTTTAGACCCACAGCAGCAAATAATATCAAATTTTCATCATTTATATAGTTGCACAAACCTATTGTGCAAAAACTTATTCCAAAGCTGAGGGGAGCAAAGCATAAATATCATATA
Organism: Oriolus oriolus; assembly: GCA_013400235.1. NCBI lineage: Eukaryota > Metazoa > Chordata > Aves > Passeriformes > Corvidae > Oriolus > Oriolus oriolus. Next base: position 364,725 of record VXBT01012444.1, on the reverse strand, counting down.
CCATATAAGTTATGTATTTTAATACACATATGTAGATCAAATCATATATTAACTGCATGGGACCTGAAAGAGAGGGGAAAAAAATTGTTATCTTTACCAGAAAATTCTCTGAATTTTTGCTGACTGTTGGACTTTATGAAAGTAGAAAGCATTTTTTAAATGCTGACTTTAGCTTTAAGAGACTCAGCTCTTTGGAAAACCCCCAAGGTCATGAAAAGAGATGGGCATCGCTAGGGAAAGGTTCAGGAGGTTCTGACTGGGGAGTCCACCATTTCCCTGGAGGACTCACTCTCCACGAAAGGAGCATGAGAAGATTGGCCTCATAAGTCTAAAGCAAGGGCTTAACAACACTCCATCAGTATGTTATTCTGCCATAATAAAATGTATCTACTCCAAGTGAAGCTCCCAAGCACTGAATTCAAATAGCTCTAACATTTTAGAATGTCAAGATTTTGGTGGTTGCTTTTGAAAAGAGTACTTTTTCACTCAAGAAAAACTAGGTTCCAATTTCAATAATTTCTCCCATTCTGAAAGTGTAACACTCAAACTTATTACCATAACCAAAGTGTACTGCAGCAAAGATTTCAGGCAAAAATTATGGCCTGGTACAAGTTAAACCTGTGGTTCAAAGACTACAGAAACTTCTTCAAGAGGCCTATCATATTTTCGATTGCTGTCTTAAATATTCCTTTCCTGAAGGCATTGATTGTATAAAAAAACCAAGCAAGCAATGTTGCTGTTGCACATGAAAATGCATAGAAAATAAAAGAAATATCTTCTTTAATAGTAAAGTTCCCTCTCTAGGAGATGACCCATTTGTGTTCTACAGAATTTTGTTAAGCTACTATCTTTTCTAAAAAGAAATAGTGTCATTTGACAGTAATCTATTCATTACTCTTTGTGGTCAGAATAATAATGTTGGACATGAAGTGAAAATGATGAAGCTTGTCTTTGTGTCATTAGTAAGTACTCAAATTTCTCTATTTTCCTGGGTTTTTTTTGAGGAAAAGAGATCTTATTCATAGAGATGAAAACTACAGAGGCACTAAGTAGAGACCAGTAACAGATCACAGAATGTTCTGAGTTGGAAGGGACCCACAAGGATCATCCAGTCCAACTCTTAAGTGAAAGGCCCATTCGGGGTTGAACACACTACCTGGGTATTCTTAGCACCATGCTCTAGCCAAATGAGGTAATCTCACAATCAGTGTCTAGCCTTGCTAAGCACTACAGACACACAAATTACAATTTCTGCTGAGAGGAACTTATAATTTAAAAGTATTCCTCTGAAGGGTCCACTTGGTTTCACTTTTATCGTGCGCAAAATATCAACAGATGACACAGTCCAAGTTTCTTTGGATTAGTGCTATAATGCAACAAGAAATATCTTCCAAGTCTGGCTTCTTCTTCAAGACCTTTTTATTTTTTGACTGCAGAGGAGTGATTGCAAATTCAAATGTATTTGCAGCAGCAGAAACAGCAATATTTGCTCATATTTCTCTGGAAGCATTCTGCTTTGCAGTCACTAAAGAGTACTTCTCCGTTAGATATTGCTGTGCTTGGTATGACATATCACTACCAGAGATGAATTAACCTACACTGATATCTTCTTTAGTGATGCAAATCTCACACAAGGCTGGTTTGGAGAAGCAATATATTATTTAGGAACATGGATACTTTTTTTGGCTAACAACAGAAAGCAATATTGATCTGGGAGCACATTTTGCTGGACCATCAGCTTATGTTCACTTGCCTTGACCTAGATTTTCCTCTTCCATAAATAAGCCTCAAAACTGAGATCTATTTGAGAGTTCTAAAGAATTGTGAGATGTAGAAAGAATTGTGTATTAGCTGCTGGTGGCAAGGTTTGCAGGGGGGCAGTAGGGGTGGCTTCTGTGAGATGACACGAGGAATATCCAATACTGACCCCTGAGTTGGATAAAGTCAGTTCCAGCTGGCTCTAAGACAGACTGACTAGTTGCCAAACGTCAGTCCATCAATCTCATAGTCTGGGATAACAGCTTTAAAAAATGTTAAAAAAACTCTGCACAGCAACTGTGAGAAAGAGTGAGAAAACAAGAAACAAACAACTCTGCAAATACCAAGTTCAGTGATGAAGCAGGACAAAGGGAGAAAGTGGCTTGGTGAGCACTTGATAGCAAACCAAGGCTAACCCACCACAAAACAAATGCAGAGTAGTCTCCCTGATACTGAATTGTACATTGCAGGGTTTAATCTTCTGCCACAGGAGGCAAGGGCAGTGCCCTTTAGGTCCCACTGTTCTCTCAGGCTGCTAAGGACCCCCAATAGCTTGAGATGTCTTTATAATAAATAATACCATGTATCATGCATGGAAGACATCCCATGTCTTCTCTTGCATGTTGTTTCTAAATCCCAAGGTAAAGTAAAGAGATGGGAATTTCCCTTGGGTCATGCAGATAAAGGTTGTTATGCCAGGCCAATCCCAACCTATTTGTACCAGCCTAGGCATCATACTGTGGAGATGCAGAGCATGCTTGTTTCTTCACTTTAAAACTTCAATTATCAACTCAACGTACATTAAAAATATAAAAGTAATGTTTTCTTTACCTGGGAATTTTAGGAATCACTACTCAGTTACCTGCCTAAAAATTCCTTTCTTACTCAGATATTACTTTTCAATCTAGAGATTCTACAAATGTTCTGCTCTCCGTACCCTGTGACTTATAGTTTCTTTAGTATGTCTCATCCCTTGCAATATTTCAAGAAATACTCTTCCATACTTCGTGGAAGACGAAACAGATTTACTGTTATAAAAGACTGACATGTATATAATCTGTCTCAGCTGTCCTCTTACACAACAATATCTGGAGCATGCATTTACAATATAGCTTCTCCTCCTGATTAGTATTCAAGTTGAAAATCATACATATGTGCCTAAAAACAAATAAATCTCTACAACCTTACTCTGTTATTTATCTGACAATTCCAGTAATTGGGTTCTGTTCACTTACACTGAATTTCCATTAAAAAGACATGAAATCTTTCATTTCAGGAGACTAAGACCACAGCCTCTTTCTTTATTTGAGCATGTTGACAAACAATTTTAGTGATAGCTCATTATGCAGAAGAATTCCCTTTCTTTTTTCTTTTTGAAAAAGATTTTCTCTAAGAACTGTATCAGGCTTCCTATTACATAAATATGTAGACAGTTCTTTAATTTACTTTCCACCTATTTCAGAAATGGTGCCTTTAGTTCCTTATGTTCTTTATTAATATTCTGAGGTGTATCTATTAGATACTTCTGTATCAGAGCAGTCTCGAATTGCTAGCAGCCAAATTGGGCACACAACATCCTTCATAGTTCACCACTTCAAAGAAAACTTTGGTTGCCACTTCTGTGTTTGACAGCAATCATCTTTGGGAGCTCCCTCCTATAGTGACCTAGCTGTAGTCTTTGCTGTGCTAACTTTGCCAGATATATCGTTTCTATTAAATAGATTTTTTAAATTTTATTTCTATACTCTTTGCCTATGCTCTGAATATTTCTAAGGTTGCTCATTCTTTCTTGTTACACTTTGAACTGTTTTCCCGTGGTGTAAAGTACTATCAGTACTAATAGCTGTTGTGACATCAAACTTTCTTACAACACATTTTGGTGACGCACCTCAGGAGCAAAGAATAAACAACTAGTCTGGAAAATAACATCTCTTTAAGCAAGGGTTGAACAGGAAAAGATGCAAACTTAGTTTTTCTGATGATACATGCTGAAACTCTCCGAATGAGCAAGCTCAGTGAAAGGCTAAATTACATGCCTTTTCCAGCATTTTACTGATTGTAAGTAGTGGAAAATTTCCCCTTCCAATACAGTTATTTACTTATGTGGAGTCCCTCTGTATGCAAAGGGACCATCAAGTGTGCATACTTGCTCCTACCTTCATTGAACCTTGCCAATGACTCTCCTAAACCACTCTCTCGGACAAGTGGGGCTTTTTTTAGCTCTGTTCTGTAGTTTATTGACAATATCCCTATTCTTAGTAAATAACTTCAATTCTTCTTCATGTCTTCTCTTGAAAGTCTGACACCTTTTTTAAGCTATCATACATAGCTTCTGATGCAACATGCTATTTTTTAATCAAACTGTTTCAATCAGTTTATTTGCTCATAGAGTTAATCTACACGCCAAGTCCATTTAGTTCACAATAAAATCCTGGAGTTTACCAAGTATTGTCTCCTGTCTTTTAAGACTTCAGTCTTAAAAAGGTGGGGGGTTATGACTTGAATTTTGTTTAAAATACGAATACTTTTTCTGGGGAATGAGAAGCCAGCTTTCTGTCTGAGATGACACAAGGTGTCCTGAGCCACAAGTGCATCCACCTGTGGACTCTTTCTACTGCACCTATAGTATGTATGTAGGAAATTACCAACTTTCACCCCCTCTGGTAGTGCCCCAGAGATTCTAAGCAATTTCAGCTTCCTAGATTATGCATGCATTTCACTTTATTCCAAATAATTTGTACTTTTAAGGTATTGGTCTATTTTTCTATTTCCCAGGTTGACCAATTTGCACTATGCAGTGGAAGCCTCGGTACATTACCAGATTCTAATGGCTCATCACATATCCCGATGTTCCTACTGTCATTTCTTACAAGCTAGTCCAGGGAATGCATTAGTCTTGTACTGTTTCTTAAAGACTTAATTATGCTGATAAATCAAGCATAAAATTGGTACAACATCCTTTTTTTGTCTGTGGTGTTGGATTTTAGAAACTGAGGAATTTTTTCAGCTGATCTCAAAAATGATTGACACAACCAAGCTTGATTTGTCTTCTGTCACTTTGAAAATTGTCCAGTTATCCATACAAAATGTTCCTCTGATATTCCAACAAAAATACAGTGCATATCAGTCCTTGGGATCCATAATAAAATTAATAAAATTTTAATTTCAAAATTTTGAAATTAATACAGCACAGTTTCTTATTGTGCTACGGAAATCCACAGCTCAATTCTGTCTGTGCTTAGGGTAACTCTTTTCACATACCATATGTAAAACAACCTCAATATATCCCCCCTATTGTCTTAATTTTCTATTTAAAATGTTTGCAGTATCTCCAACAATATCTCTGGGAAAACCTTTTTACCATGTCCAGCCGACCTCATAGTAAAAGAAGTCTTTTTTTATGGTCCAGAATATATTTGTGTGTTTCAATGTTGTTCCTATTGCCTCCTGTACTTGGGCTCACAGGGAAGAGTCTGACTCTGTCTTCTTTACCCTTTCAGCCAGGTATTTATATACATTGGTGAGATACCTCCAAGCCTTCTCTTCTCCAGGCTGAACACTCACAGCCTTCCTTCATAGAAGAGATCACAGGATCACAGAATAACAGAATGCCAGTGGGGTTGGAAGGAACGTCTGGAAATCATCTAGTCCGACTCCCCTACTAAAGCAGCTTTACAGAGAGCAGGTTGCACAGAATCACGTCTGGGTGGGTTTTGAATATCAGCAGAGTGGGAGATTCCACAGGCTCCCAGAGCAGCCTGTTCTAGTGCTCTGTCACCCTGACAGTATGTTTCTCATAGTTCACTGTTGCACTTTGTGCCCATTGCCTCATATCCTGTCACTGGGCACCACTGGAAAGAGTCTGGCCCCCTCCTTTTGACACTCTCCCTTTAGGTACTGACATGCATTGATCAGCTGTCTCTTCTCAAGGCTAAACAGGTGCAGCTCCCTCACCTTTTCCTCATAAGAGAGATGCTCCTCTCTCCTGATGATCTTCACAGCTCTCTGCTGGATCATCTCCAGTAGGTCCTTGTCTCTTTTACTGGGAAGGCCAGAACTGGACACAGAACTCCAGTTGAGGCCTCACCACAGCTGATTAGAGGGGCAGGATCACCTCCCTCAACCTGCTGGCAATGCTCTGGCTAATGCAGGTCGGAACACCACTGGCTGAAGGGCAGGTTGCTGGCTCATGCTCAACTTGTTGTCCACCAAAACCCCCAGGTTCTCCTCTGCAGAGTTTCTTTCCAGACTGTCGCTTCCCAGTCCATACTGGCACATGGGTTTGGTAATGCCTTCCCAGAGGAACAGCTCTTTATTTTCTATGGTTGGACTCCGCGAGGTTCCTTTGATTCAATTGTCCAGCCTGTACAGGTCCATCTGAAAGGCCTAACAACCCTCTGATGTATCACTCACCTCTCCCAGCTTTGTGTCAATTGCAAGCACAAGAAAAGAATAAACCTAAGATACATCAAATAGGACCAACGGGAGTTTGAGAAAATTAATACAAAGCACTTCAGCAATAAGGCAAGGGAGACCCTCCCTTGAATAACGATAGCTGTCTGCCACAGAATGGAACAATGTGTTGTACCTCTTACAGCCTTTAGCTTGTCCAGGGCAAATGAAAAGCTTGCTCTGGGACAAAACAGCCCTCCTCATAAAGCCTCATTATCCTAGCATTCTCAGCCCAGCCTCCCCACATTCTTACTTCATTTTGAAACATAAGGATGTCATTGTGTTCTCACAAATGTACTCAAGGTCCTCTATGAGTCTATTTCTTTCTGCGACACTTTACTCAGCTGCTTTCATTAAAGATCCCTTTAACGATCCTTCAAAAAAAATATCAGAGAGTTCTACATCATGCTCAGTTGATTTACTGCTTTTGAACATGCTGTCTTCCTTGAAATCTTTGTCAAAAAATAAAATTGAAACATCTTCCTGCCAGGTGGAACAGCATGTGTGCATCATAATAGGTTAATGATTTCTTTATAGCTAGATGAGCAACAGGTCAGTTGTTAAGAGATTCTGTTTTTCTCATAGACAGAGGATAATTTGACACACAGATAGAGATGAGGATAGGATGTGTGTGTTAGTGCTCTGTTCCCAGTTCATCTGATTCTAAAATGTCTGCAATAATACTGTCTATATTTAGAGCTTTTCTGTTTGTTTCTTTGTTTTTTGCCACAGGATGTTTTGCATTAAGGATGACTACACAGTAAGTGTACCCAAAGCCTTAGGACCAGCAATACAGATGCTCAGCATCTTCTTATAATTCTCAAGGGCAGTAAAATGTATACCCAATAAAAGCTGAGAGGCACCACAGGAACTTGTGGGATTAGACACTTCTGTGAAATAAACATTTTTTTTAGTAAGTAGTACTAGCTGAGAAAGTTCTTTGACATGTGTGCTGCCAGCCGGCAGAAACATAACAAATTCTGAGGGTCTGGCTGACTTTGTAGCCCATGCAGAGAATAACTTCGCTGATTTTTTTTCATAGCATCTGTCATACAGTGGAACAACTATCTGCTAAGGAAACATAGCAATTTTCCATTGATAGCCCTGGACAGTTTCCTCAAAGAAGGAATTTGACCTATTGTGTTTTCTAACATTGCCTTTAGGCTGATATTTTCAGTCCCTGTTACAGGATTTGAATGCTAGGTCTCCTTGCATCTCCAAAGGCCATGGAACAGCCTTAAAAAAAATCTCACTTTAAATGTCAGAAAAGTTACATTTCCCCATATTTTAATATGTGATTTCCCATAGGAATATGTTGAATTTTTATATAGTTTTTAAAAACAAAATGCTTGAAGAATGATAATCACAAGTGGATAATATGCTATGTAATAATTTCATTTTATAGTTGTAGTTTTATAATCCTATCACTATTAAATCTTTTCTTACAGGTTTTGGATTTTGGATATCAACCATTTGTGAGTTTGGGTATATTAGCTACCACATTCTTTATTCACCTTAATTTAAAGTGAGAAGAAGTAATTTACATTATTGACAAAACCGCCAAAAACCCCTTTTGCTTTTGTGGGAAGTACAATTTCTTCAACAAGTATGCTGAAGTCAGTGAGATCTGATTGCTCAGAGTTTGAGGGACAGGTATCAAATCAATTATTTTATTGCTTTGTTCCTCTTTCAGAAGGACAATCTCAGTCTCTTCCATTGTCCAATACCAAGAAGAGCCTTCACAGTAGTACTACTCTTGCCTGCGCTGACAAGAATGCCTCACCAAGCATTATACCATTTTAATCACAGAATCTTTACCATGTTTCTTAACACCACGTGTTAAAGTCTGCCAGAAGCACAGGGAGTAGATGAAAATCAAGCCTATGGAAAGAGCTAAACTGAAGCTTACACAACATGCAAATTCCATCTGAACTGCATCACAGTACAAAAAATATGTATGGGTGGATGGGATTACTTTACACACTGCTCTACTCAATTCAGTTTCTCTTTCTTCTGTTATTTGTGGAAAACATTGAACCACAACATTTTTTCTTCCCAGATTTATTAGGAGATAACAAATTCTCTTGAATCTTTTAATCACAAATAGATCCACCAAGTCACTGATATTTTCTTCTAGCAACACTAGCCTCCTTCCACCAGCACTTCTTACTAAATTTTACCCAAAACACTTCCCTAAACCAAATCACTTATCTTCCTCCCACAGAACAGCAAGGCCTGCTTCTTATTTTGTGTCTTTTCCTCATAAGTCATGAGAGCTCTCAACATTCCCTGTAAGCAGCTGTGATATTTTCTGGCCACAAAAGTTAGCATTTTAGTAACAGTGCAGAAATGATGTCTTAGCAAGTTGTCACACCATCTTTATTGCCTTCATCTGCTAAAAGTAAAGTTAGAGGTTTTGAAACCTGTCCCTTGGAAATGAACATATAGATTCATTCCTGCTTCATCACAGTGGCTGTTAAAGGCTGTCAGCAATTTGCAGTGATTAATTGGGAAATGATTGTAGACTCAGAACACTGAGGTTAAAGAATTTGAAGATGACATATGAAAGTGCAGCTAAGTAATTATGCCCACAAATTTGGTGTTTAATATGAAACGCACACATGAGAGCTTCTAATGCTTGCAGTTACGAGATTAAGAAAGGACCGCTTGCTCTTACCTGACCCTCTTCAGTGTCTTTTAGTCCCAGACTTCTGCTGTTGGATTACAAGTCTGTTTGTTCATTCCACAAAACAAACTTGACTCATTTGTATCCTTTATTTCAGATTGCTTTTCCCTGATAATTTATTCCATATGCTTTTTGCTCAGTACACAAAAAAGTCCATATTGTGATCCCCTCTATAGAGCATGTAACTCCAGTAAGTATTGAACATAGTGAATTACATAACTGAATTCCCTTGTGAAAAATTAGCATGCCAAGATGATGCATGTTAGACAATGCAGTTAACCCTCCCAAAGCGGTACAGTAAGTAATGGTTTCAAATAAAAAGTGTCATTTTCTTTTCCCTTTAGGATAAGGCTATTTTTCAGATCTCACAGACTCTTCTTAATAACTATAATAAAAAGCATCCAATATGCTAGGGTTCAAATGTATTACATATAGATGTCTTTATAGCTGAATTTGATTGCCTGTTTATGCTTCTCTGCAGTCTGCATTCAAAGTTCAGACACTCTGTTTCACTTTGAGTGCTTCCTGTAGGGAAGGACATTGCAAACAGGGGTAGCTGTAATCTTCACAGACAGTGCTAATGTCTGCTTTAGGGGAGAGCAGAGTTCCTCAGACATCCTGTCAGCACAACTTGTTTCACCCCTCCCAACTTCTCTTTCTCTCTATTGTGTGTTACTGGATGTATTTAATCCCCTTTTTACTCTATGAATGTACTTCAACACATAACTAATCATAAGGGCTTTTCAGAGTCCAATTTATTTATGCCAAACATAAGGGAAACCAAACCAAAACCAGTTGTAAAAAACCAAAAAGACATGCTAAAAATAGAAGCTAAAATTATAGATGATATTTTAACTGTAAGACCTTTATATGGTTTAAGAAAAAGCATTAAAAATTACAAAGAAAGAGAAAAGAAAGAACAAGGTCTGGAAAATGATGTTGTGAAAGCCAGAAGAGAAGGAGGAAGAAGTGAAGAAGTTGGTGACTAATAAGGAGAGGGAAAGAGGAAGACAGTGTTCACAAAAAGGAAGGCGAATAAAGGAAAGGGCAAAAGAAACTAACATCAGTGGAAAAAAAAAAAAGGTGTAAGAGTATGGCAAGGAAAAGGTAAATTAGATTACCATCCTAATGGCAATTCATTTCATACTTATATGTCCTGTGAGAGGACTTTAGGAGCAATGATTTGGTGACTTGCTGCTCTTGCCCCAGCCAGGAGAGTGGGCCCAGGCTTTGTGTTGCACAGATGGCCATAGCCTAAGGAGCTACCACTCTGCCCCATCCTTCTATATGCTGCCCATCCCAAGAAAACTGATGGATTTGGATGTTCACGCTGATGTGAGGGTCCCTGAAGAGAGCCATTGTCATGGCTTTTTTGTAGAAATCACCACCCAACATGGGAAGAAGGTTTCAGTGTATCTCTCCACTGCTCTGGCCTGTCTATCCACTGTAAAGCAAGGACAGAAATGCAACCCTTGTGGAAATCTATCCCTGGAGAAAGGCCAGAGCCACGTAGCACTTATGTATTAATTTAAGATATACAGGGTCTCTAGGTCTACTGCTGACCCCCATATGTTTAGATTAATTTAATTCATACCAAATATATAAGCATATCTTTAATCTCACTTAATTCTGCAGCGAGGAGACTGAATCCAAGTTCAGACCCTGTGGATCAGCAAGCAGATGGACTTACTTATTTTACTATGGCAGTCATTCTAAATACCAGTATTTTCTGAGGTCTCTCATTTCACTAAAATATTCAGATTTTATTTAGAAGCAATTGGAAGAGTCCTTCCTTATTAGAAAATCTCATTTTCTTCCCCCTAGATGGAAGCAGTTGTTTCCTTAGTAAGACAATAAAAACTCAATTTTTGCTTTAACAGCATAAGCACTCTATATAAACTTCAGCTTTTTCACCACTCTATTTGTGAAGCTAAAACGTCTTGCAGAAAGAAAGGGAAAACTTACTAGGCATTAATTTCCCCTCCTGAGAAAAAGGTGCTTCATGCTATGGGATTTGCATCTTTCTGAATGTTAAAACTTTTAACAATGCAAACAACACTATCACCATCTTCACTAAATTGTCTGATGATGCTGGAGTTTTATCAATAACACACCAGGGAAATCACCTTTTCTTTTGTGTCAACATTAACAGAATTTTTTATAAAAACCAAAAACAAAAACAAGAAATATTTTCTTTAGACTTTTTATTCTGAAAATATTCCAAAAGATAAGTTCACACCAAAGAAAGTCACCATTTGTGCACTTTTTGGTAATTTAGAAAACCTTAAAATGATTTGGCTTCCTTAGCTAGTGATTTTGACATTATTCAAGGAAGGAGTATTCTCATGCTAATTGATAAACCCAAGCTATTCACCAAAGAAAGCTCCCTGAATAGTGCAAAAAGTTGAGTTGCTAGTGGATTGAAGCAGAGGAGGGACAAAAGCTGGTTTAAAACTAGTTTTCCTATTCCAAGGTTTTATGAGTCTTTGTCTTGATTTTTACCTTCTTTATAAGTAAAAATATTTATTTTAGACTAAAACATGCTAAATGTTAGATTATGCAAGAAGGCACCTTGTGGTAAGCATAACAATCAAGTATAAATATTTGGAGAAATAATAATTATTTGAGTCGTAGGACAGCTTGAAACCAACTTTCATTGTGTAGAGGTCTCATTTAATATGATAGCTGGTTTTTAAGTGCATTTGTGAGTCATGTTTTGCCTTCATGGAAAAGAAGACGTTTTTTATTGAGGGGACTAGAAATAGTCATGATGTCCTACAACAGTAAATCAGAAAACTAAAGAAATGTTTTTGAGGTACAAATTGGGTTTAATATAAGAATCCACTACCACATGCTGTTCATTATCATAATAGTTTTTGCTATTAGGATTCCAATACTGAAGTTCCAGCATATGAAAGATAAAATGCATTTATGTTGATACAGTGGAGGAAAAGTATTCTATTTTTTAATTAACAAAATGAAAATGTTATCAAATTGTAGAAAAACTATGGGAAGATAGCACAAATTGGATAAAGGTTCATCCTCACAATAATTCACCCTACATGCTAGTGCGACAAAAGGCCTCTGCATCATTTTCTTCCCACTTAAGGTCTAATCTGATGGCTTTAATGGTTATTTGTCTTTTGTAGACACTGTTGCCCCTCTGTACATGGTAAATTTCAAACCTTGGTAATAATTGGGGAAATAAAGGATTCCTAAAGGAGGGATGTATCAACTTTATATTCATGATGCATGAAAAAATTCCAACAGACTTGAATAAGCCCTGGATCGGGTCTACATTAGGGAACTCACTATGATAGGCCCCCAGTCTTACTCACTGACTTCACTGCAATCACTCATGATTCACGGAGTAATTTTCAAAGTGTATTTTTAACTACATTTAAAAATAAGACAAAATATTACATTGTATTGTAGTACTTTCCCCTTACCTTCTCCCACATAGAATCAGTGAATCATTAAGGCTGGAGAAGACCTCCAAGATCATCGAATTCAACACCACCATGTCAACTAAACCATGGCACTAAGTGCCACATCCCATCGCTTCTTGAACACCTCCACGGATGGTGACTTCACCACTTCCCTGGGTAGCCCATTCCAATGCTTGACCACCAGAGATGAAATTCTTCCTGATGTCCAGCTGTAACCTCCCCTGGAGCAGCTTGAGGCCATTTCCTCTTGTCCTGTTGCTGGTTGCATGGGGGTTGATGCCAACACCCGTCTGCCTACAACCTCCTTTCCGGTGTTTGTGGATAGTGATAAGGTCTCCTCTGAGCCTCCTATTCCCCAGGCTAAACAACCCCAGCTCCCTCAACCACTCTGCTGTATTTTTTATCTGAAATAAATGTGATTGCTCATTTGCAGCTGTGACTGATACACATTCAGTGGCCACTAGGTCCAGCAAGAGTGACTTCACAATCAAGTCATCAAATTAGAATACTTGTCCCATTGAAATCAGTAACAAGGCTGTATCTTACATAAATGACAGCAGGTTCTCAACCTGTATCTTTCACAAAGGAAATATCTTTAAAAATAACAGAGACACATGTACCTTAGCTTTTAAAGCACAGTTTATGATTACTTTACATTATGTGCAATTTTTGAAGTTAGAAATCTGACAATAGCAACTGCTATACAGATGGCACATCTGATCCCTGCTATAACTGATTTTCAGAAAAAAAGAGAAGCTTTTCAAAAAATAATACAAAAGATAAGAGATGATACCTATATATCATGTACAACACAGTGCATACATACACAGTCAAATCCAGCTCACCCTTTACTTCAGTAGTGACACTGAAGTTAATAGCATTAATCATGTAAAGAAGAGAGCAATTTCATGCTATACATAAACAGGCATAAAAGCCTATAACTGATCTGACATTTATCCTTGTCAGGGAGGATGAGGGAAGGAAGGATATCTCTTATCAGAACAGGGCAAGCTTTAATTCCTGAAGAGAAACACTATGGAATCCATCAAAAACTTAATTTTTCTGGGCCTAATTATCACTGGAGTTGCTGTAATTCACAATCAGTAGTATTGGAAAACCCTGAATTCAATAAACTCCATGTTTCTCTGCAGTACTCTTCAATCAGTTTCTGGCCAAAGCCAAAAGGATCCAAAATCACAACAGGTGCCATGAATGCAAAGAGAACTCTACCTGATCCCACTCCAAAATCTTTTGATCCAATGTATTGTAAAGCAATGATAATTCTTGAACATTTCTATCCAAGTTATTAAAAGTAACAATAAGAAACTGTCAAACACTTGAAAACAGAACTACAGGACACATTTTTCCTTGTCCTGAGAAGAAAATTACTTGACTGGAATAGTGCATGTCTAGTACCTGTCTAGTACTACATCTTGGAGTATTTTATATGTGAAAGAGTTGAGCATGTTGGTTTCGTGCAAAGAAGATCTAAGCTTACATAGACTCCATATTGTAATTTATTTTCTGCATCAGCATGCAGGAATTCTGTGTTACTATTTTATGGGGAAATTACTAAAACAGGAAATTATTTTTTGGCATAGGATTTATAATCTGTTTGAATATTTAGTTAGCAGCTCAGAGAATATTGTGTGTGTATATATATATGCAAAACATACCAAGGCTTTTAGATCAGGTTGAAGAAATGCATAAGTGAGAAACCTCTAAGTGAAACATCTAGTTCATGGTTTCTCATACTACAGTATACATGAACTTTGGGTGAATAATTATATGACCTCTCTTGCTCCTGAACATAGACATGAGGGACTGCTGCTGCTGTAACCAGTCACGACCGAAATTATGCACCATATTTAATTCACGCCAGTCCAGACATTCTCCTTAACCAGTTCAGTGTTTGTGGCATCCCCATGGTTATGCCAGCCCAAACGTATTCAGCAGACTTTTAAAAAACAAATAAGAAAATAAAAACCTGAAGCAGGTTTGCATAGGTTTTTGGGGAGTGAAGGGGAAATCTTGGCCATATTCTGTCAGCAACAAAACTCATAGAGGTTGTTAATGATGCCAGAACATGCCCATATAAGGAGTATTCCTATTTGTACAGAGGGGTAGTGTTCAAAGGAAAGCCTGAGTAGCCTGAGTGCCAAAATAAGACTTAGAAGTTACTTGAAAGATATTTTTGTTCACAGGCTCAAAACCCCAGTACAGTCAACTAAAGGAAAGAACACATAGGCTATCCATGGGCAAAATTAACCAAGACCTGTGATATTTTATTCTAGATGAGAGCGAAAACTTACTCTGCACTTTCCATTAATAACCTCTGCCTCTCTGAGCTTACAGAAAAAGAAAACCAGACAGTATACACTAGTAAGACAAAAAATTATTTACTGTTATAAACAAACTCTACTGCCAGTATATTATCTCCAGCTGAAGTAAAGATTCTCTTTTTCTCACTAATTTTGGCAATACTAGGCAAATATTTAACATCAGTACCTAGGTAGGCATCCATGTTTCTTTTCTAAGTACCACAGAAGAAGAGAATATTACAATTTAAGCATCCAAACCCAGAGCTCTGTCACTGGGGAAGAGGCCTGAAAGTTGATAGAAAGCTGGCACCAGCACAGGAAGCCAGTCATGGGAAAACTCTACGTAGTCACTTGCACACTATTTCTGCCCATGGGTCCAAATCCAGCAGAAAGAACATCAGCTCCAGTCTCAGAGCTTTTTGGGCGACCAGATCCATAATTTTAATGTAAGTCCTGATTTATTACCCTAATTCTACCTGAGTTTCTTATATAACTACATGGCTTTGGGATGTGAACTGGCTCATCCCTTTTTGATTTACAAAAAACAGCAGATGAAAGTATAGCATAGCTGAATACGTAAATACACCCAGAGTGCATTTTCAGGATCCTTTCTGTGGCATTTTTTTCCTGGAAAATGAGCATTCTTTTGAAGAAGTGCTGAATTAGCAAAAAAAATAATAGCTGCGGGCTGGAAAGCTACGAGGCCAACAGCAGCACAACCATCCAACTGGTTAAACTGTTTTCCTACAACAAGAGTACGATATAGATTTGATGGGATGGGGTAAATGCATGACTAGGAATAAGAAGTTTCTTGGCTATTATGGATCTCTTCAGTTAAGAAAGTATGTATTGACTGTTTGACAGGGGAAGCATCATGGGACATTTTTTTCTCAAAGAAAATTTGAGTTTGCCATTTTTGCTATTCTAATTATTATGATTTAGTAGAAACTGTCAAACTGCTCAGCAAGACACAAAACCCAGATGGAACATACACTTTGCCCTAAAAACCTTGAAATCTAAATGAGACAAGCAATGCTGTCCAGACCCATAATGTACTAGATCCCTCACCAAAAGACATTAAGGTCAAACATTACAGTACCTTTTGTT
Organism: Oriolus oriolus; assembly: GCA_013400235.1. Lineage (NCBI taxonomy): Eukaryota > Metazoa > Chordata > Aves > Passeriformes > Corvidae > Oriolus > Oriolus oriolus. Next base: position 348,952 of record VXBT01012444.1, on the reverse strand, counting down.
TGTTTTTAAAACAGCATTTAGGTGGTTGATTAGCACTGTAGAGCAGTTACTCTATCACTCACATGATTTGTACTTTACGTACTCAATATACAATGAAGGTATAAACTGCTTCAGAAAGAAAAGTATGTGTAGTAAGCAACAAAATACCTCATTCATTTTAATTGTATGACCACAGCAAGGTTTCATTTCCTAGCATTCAGCCTTCACATTCTATACTGGTTTTAAGCTATGTTGTACAAATAAAGAAAGCACAAACATTAGTAGGGAAAATAAAATCTGAACAAGTGTACACAAAAATAATAATTTTCCAGTTACTGGCATTTTCTTTTTTTTTTTTTAATCTTTCCTCCCATACACTATTTTTGAAATAAATTTGGTTTGGGGTTTTTTTAGCTAATTTTAGACCAAAATAAATATCTATACATTTTTTCATTTCTGCATATATTTCACAATAAATCCAGAAAATATGTCATTTTAATAGACACGTTGAACATCTAACTACCAGGAGAAATCAAGCCTGTGCAATCTATACACGTGCAATTTCAGCTAACACAAACACAGCAAGAGCTATGGGCTAAGCATGTGTAACTGTAACAGTAAAGCTCTAGGACGCTGAACTCGCTTACATGATAAGGCAGGTTTGAGGTTTGCTTTGATCCATAAGAGATGAGTTGTAAAAAGCACTTCTGTTCACTTCTGTTCCCCTGCTCAGGAATGAAGAATTCCTTTTGCTGCATTATGCATAACATCATTACAGACAAGGTACAAGTCAAGAGCAAGTGGTTCAGATACCCTACAAGCATACTAAAATAGCAGTGGGACTATAAAATTATTTAGGTACTATATTACACAGCTCTTCTTTAAAGACCACTTACGCCGTCACATTTGCCAGGAATCTTTCTTTTTAAGTGTTCTAAATGTAAAGTTTCTGGTATCTGTTCCCTGGGGGCAACTTCAACTAGAATAGGCAGGTTGGTACAGCAGATGACTATCTGCTCCTTACAAAGTAGGTCTGATGTACTCTGTAGTGATAAAAAGCTCCTTATCTGTTTGGATTCCAACCTAAAGGCAACTGCCATCCAGATCTTACACTGAAAGATAATGTGGTGTAATTAAAGCTCACGACCTACAGATACAGCGTGCCAAACATCACTTGCTTTAGTCAGGACTGGAAATTTTGGTTGTGAATTTACTGTGAAGATTTTTGTTATCTAAGAAGAAATCCTGTTTAGGCCTTTCCCTTTCCTTTTAACATTCACAGCCTCTCTCTCTTTCTCTCTCTCTTCCCCCCCACCCCTTTTCTCAGATACGCTAGCAAGACATGTTTAAAACACTTCATGAACATGGTCTATATATAACAGCTGTGGTTTTTTGCATCCACTTGCAAACTTTCCCAAATTTATTCTAGGCACTTGAAGAATGACAGTTCAAACATTCAATAGAGATTTACTCAGTTTTAGCAATAAAATTTAAAATCCAATTTCCACTTAGCATGCCAAAGCCTCACACAATTTTTATGTGCAGTTGAACTGGGTGAACTGGTAAATTAAACTGTGATTGGGAATGTTCTCAAACAGTGGGACGCAGTTGCCTCTGGGTGTATGTGTGGTAACATTTTAGTTCAGATCAGGATGCACTACTAAAGCAAATCTCCCAGCAGCTCCCACTTCCTGCACTTTGGTTCACATCATGTTTGGAATGTGCAAAATGAATTCCTTTCAGATAAAAATAAACCTGGAGGAGCAATCTCAGTCTCAGAGGGCATCTAATGCACTTTGACTGCTAATGGGCCTTCTGTCTGCAGAAGTAAGCTAGACCTAGGCAACAGTAATACTCTGAAATACAAAGACTTTGAATACCAGTGTGGATGTGATCCTCAGCACCAGAGGTTTTCTGCCATAAATCTGTTCTTATTGAGCCTTTTCCTAATATAAGCATTCCCTCAATTGTCAAACCATTTCCTGGCACACTTTTGGCAGACATGCCATCCAGCACTCATACAAAAATTTCCCAAACCAGCTTGGGAGTATAAATATTCCCAGGACCGTTTTCAACAGGCACTTTTTCATGCAGTCATCTAATTTCAGAGAATGATGGAATTTATTAGAAGGAACATGGTTTGTTTTCTAGTCCAGCAGCAGAGCCTGGGAACATTTTCAGGAACTTCTAATTCATTGGTATAGTGGTCCCCCACTACAATGCAGTTGTTAGTATCTCATGCAGAAACCAAAGAGTGGACACTTTCCTCTCCACCTCCTTCCTCAGGTCTTTCAGGCAAGGGTAAGGATGGCTGCTGCAATAAAGAAAAAAAGAGCCATGTGTAGAGCGCCTCATGTCATATTCAGCTATTTTTTCCGTGTTTCTATTATTCTATCTCAAATCCACGCTCTCTGACAACCTTATAGCTGTTAAGTCACTCTGTTAGTTGCTGTGACAGAGATCAGTTCAGTCCATTCAAATATTTTTACTTCAGCATACAGAACTACAAAATGAAAAACAAAACCAGCCATATTTAAGAACTCAGGGATTTTCAAATGAGACTTGGAGTTATCTGTGTCCTCAGAGTCCTGTATGGACTTATCATCCTGCTCACATGTCAGAAACAAGACTGAGTTTTCAGTACAAAGGCTTTCAAGACCAGCAAATTTCTACTAATTCTCAATGTTCCTTTCAATGGCCTTCTTTGAAAGGTCTGAGCTACATGGGTGTTAACACCCAAGAAAAACCTCCCCAGCTGGTAAAACTCATTTATATCCACACTTGAAACTGTCTCCACACTGCCAAGGTTTGCTCTCATTATGACTCTCCTGGTGCCATCGTGTACCACATCCATCCCACAGTCCTTCACAGTGCTATTTAGCACTTCCTCAGCCCCTTAACCAAAAGTGACAAGCCTGACCCATCTCAACCTTGCCACAGAGCCCTGCATCTCCCATGACAGCCTGCTGCCACCCACTCTGCTGTCACTGCAGTAGTGTGCTCTCCAGGCCTTTGGCTAAAGTACCTCACATGTGATGCCTTCAAGATGGACATCTTGTTTGGACAGACATTTGAGATGGACAGAAAGAAGAATGGTCTAGAGAGCTGAAACATATACTACATGAGTCCTTGAGACCGTTATTTAGTTTTGTACCTTTGAATAACTAGCAGAGTTCTAGGAAGCATGGGGTGGGATTTGGTATGCTTTTTGAATCACACAAATAAAGTTTGTCAGCTCAGCGTAGGGGGAAACTTTCAGCAACGCCTGAGGGACTTGGGAGTTCATGTCCCACTGACTTAATTAACAAAGCACATTAAGAAAATAATGAAGGTGTTCGTTTCCAAATATTTAAACCCAGGCTGAAACATAGCTGGTTTTCATTTCATTATATACCTGACATTTGTTCATCCTGTGAAAGATAATGTCAGCATTTAACTATCTGTTAGCTGTTTTTATAACTCTCTTAATAAATTACCTAGTTCCATTTTTTTCCTTTATATGTACTACCACAGTTACTGAGAATTGATTGCCATAGAGTCAGCTTATTTTTTTGTATTAAGTACTTGATTTAGTAGCAGTAGTTATTTAGTAATTAGTAATTATTTTCATTATGTCCTGGCTGCTTCTTATCTTTGTATTTTGATGCTGCTGCAGGAAACCCTTTTGCATTTAGACACGGGGAACCTATATATTTATACAGCCAGAAGATTCTGACCCATAAGCAGGTCTTTTCTATTCAGCTCCTAACCATTCATGAAGGAATTCATTAAATTTCAAAAGAGAATAGGAAAACAAACTGGCTTCTCCAGAGTAGCAAACAGTACAATTGCAAGAACTCTATTTCAAGACAGATGTAAAAAGCAATCACAAAGAATAGTAAAAATCATACTCCAGATGATGGGAAACAATAGGCCCCACATTGTATATATACTCACTTCTGCATTTTATAGACTGATGACAGTACAGGACATGAGGCTGGAATTTAATCTGGAAGTTGTCATACATGACTTCAAGGTCATTATTATCTGTTTAATCTGCTTAAGCAGTGAAACACAATTGTGCAAAGCTATGTAACTGGTTAAGAAATGCAGGACAGTGAGACCACCCCTCATGTTACATACTTAGGTAGAAACACAGGTCTCTCTGGGTTTATCATATCATTATGGGACATTGCCAGATTCCTCCAGAGGGCAATTCAGAGTGGAAGCCAAAAAAACCCTATGTCAAGCTGCAAAACCTGAGAGCATTTTTCAGGAGGCCCAGATACATTCTAGGAGGCCCAGATACAATTCCTCGTGAGGACAGGAGGGGGTTGGAACAAAAGAGGAAAGCGGGATGCTGTTCTCCCTCCCCTTCCTGTGGAGCACAGCCCAAGTTGCTTTGTACTGGCCCTTGGTGAAGGCTCAGCCTTTCTGCTGCCTCTTTGTGGGAGAAACTTCACAGAGGCCCTGGTTCAGCTCTCACAGGAGAGACACGGGTTTAATATGAGAGATGCAAGGCTCGCAAAACCAGCACAACATGGCATCTCTCAGCGCATCTGTGTGGCCATGCAGACCCTCTGCCTGCCTCTACATGCCTTGGCTAAGCCCAAAGCAAGCATGGAGTTACACCAAAACCCAGAGGAGACACAAACTGTCGACTGATGCCAGTGGGCCTGGGCCTGCTGCACATTACAGTTCTAGACCTGTGTTTTGCTGTGGTAGTCAAGCTTAGACAGGACGTAAGCATGTCCTAGACATGCTGTTTCCATTTCCTGGTTTCAAGGATGTACCGTGTCCTGAGTTTTCTACAGAGCTGTGCCATGGGAAATTAGGCAGAAACTTTAGCTCACTACATGATGTAGAGCATATACAGCTATCTTGCATCTCCTCTTGACAAAATGGATTTGTTTGCTCGTTCTGCCTTTCTCAAAGTTCAGTCATTCTGCTCAGCCAAAACTCCCTTAAATACACCTCAGTTTTATTATCATTGTGGACTGCAGGATTGCAAAAGGGATGAAAAGGATGCTTTGCTGCATCCAGATCTATCTGAAACTCAGCAGTTTCCATCCTCAGATTTTTATCAGTGTCCTTGGGTTTAGTTTCTAGGGATTGTCTCTCATGAAACTTGGTTTGAACTCCAGGCTTAAATAAACCAAAATAGCTCCAAGTGTAGCACAGTAAGAAAAAATCCTGAACCTTGGCATGTTAGATATATGTGACCATAAATCAGTCAATATTCTGTCAAAATTAGCTATAAGTTTATTTGAAAGGTTCACAACTTTAGCTAACCTTTATGACAAAGCTGGCAGAGTTTTCAGAATGTGTGGGTGCAGGTTTTACAACACAAGCTTTCACACCTCAAGTCATCACCTGCACTCTGCACTCTGTACACGCATTACAAAGCAAGCCCTGGTTCTGGGCTCTTTTACTATGAGATAAGACAGATACTCCAGCCTCTTGGAGCTGAGTTACATCTCTGAAAAAACATCCTGCTTAGAACATTTATATGCTCTTTTTAAAAGAATGACTTGAATTTACAAAGAAATTCAAGCTTATTCGGTGGATCATACTTCTCAGAAATTCAAGCTTGCTTGGTAGACCATAATTCTCAGGAGCAGAGTGCATATTTGGACTGGCTTTTTTATATAAATATGCCAACTCCAGGAAAAGGAAATAGAAAGTTTTAAAACTTTCTAAAACTAAAACCCGCATCACAGATTTAATTTGACTGCAAATACTGCTAGATATAAAGAACATTTTCTAAAAGCATTATGATTTCAGTTAAGTCCTTACTTTAACTTTCATGTTCATTTTCCTAGAGAAAATTGTTTCATTTTCAGAGTGAACTTGCCTTTGCAGCTGCTTTTATGCCTGCAGCTTTGTGTAATCTGGAGTTCCACTTATTGAAGGCGGATGTTCTCTTGAGATTGGTCTCTCTCAGTTCCACACAACACCCACTTGACATTTGCTGAGGACAAGAAATAAGGCAAAGGATATAATATGGTTAAAAGTCAAAAGCTATAAATACTTTCAGCCTTTGAAATATTCAGCATCTTAATATGGTTACATACAAAGTTCAAGTAAAAAGCACTCAAGGTTCATTTTTTCATGTTGTGCTTAGTTTGTGCTCTGAACCAAAATAATATTCAGAGTTTGATTTGCTGATCATTTAATGTATTTATGACTAGATATCAAAGCTGAAAAGTGAAATCAGATTAATGCCTGAGCATTAATGTTAGGATTTTCACTGCACTTGTAGCAGTTTCTCACACTGGCCAAAAAACTACTCTCATAAATCTTTTATTTTTTTCACGAACTGAGATTGCTGTTAACCATTCAGCAATACTCAGATCTACAAACATAGTCAAATATCCATCTCTTAATTCCTGTTAAAATCAAAATAATTTAGGCAACTTTAAATTTTAGGTACTTTAATATCTTTCTGGATGCAAACTCTCAGTTACTGAATAAAGATAAGGTGAAAAATAGTGAGGTTGCTAGAGTCAAGCACAGGGAGAGAGAACCAAGGCTAAGTGCAAGAAAGTCATGGAGCACTGACGCGTGGATTACATTATCACTGTTTGCATAACATGAACATTCCCCTTGCACACATGCTCAATATACAAAAAAGCACGTGAAAGATGGTCAGCGGTGTCTATTTAACCTTGGTCCCAATTTGATACCAATTTACCCTGCACCCACAGTGAAAGGGCCTTAGAGAACATGGCTAGACCACAGATGTTTAAAGGCAAAGCTACACAAGGCAAATAGCCAGGGAAATTCTCTTGGGCCCTAAGGGGAAAAAAAGATAGCACTCATCTAAATTAGGTGGAGGTGTAAATCATCCAGCAGGTGGGCGTGAGGAGGGAGTGGCTCATGCCTAAATCTCTGCCTAAGAACCCAGCTGTCTACTGCCAGCACACTGCAAAGGTATTTAGGTGCCTACCACCCCTTCCAAGAAATTCAGTTTAGGGTCTATAATGCATCTAAGGTACCTACCTGAACTTTTGGTGTCATGGCTGTCTTTCAAAATATTCTGGGAAAAAGAAGTATCTTTCGTCCCTATATGTTGTCAGAATCAATTCATGAATTCTGGTACAGTGTGGAAAATGGGCATTATTTGAAGGGTAAATAGAAGCATTATATTCTTTATGGTGTTAAGTAAGTTGTGCAACTTTGCTGGGCTTGTGCCAGAGCTGAGCTCCAGTAGTTTATGAAGGAGCTCTATTAGTTCTTGAAATGATAAATCAGGCTAAATGAAGGAAGCATTCCTGTTTCTGGCAGGAGCATTCCAACACTGGCTGCAATAAAATGAAATCTACCTCTGTGCAGATTCACCCTTGATAGTATCTGAAAAAAACCTTTTTTGTCAGCTACTGTACATGTCTTTTTACTGGGTGAGGGTCTCAAAGATTCCTGGAATGTCTGGTCATGAAGTGACAGACCAAAGCTATTTGATCCCTCCATTTTCCTATTTAAGATTGTACGTGCCACTTTTAATACCAGTGATAAGATCGTACTTTCGGTTAAGCCATGGCCATTGTACTTGAGAGTTAAGCATTTAACCACATAGTTTGTCTGGAGTGTTTGACAGCAACATTGCTCTTGGAAAGAGATTTCTGACAGAGATATTTTAGCCATCATTTTTATTATGGAACCAGGCAAGTGTCTCTCACTGAAAGCTGTGCTAGGGAAAAAAAAAAAGAAAAGCAAAAAAAAAGAAAAAGCAAAAAATGAAGAAGGTGAAAGGAAGTACTCATCCAGTGGATGGCTGAGCAGCATAGACCCACAAAGTTGAATCCCTGAGCAGCTGTTTTAGGAAGAAAATTCCTGGCTTTCCTAACACTGACTCAGTTCCAGTTCTTGTAAATGTGGAGAGCCCTACTTCAATTAATCCGTCAGTGTTGTAAATTCAATAGCATGCTCACAGCAGGTCAAATTGACATAATGTTAAAACACGGGTCACTCTACTATGCTAAGACTCCCAGTGCTACTGACACTTGCTGAGATGACCTGGTGCTTGCATACCAGCAAGTGACACATTTTTAGAATAAGTCTCCAATATAAAGGGCTTTTGTAAGGGGAAAAAAAAGTTAATTAGTTACCTCAGCAGAGCAGTAAGAGGAATAGAATTCATTGTTTCTGTGAGACCACAAAAGTGCCTGTAAGGCTTTTTTTTGTTTGTTTTTAATATATCTATATTGAAGCAATTTTTTCCTCAGTCTGGGTATGTGCAGTCTAAACCATTTTCTCCATATAGTAATTTTACTCTGCTGAGAGGCAGCATCACCTGGGGAGGGCTAAAGAACTGTAGAAAAGCTAAGTCATTTTCTATGTCCAGTTTTTCCACTTAAAAGCTTGATAGTGCCCCTTTTTATCAGACTTTGCTTATTTGTTTGCTTTTGATTTCAAAGACTTTTTAACAGATTTGGACAGAAAAGTGAAAAACAGCAAGGGCTGGATAATTGCAATCTTTTGCAATCAAATTTATGACATTTATAAATATAGATGCATGGATTAAAATTCCTAGACAATGGAATATTGTTATTGGCCAACATCCTAGGCTGCATACCTGGTATGCTGAGGTATAATCAAGCATTAGGTAGGGTTTTATGTGTGAAAGCAATGCTTGACTGGATTTAAATGGTTTTGATTGGAGCCGATATGATGCATAGTTGGACATAATGTTCATAATTGCCTATTTTTCTTGGCAAACAACAAGGTGCTTGATGATTGCTTTCTGAAATGTTCACATCTATTTCTTTGTGAAGTGTACCACAATTTAATGGTAATTCTAAACAAGTTTGTGTTGTAGTCCTCTGACTTTGAGAGAGTGCACTCCTTATTGACTTAATGTCCTCATTATAGCAGAATTGCGTGTCTCCTATGTCAAAGTTGAATCTTGGTCTGGTTTGAATGGCAATTTCCACAAACACCTTTGCTCTTTTTATTGTACTCATCTTTTTTCTACACATGTCCTAATAACCATCACCAAATTTCAGTCAAAACTGCAAGTCTTACATGTGTTTCTCAGGCAGACCATTTTATCTTTTTTCATTAGAGTTTGACACAATCCAGAGGAGGTGTTTAGAGATAGGCACCACAGAGCTATACTGACTCTAGCCAGCTTGACACAAATGTGCACATATACACACATTTTTGCTCCCCAAGGCACAGCTCTGCCTCAGAAAGGCAAATGTACACTACCATACATGCAAAATGTCTTTCCAGGCTTAACGCATGAACATTTTCCAGACAGCAGTTAAGAGAAGGACAGCCCTAGTCCTCTTCAGGCAAGGCTCCTACCACTGCCATAACTCTGCAGAAGTACTTACAGGCCCTTTACAAATGTTGAGGATTCAGGAAGTCTTGCCTGGTCTGTTTTAGGTTTCTTTCAGAATGATCTGAGGTCTCAGTTGTGTTTATCCACATTTGCCTCCTGGGATGTACCTCAAGATGCTCTGATAAGATTCCTCAGTCACATAAATCTGCCACCTGTAAGATAGTGAAATGACTGCAATTAGGATATGTTCTCTTTTTTTATCCCAATTCTCTCTGACAGCAGCTCTCAGCACTATTTGTTTCACCTCTCTTTTACGTGCCCCTTATTTCACTTACATTGATGTCCTTCGTCCATGCCAGCCTGCTTTCTTGATCCCCTGCTCCGGCTTCTTCTCCCAGGACTGAAAAAACAGCTTAGCAATTGTCCTACCCAATTTGGTACAATTCACACTATTTTCCCCGAATTTGGACAAATCACAGGTGTTTCCAGAGAGACAAGTGTTTCACAGACCTTTGAGTTGGCTTGTGCGCATAGTCATCTCAGTCAATCTTTGGTGTAAATACAAGAGCCCTAATAGAAACAGATGTCAGAAAGGCTTCAACACTGTAAGAGACTGGTTATGTGCAAAGTCGCTCAAGGAGGAAAGTTCCATTCTAGTTCTGGTGGGACCTTGGTACTGAATTATACTTCTCATAATAAGCAGGCAGAAACTGAGCACCTCTCCCTATCTTCATAACTTAGAAGTTGCCACTTCCAGGGCAGTGTGTCACAGGTATTTGATAATTTTCTCATGTTTCATACAAGAGAGGCTATGGGGAGGGCTGACATGTAAGACTGCTCCTTGAGCAGACATGCTCAGCTGGAAAACCAGATCTCCTGTTCTTATGAGAGAGCATAAGCAATCACACAGTCCATCTCTTAATGAGACAATCAGTCTGAGCATCAGAGAAAGCTAAACATTCCTCCAGAAAAAGTTGTTAAAGTCCTAGTGCTTTAATGTGAAGACTTCCTGAAGACTCTGCCCTAATGTAGAGAAAGAAAGCAGGCTGTGAATTTTACAGCATAAAAAGCGTCAGTCTAAAATGATGGAGGAGACACCATTAGGCTCCTGAAAAGATGGCAGTAAAAAGCAGTATTTCTGGACCATTGCCTGCTCATGAAGAACCAGGAGGCATGGCTGGCTGGGGTGCGTGAGCCATAGACTAAATGTCCGTCTGTGTTTCCCAACAAACAAACTTCCTTCCATACAGCCCAAAATGAGGAGCTGACAGAGGGAATGCGTTTTTCATCTCCATAATATTACTCTTTTTAGGCCAACTGTAGGGAAAGAGGAAAGTCCACGTTGTGTGGGGAAGAATTATTTCTTCAGCTAGCAGTGTGCTGGTGCCCCAGACATCATCCAGAATATTTAGTGTGCATTTAGCTTTGGTAGAGTTGCTGCATTTGTCATACATTCTCCAGTAGAGCTGGGGAGAAGGAAGGAGTTCCTAAAACCATCTAGTAATATAATTTCTAATTATATAGCCAGAGAAACTTCATGAAATTTACTTGTGGTAAAGCTGAAATTCAAACTATAATCTAATCAGCAAATTTACCATTTAGAAGACATGGACTTCACAGTCTTTCCATACTGGGATTTGTGTGATCTGAGATAGCTCTGCTCCAGGAGATCCTAAAAACAAACATTCCTCCACTCATTTGGCAGAATTTTAGTGTGTGATAAATTAAAACACCGAGAAAATGGAGTGTTCTGGTTCTCTTTGAGCGTTAAAATGCTCAAGGTTTGCTAATGGTTTTAGACCTGCTTTCTTAAAGAGGAGTAAGAAGCTGTGCAGATACACTTGTTCCAGTTTGGTAAAGATGGTTGCAAATCAGATGGTTCAAAGCTAGCTGAGAGTGTCTACATGAGTTTACCACTGATTTAAGTTAATTAGTTTAATGAAAAGTTACAGATTTGCATAAAAATGAGCTTTCACCTTTCCTGCTCCCAAACAGCTGTGCTTAGTTCTGTTTTATGCGTAAAGGGCAAAGGAGGAGAAGGGGAGAAGTGTCTTTGAGATAATCTTGTTGGAAAGAAAGAAAACAAATGTATGCTGTGCTTACTCCAGCTGGTCTCCACCCCAGGAGTAATAGTTTGAAGTGAGCTTTTATATAAACAATAAACAAGTTATTCCTGGAGCATTTGCTTTGACCTAAGACTGTGTGTAAGGGATTGGCTTTGAAATTGCTGTCAAAGTAGCTACCTTTCAAAATTAGACTTTGCATCTCAGGTTCATTAAGATAGCCTTGAGCAAGAGTCTTTTATTCAACCTTTCTTTAAAGGTATGAAATGTGAATTTGATAAGTAAAAAATAACTTGAGTGAAGAATGTCTAAAAATGGAGGAATTAGCCACAATGATGTTTATGCAGCCTAGGAATGGATTTCAATACATCTCTTTAACACCTATCTCCTTGCAGTAATCTCTCCTTCCTGTTTGTATACTCTGTTCAAAAGATTAAAATTAAGACTTCAAAACGGGGAAAAGATAAAATGGGATCTCTAGTGCTGGTACACATCTCTTGTGGATCATTTGCCAATTTTTCTCCACAGAGAAGACAAACCTACCATGTTGTCCAAAGTTGGAGACATGTACTTGATAGGATTTTATTTTCTTCTCCATTCTTCAAGTCAGCTTGAAATCAATCACTTGGATGAGATGCAAATTATTAATCTTGGGTAAGGCTTGTCACAAATATATGGAGCAGACATACATGTGCGGTAACAGCAAATCAGACTGTTCCTGAGAGCAATTGATAATATTATAAACCACGGCCTTCCGTGGATAGTTATGAACAAGTACTGTCTGTGTACAATTCGACAGAAACCCCAGAGGAAAAACTGTAAAGAACATAAGCCTTAAAACAACAAAAGCAGAATAAATAACTCAGTAAATTTCTTGAAGCATTAGTAACTTGACAGCATCTACTCATTCACAACAAAGCCAGGACAAGTTCAATGTTTTCTGCTGCTACACTAAATAAAAAGTTGATGCTAAGTCTCAATACTTAAGAACAAATGACAACCCTTTAGAAAGTGCTCTAGTTCTAAAATGTCAAAAAAGAAAGAAGAAAGTTATTTTCAAATCACAGACTGTAGTGTTTTCTTTTAAGGGAACATGATCTCTGGTACATTTAATAAAAAGCTGTGTAACAATTCTTCTTAATTCCCTGTGATTTCACCTTAGAAATTACTGCTCTACTTCATTCATCTGCCATTACTTCTAACCACAAACATATTAAGTTACAAAAAGGGGACAAATCAAGTTGACAAGTCATATTTTTGCTCACCTTCCAGAAATGCTTAAAAAAAGTGAAGAGGTAAATGTTCAGCTTTGAGGTATCTATCTCATCATTTTTATATTTTAATTTTAAAGGCTATGCAATAATACCACTTTTCACAAAATGGCACTCACTTTGTAAGTGACCTTAAGGTAAACAACCAAGCTACTAGTATAAGAACAATTGTTCAAAATGACAGAATCAGGCTCCAGCATTTCTCCAGCTGCTTTTAATTTCTCTTTCAGACAATCAAGTATTTCAGATAACTAGCATTTTAATATTTGTCTTTTGTGTTGTTTACCTTCTTAATTAAAGAGCAAAATATATTGGCATTCTAGAGTCAAAGAAACACTTCTTAAATGAATCACCCTATTTAATAAAATGTCCCCTTGCAAACACTGTTTTTCTTGATAAGTGCATGCACAAATAAAAGGATGGAAAAGGGTAATTGTTTGGTTCAGATGTAAGGGCACAGAAAGTGGTTAGCTCTAAATAACCTGGTCATCAGCCCAACTAATCTGCTGCGGTTTGTTTTCACAGCTTTGCTCTGAACATCAGTGCTGATGGTCTCTGACACTCCCTGCAGAGCCTGAAAGCGAATGGTGAGTCAAGATACCAGCTGCACAATGCTTCACCTGCGATGCCAGAGATTTGGAGGAGGGAGAATAACAATTTGTAAAAACACTCATAAACTTCACTGGGTTTTTCTCTCTTTCTTTCTTCTTTTTTTTTCATCCTGCAAACTTCCCGTCAAAGTTGCCAAATATATTACGAGGTCATTTAATGAAGGGGAACACTTTTTTTCTTTCTTTCTAATTTTAAATTAAGCCTGAGGTTTTTTTATTTATTATTATTTTAATTTCAAATCTGCAATGTTAATGTGACAGATGAAGAGAATCCAATTGCTCTCAAGGGGGCTACACACCACAGAAGATCCCTAAAGGGTCTGTGTTACCTATTCCAAAACCTGCTCATGCAACACTTCCAGTCCAGGACAATCAGCCTGATCACAAATCAGCCTCAACTCCAGCGAGACCAAGCTCATTTTCTGAGCCACACGATGCAAGAATGAACTCTGCAGAACCCTACCGCAGAGCTGATCCTGCCTTTGTCCTTGCTTTGCTGCTTGGTGAGATAAAAGCAGCCAAATTGCCTGAGTGAGATTTTGCAATCTATTCAAAGCAAAAGATTATCTGATAAGAGCTTCCTACCGAATTATGCTTTGAGGCCTGACCCTGTTTGGTGCTGAGTGTTTCCTGCTTAAGGTCCATCATCATCCAGTGAAAGCACCACTGCACAGTCAACACTGTGCTACTGCTGAGGTCAAATGGGACTTTTACTGCTGTGACAGACCTGTTCTCAGGGGGTATATGGCTGGTTTAGATGGCTTCCTACTCAGCATGTTACCTGTTATCAGTTATACTGACAGACCTAATTGTGCCCATTCATTGCCTATAATATCCTAAAAACAGCTGTAAAGGGGCAGGCAAAAAACCCCCACCTACTGCAGTATCATATTCTGCTGTGGCCGACAGCAGGTGCCTAGAGATTGGGACTAGAATACAGTTATAGTCCCCCTATTGACTTTCTCTTCCTCCAAAAACTTGCAAAAGACAGTCTTCCTGAGCTAGTCCATAACTTCACATTGAATATTATAGGTATTTTTTTCCACATGTCTAATCACTTTTCTGGAACTGGGTAATCTTTCAATCCACAATAATTTAAGGTGCTGCGTTGCACAGCTTGTCTACCATGGAGACAATCTCTCTTTTTATTCATTTTCACCCTAACTCCTGCCAGTTTTATTTGTTTTCCCCTAGTTCTTGCATTAGGAGAAACATCAAATAATTTCTAACACAAGTTTTCCGGGCCATCCATTTTTTCCAGAAATCATTCATATCCCACTTAAACAATTTCTCATACTGAAGAATCCTAGTCTATTTAGTTACGTGTTGTATTGAAGTCGTTCCATGCCTTTAATCATTGCTGTGATCCTTCCTTATACCATTTTCAACTTTACTGTATTGTTTTTGACTTGCTATTCAATTGCCCATTCAGTGTATTCAGTGAGATACTTCTACACAGAGAGAAAATTTCTTTTTCTTGTTGTGTTTAATAATTTAGAATGCCTAGCACGCTCCATTTTTCTGTTAGTTGTTCTCTGTCCAGATAATTATGGTTATGTTGAAAGATACATGATCTAGGAGAGACCCCTAAGGGTTTTCACTTGATACATCCTATTAAGGAGAAAAACGACATTAATCCTCTACTCTTTGCTTCTCACTTTTTAAAGTGGAATTTAGGTATTCACCTCATGGTTCCAAATGGCACCTGATGTCCTTTCAGGTGCCAATAAGGTGTCCACTGCAATGCTCATCCATGCAGTATCTACTACCAGTTTGGATCTAATCCAAATTGCAACTGTAAATTCTAGGAGACACGTGACCATCCGAGTAACAGGCGTTGCAATGGTTTTTGCTGCCATAGCTTTAAATCTTGAACGCAAACAGTGGAAAAAGTCATTTTATGATTAATCGCAGGTCAACATGCTGCAACAGTGGGCTGCTCATGACTCTGCCACACATTTGTGATGTGCAGCAAGTATTTTTGATAACTTTCTTGCCTTCACATCCCAATCATCTCCTCAGTATTTGTCATGTCTTTTAAATGTAAGGTCTACAGGGTATAAGGTTTTTCTTGTTATGGCTGTCTGTGACAGCGATTCTTGAGCTGTTGGCAGCTCTTGGATGGAGCTTCAAGGTACTATTGCAATAACAAACATAAATAACAATGTGTATGAAAAATGTAGGACTGTGAACGACTTAGCATTGTTCACTGCTCTCTTTCATGACACTCTATCAGCAGGAAGGAGCTTGATTTCTCCCACATATAGAGACCCAGATAGATACTAGACTGGGCTTTTCTGCTAGCTCAGTTAGAAAGGAGTCCTATCGTGGCAGTCAGGCAAACCTATCAATTTAAGCATAGACTGAGCACTCACTTCACTGGGAAATACATGAGGATGGGACATTTAAGTCCCCAGGTTTTTTCCCTTGAAGCATTATTTAACATAGGAGGCAAGCCAGAATGATTAGTCAGGAGAATACAGACACTGCTGCACTGTTTGCACATGCAAAGGAGGTATATCTCCTTCTATAGATACCGCCTTGTGCCAGCCTCATCCCACCAGGACCCTTAGTTCAAGGATCTGTATGTAAAATGAAGATCCAGAAAAAATAAAGAGAAGACTTCAATTTATTTATCTATTCATGTCATCAACAACATTGATGTATTCGTTTATTTATTTAATTGCAGTAGAATGAGACCTGAATCGAAGTAAGCATCTAACTACTTGAGACCCAAGCCTGATCTCATCAACTAGACTTTCCAAAAGACTCATCCAGTGTGCCTGGTGTCATCTGACTCCTGGAATGAGGTGTCTGATCATTTCACAGGAATGAGATTCTACTTCACTCTGCAGCTGCATTTTGTAAAGCTATGAATGAAGAAGGAAAGTAAAAGCAAACCAGAGATGTTTGAAATTACATGTTCGAAGTTAGGATTTTTGTGTCAAAAAAGTAGGAGGCTTTTTGACAATATGATCATATCTCATTCCATCAGATACAGAATCAGATTTTTAAATATATTAAATGCATAGTACATTACTTTTTTTAACATTCATGGGTTCGATTAATTAAAAAGTTTTAATTCTACAAAGCTGACAAAAATAGTGTTTACAAAAGATTGTAATTGGTAGATGAACATTTTCATTTTTTTATTGAGAGAATTTCTATATGATCTAAATTTCCTAGTACACTGCAGTGGAATATCTGGTTCTCAGATATGTTTTGTGACAGTTTAATAAGAGAGTGGAAGAAGCCATTTCTTGCTACAGTATTTTAAGAATAAGTTCACTCATGCACTGCCTAGAGCAGAGGCAAAAAAAGGGATAATCTGTGTAAAAGAAGATCAGACACCCGGTGCTCATCCTGAAACTATTCCCTTTGTATTGAAGGCGTGTAAGTGCTGCTTTAATGAGCTCTGGGTAGAGGTGTTAGTTTGAACAAAGTGTTACCGAACAGAGGCTGCAAATAATGTGCCATTAGCTGCACTTCCATGAGAGAAGCTGTTTGAAAAGTAAATAAAAAAATATTCTAATATGAGAGACTCAGCCTATATGATCAAAAGATGCAAGTTTGACACTACATACTGAAAGTGAGACTCTGGCAGTAAGAATAAGTCAGTGTAAGTCAGGCATTCTAGTGGGTTCTATCTCCATATTGTATGGAAGCAATTATGAAATTCAAATATTTGTAAATGACACCAAACTGCAGTCTTCAGTGTAATTTTTAGAGAAAATGAAATATCTTAATACTAAAAGTGCTCCTACCCTGCTGTTCAGAGAAAATGGGGTAAGAAGTTCCTACAGTGTCAGCTGATTCCTGCTTTGTTGAACAATATTGAAATCAGCTTGATTTTCCATTGATGTTTTGTTTTTCTAATTCCACTTAAAAGAGTAAGTGCTGACAATGCAAATGCCAAGCTTATGGATAGAAGGGCTGAATTTACTGAATTGCAAAAAACCCTTGGCTTCATACAGAGAGTGGTTTGTTTGGGTTTCCTCTATTTTTTGGGCGGGTTTTCTTCTGAATTTTGACTGGAAAATAAGATTATAGATTGGAGATATTGGGGTCCCATGAGTGTAATTCTGGCAGCCAGTAACTGAACTTCAATAAACAGGCATGCAGCCTATAAAGCTCAGCCATGATATGTGTCACTATTCAAACAATTTAGATGCCGTTTGGATCTACTTTGCTGTTTTCACCATGTTTTATGGAAGAAATTAGGGAACACAGAACCTCTCTATTTCAAAGTCATCTGGTTTAACGTAGCTTTTCAGAAAAACAAGCTTCTCTTTTCAAACGAGTTGCAGCGAGCAAGGAGGGAGACAGATAAAATTGGATCTTAACTGGGTTTTGTTTCCCTGAGAAAGGAAGGGTGGCAGTGACAAAAGACTTAGAGCTGATGTAGGATTTCTGATCAGAATACTTACTTACCATTAATCTGCTATCATTTTTGAAAGCAAAATAAAAATTCTCAGCACATAAGAAAATATTTCAATATGAAGGAAATTTAATAGATCACTCGACATAAGGAAATATACTAACACACAGACCATTTTTGAGAGTCAGGCCGTCTCAAGCATAAGTGAGAAATGTTATTAGCTATCTGAATCTTTAAGAGGGATAGGTTAAGGGAGAAGTTCCCTTTCCAACCCTAAAAGTTAATGTGGTGTAAGAACAATTTCCCTCTGCCAAAGAAAAAATCATTGGTTTCATACTTGAAAGATACAACATTAAATTACACTCACTGAGTACAGTAGCCTAAGATCAGTCTCTAAGTGTCATCCATTGTGTTGTCTGTCACTGTAAAGTAATTTTTCAATCTTTCAATTAAGTGCACTGTATAATTTTATGGCTTCAGTCTGAACGCACGGTTCATGCACAACTGTGTTAAACAATGACAGGAGCAGCCTGGAATGAGGAAGAGACTACAGGGAGGATCCAGTCTGACAATGAAGCTGACATAGCAAAGGTAAAAGAGGCTTAACGTCTGACAGACACCCATGATTTTTAATTATCCTTTCCCACTGCTGATTGTTGCAATCCATCTCGCCCCCACATCTCTCCCTATCTCTACCCTCCTCTTTGTCGCCTGCCTGCTCTCTCCTCTCTTCTCCACATCCTGAAATGCCCTTGCCTCTCTTTCCCTGCCTTTTCTTTGTCCTGTTTAACTGATTTCCACCTACCCAAACCGCTATCAAACAAAATAAAAATGTTTGGAACTCACAGGGTGTTTCCTGACAGGCTGTTGCTCATTCCTTCCCTGTGACTCAACCCTTCTCATCCCCACTCTCCTCCTGTGTGGTGAGCCCTTCATTTCTGTGTATACACCCTCTCCCTGCACAGCTTTTGTATTTTCAGGTGGTAAACTCCTCAAGGCAAAGACCATCTGTTCCTTCGCTGTGCAATCAGACCTTTCCATGCGTTAGTGTGTATTCAATACCAATTTAAATTGCATGCATTTTCAAAATTAATGAGAATAGTTAGCCATTGTAGTACATAATGAACTTTATGGTATTTTTAGCAAACCTTCTTAAATGCAGGTACATAGCCATAATGAGCAGCAGAGGATCACAATGTTCTCATATCACTCATGTACAGTAATAACTCTGGAAAATGAACATATCAAAGCTTTAGCAGATATTTCCTAACTTTACTGACTTACAGGAATTTTGGTATTCCAAACAGTCATAAAATTGGAAATATGTCAGAAGACAGAAAGAGGAATAAAAAAAAAAAAAAAAAGCCAACCTGTTCTGTGGGTGGCCATGGGTAAAAGTTACAAAAGTAATAGACAGGCTCTTAGATGTTTATCCCACATTTTTTCCATCAGTTCAGCCTGTTTCTGATGTATTCAGCATGTTGAGAATTGAGAAAGAAAAAAAAAAATGAAGACAAGTAAGAGAATAAACTCTATAAAATATTCTGGGGACAACCACAGTGATGGAGTGGGTGTATGGGCAGGGTTAAAAATACTGTGGTTGTACACACTCTGCTACAGCTAACTGAGTATTAGGCACAATGAACACACCGTCAAGTATAATGACATCTTCCTCCTAACTGACACAGAAAAGCAGACTCTTTTAGAACACATTATTACACTCTAAATCAGTCTCCTTTATGATAGTCATTACCTAAATATTTCACGCAAGAGATTTATTCTATTAAGAAACACCGAAACTTATATAAAATTAATTATATTTTATTTGAGGTTTTTTTTAGTTCTGATTAATTAAAATATCCTTGGACTGCAATAACTTTGTGCTGTTTAATTATTCAAACACAGGCTTTTGATTATTCCATTTCTTTGTCTATTCCATATGTGGCTTCCCCTTTATTACATGTACAGATTGTGCAAATGTGAATAAGGAATAAGGTGCCAGCTGTGGCACATCTAACTAATAGCTGTACACCATATAATGTAATCTTATATGGAAATATTTCAGATGCTGCATATAATGTTTTAAGATCCTCCTAGGTGATAGTCACTACCTGACATAATGTTCTCATCTTACTGGTGCTTTTCTCTCTCTCCTTTTAGGCTCTGCAAACTTTCTCACATGCTGAAAGCTAAGTTCACACATAGAGGCAGGCTTTCAGCATCGTGTACGAAGATTTAATTGCTCAAAGAAATGCATATGAGTTAGGTATCTTTGGTCTATTCAAGGCACCTAACTTCACAGACATGTACAGTGTGGCATTTTAGTTTATGAGCATGATCAGGGATTGAGCCCCCCCGCCCCCTCATTATTCAGAATGCTGAGAACCTGTCTCCCTAAGATATCAACTGGAAAAAGGCAGTCACAGGATTTAGTCTAAATATTGTGTATATGGGAACCATATCCAAAGGGGAATATAACAAATTAACTTGATTATTCTTTGGCATGTTTATTAGAAGATGCAGTATGTTCTGTAATTAACAACAAACAGCAGTTATTAAAATCCACATGTTGAGGGGGAAAAGAATCCCAAACATTTTTCATTGTTTTAACCAAAACATTTTCACCTTGATTTTTTATATCAGTCTCTTCTGCATCTATGAAATTTTTGATAGTTCCATTCTTGAAATATCTAGCTAGAAAATAAGTGCTTTCTGGGAATATTGCACAAATCCCTGACATAATTTTAAAGAAAAATAATCTGGTCTTGTATGCTGCACTGCACAGAAATATTGTAAACTATCCCATAATCCAAAACCAAGGGTTTCTGCCTTGTTGCTTTAAAGGAAACAACTGATACAAGTCTTGAACTTTACCATGTCAGAGAGACCAGATTCCTTACTGTTGTGAAGACTGGCTGTTCTAAGGAGGCTGAACGAATTGATGATTTCTATGAAAATAATTTCTAGTGAAGAGATTTCCTCACTTGGATTTTCTCACCAGAGGAGAGAACTGTACATTTAACAGCAAAGATAAAAACCACTGAGGAAAAGAAGCAGAAGAATCACTGAAGAAAATCAAAGCAAAAAGGAAAAGCCTCAAAAAACACAACACAGAAACAAATGCAGATCACTTCAGGGATATGCAGTTACCAAGGAAAAGCATTGTATTTTTTTTTCCTACAGTTATTTGTTTAGGGAAACAGCAGTAAACCACTGTGTTTTTAGGGAAGAACAAACAGCTGCAACTAATGGTTCCCATGGAAGACTCCTGTAGACTGTAAAAGTCTGTGAATAGCTGAGTTCTTGACCATATGTGCAATTTTGTTGAATTAAACTTCGTAACTACGATAAGAAATGATTGCATAGGAATTACCTACATATAATGTCAATAAAGACTTAAAGGCTATTTCTACAAGACAGTCACTTGCATGTAGTTCAAAATGGCTTTTTATGAGAAGAACCTCACAAGAAAAAGCCACAATAGAACTCGTGTTCCTGACACTGGTGAACTGAGATACTGGGACTTAGCAGTAAAATACTTGTTGTTTAGCAGTGACTAGACAAGCTGAATGACTGTTTTAAATGAGGTATAGATCTTATCAGTCAACTGTGTTACTACTGCTGCTGAATTTGGGAAAATTATTTTGAATGAATTAATAAAGAACTGTGTTTTGAATAATTGTGACAAAGAAATCAATTAAACTTTGCACAATTTTTATTATACTTGATGCAGAACTAAATACAAAATGTGGCCTCTGACACAGAAAGTCCTTAGCCACACAGCACTGGAAACTAAGGAGATACATAAAGCACCACTCTGTGAACAGTAGGTAAAGATAAGTCTCTGACTTGAACTAGCACAGTTTTTCCTATAAAGCACATCTTTTAACAATGATCAGAGGGAAGTAGCACTAGTCAGTGAAGCCTTGTATCCAGTAAAACTGATTTTTTACTTACTGCATCCAACTGTGCATGTCAGACTCTAAATGTATTTCATTTGGCAAAGCACTGGAGCTGTTATACTCTCTCTGAGCCAAATTCTGCCCTTGGCTTCAGGCACACAACTCCCATTGACTACAGTGGAAGTTGTACAGAAGGAGATAGATTGTGTAAATTAGGCATGCTCTTGAGATGGTGGAGGGAGATTCACAGCTGAATCCCAGGGTAGGAGTTCACCAAGGGCCAGCAAAGTCAATCTCACCAGTCAGTCCTTCCCAACTCATCAGAGCAATGGCTTGAAAGATCTATATAAACAGCTCATACACACTGCTTGAAAAATAAAAGCACTTTCTCAGCCTTTGATGCAGGCCTTTCCTTCACTCATTACTTCAGAAGCAGTGCATCCTCAAGGAGCTTTGTTTCTGTACTGTAACTGGTGAGAGGTACTGCTATTTCCTCAAAATTGTTCCACCCAGATCTGTCCAAGACCTTTCTTACCTATACTGCTATAACTCACATCATCCTGCCACCAGCTACACCCCTACTTTTTTCCCTGTCCTTGTGCTGGTTATTCCCCTTGACTTTGCTTGTTTCATGACTTGATTTCTCTCTTCCAGAATCAGAGGATTTATTTTTTTTTTTCTCACAAGTTTAGAGTAACACATTTTGTGTCATGCAAAGTTTAACAGATGGATGCTTTAACTTGGACCTCTCAGTTTAACCTCAGTGACAGAGAAAAGGCCTCTAAGCATAATGGAAACAGGCCCAGCTCACTGCAGTTCTCCCACACTCATTTCTTTCAGCAAAAAACATGCATCTGTTCTGAAAATCCCCAAAAAGTCATGGAGAGTGTAGTAGGCTTGCAAAGAAACAAGTACCAGAACAAAATCAATAGCACCAATTACAGTTTACATTTTTATGTGCTTTCAGAGTAGACATAAAAAATTCTCCTTTAGGTCATACACACAAATCCAGTAAAGGTCAGATTCTGCTTTGATATTCACATGCCAGGTTCTGCTTGTCTTGTAGATGAAATACATTTGTTTAACAAGCAGGTGAGAAGGCTGCAGCCTAAATATTATGGATCTATTTAGCATTTTCTCCTAAGGAAAAATATTTTCCTTTATTATTTTTTATTTATAAATATTGTTGCACCAGAAGGACAAGATGTACTGTGCAGGTATTTGCAGAAAAAGGATTACCTTGTTACACTAGCCCAATGTAAATATGTTACAGACTTAGACCCAGAATGGCTTGTGAAAAAGATAAAGCATAATAAAAGAGAGATAAGAGTGTGATGGAAGAAGTGAGAGACTAAATGACTGAAGTATGTTGGGTTTCTAAGATACCAGATAGAACCGTATTTCTTCCGGTGATTTCTACCAGTTAGCAGCAGTTTGTTTGGGCATTCCTGCCTCCAGCTATCAGACCCTGCTCCATTTTCTAGCAGGGAAAGAGAGTGAGAGAGGGGAAAATCAATTTTCAGTTCTCTCACAATGACTGTTTTGGTCTCCAGAAAAACTCCAGTCCACCTCTTGCTGCTGACGGGAAGCACTGTACACGTATGCTTGGTGACTTCACAACATTAGTGCCTGGCCTGTTATATAAAGTGTTTTAGATATAAAATCCTAGAAAATATAAAACTTTCTGTAAGCAAAGAGAGAGGTCAACCGTCTCCTGTTTCTTTGTTTGACAAAAGCAGCCTTCAGTGAAATATCCCAGGATCCAGTAATTTTCTTCATCTAAGAAAAGTCTAAGAAAGAACTTGAAACATCTGAATGTTCTGTAAAGTCACAACCTGTCCTGCTGGTGAACCATGGACATATCATCCTGTTCTCCATTTCTGCTTGGATTGCTACTAATGAGATCTTTCAAAATATTCAATCACTAATTACAAAGTTCCTACGACTAGTCTGCTGGTTTCATACATACACATGAAATCTACTACTGACAGAGTTTTCTAAGTGATTCCAGAGATTTTTTTTCCAATGGATTTGTTAACAAAATTGCTGAAAGGCAGATCTTTTTGACACTGCTATTAGTCCTTTGCACAAATGAAGACACAGCCACTTTCTGTTATGTTCCCTATACTGAAAAACCCCCACTTATAAATCAGATACATGAAAAAAAAATTTTCTTACAAATAACATCTTTTAAAACCTCCTTATCAACTCTGAAGGTTCTAAGGAGTGAAGAGATGCCTGCCAGCCCTTTTTGATGAAGCATTTTCTTGACTATCAGCTATCAAGGATCATCTCAGTACTCCAAACCCTGCTGACTTGATTGTTACCTTTCAAAATCTTTCAATCCGTCTCTCAAAAAAACAAATAAATAAAAATCCTTCCTTGATTCTTGCAAATAACCAAGGTAGTTTGGTGGAAGGTTTTCACAGTTTTTTAACTCATTTAGCAACTCCTAGACACCATAAGAAGCCAGTAAGTTCCTTCAACAAATAGGGCTCAGCAGAAAGAGGGAGAGATTCCTTTAATTCAAGCCATTATAACCCCTTGCATTTCTCAATTTATATTTTATACAGAGAATGAAAATCTGACCAGAGAAATCACTTTGTCTTCCAATTCTCTTTTCCCTTTCTACTTCTCTTTGAGCATAAGTTATTCTTAAGCAAAAAAATTAAAAATATGTTCAAAGGTAAATATTTTTATTTCACTTGTTTGATCAATTTCTACATAAAGATGATAATTTAGAGATAATAAATGATAGAATAACAAGTTCCTTACTTGTTTTACTTATTTCTGCTTATTATTATAAATTTATAAGAACTACATACTAAGTAAATGTAAGTGAAATTTTGTATGAAATAAGAGGGCAGAATTAGAATTTTATAGATCTCATGGGTAAGAAACTACCCTTCTTTATCTGGAGTTTGTTAAGAAAAGTGCAAGATGTATTTTACATCAGGAAACTTCCCAGATAAAAAAAGTATCTGCAGATTAGTTGTACCAAACCTTAAATATCTGACTGGGTAAATGGAACAATTAATCCCAGCAGCTGCTTTTCACAAGCAAAGCTTCTTTTATCAATTTTACAAGCAAAGGAAAACCCAGACTTGCTAAGACTAATTCAAAACAGAATCAAACACAGACTACATCTAGTAAAAAAGGACATTTTCTATTAAAGATCTTCAGCCACAGAATTAAATAATGTGTTAACAGATAGTTTCCCTTTATGAATATACTTATTCTTGTAAGGGTCGTTTTGGATACTTTAGTGCTTTCCTTCAAAACATTCTCCTTTCCTTGCTAAAGTGGCCAGATAAAGCATTAGCAATTTTAGTGACCTTTTATGTTCATAAGTGCTAGAACCCTGTTGAAGTTCACCTGATTCATTGAGGCTTAATTCCTCACTGGTAATGATTGCTGTAGGAGCCATGCTCTGGTGGGTTAGAGCCAAAGAGATCCAGGGAGGAAATGTTAGTGGCAGCCAGGTTAATAAGAGGAGTTTATACTGAAGTCTTTGAGGGAATGTTGGTTGTTTGGGGTTTTTTTCTTTTTTTTTCATAGCAGTAAAGGGCAGCACTTAGAAGGCTAATTTGGATAGCACTGTGAACACCAACCTGTTCATAGAAATTTACTTCTCTAAGGTCTTTTCCATCTCACTGTTACTGATTTTTTTTCTGCCTCCATTGTGCATACCATATGATTTGTAACATGCAGTCACAGCTGAAGTCAAACCCTAAGAGCTGCAATTGAGCTGAAATAACTGGATTTTGTAGTCACTCAGTAATAATCTTGGAGCCTTCTGTGGCTTAGAGAAACTTGGTTTCTCTAAAAGAAAGAGACTTCTTAAAGCTCCTCTTACAACAGAAGCATTTAACATTTATTGCAGATCTTAACAGAAATTCTACAAGGTTCTTTCCTTCAGAAATGAAAGAAGCATAAAGGCTAAGTTTGATTTTTCTTTACCAGTTTATGCAATTTTCAGAAAAGATAGACTCATGATTAATTTCTCAGTAAAGTAAGAATAACATTGTGATGGAAATGCATTGATCTATTTAATGAAGGATTGTAAAGTCAGCATCATTGGAGAAACAAGGATTATTGATTCTTTTAAGTAACATTTGAAGGATTGTATTTTTTGCCTTAGAATTAAAGTGTGTCCCATACAAAAAAAAAGCCAAAAAGCTTGTAAAAACATTTGAATACTTAGAGACAGCCATCTGCGCATAGAAAAATGACTTTGTATTGAAGCCTAATATAAGATATATCTCACCCTAATAAAGAAAATACAACACTTGCATAAAAAATAACAATAGCAGCACATTCAGTGTACACATTTTCTTCCATGATTCAAAAGGAAAATAGGCACATATGCCTACCATATTTACAGCATATACTGGAATTCAGACAAAAGCATGATAAGGATGGAAACAACCTTGCAACAAGCCAGCTTGCTCCTTCTAGTAGTAGGAAGTCTAGGACTTGCAAGGCCCGAGCAATTAATTTCATTTTTGACCAGTTAACAATCAATAGACACCACCTGGCTTCTGCTGTAAAAGGCAGTGCTCTTGAAAAGCTGTGGAAAACAGGAAAGAATTAAAAACAGACAAACAAACAAAAAAATCCATGCAAAAATCCAACCACCAATAAAATTTATCAAAGTCTTAAGGGATTAAACCTAGTAGACAGCGTTCCTGCAAATGAACTGCAGCAGTAGAAAAGATTCCTTGTAAGCAGGAGGTGTTTATTTTAGGACATGTACTTTGAATACTTCCCCAGAGAAATATATTAGCCGTAGTAGCCTCCTCAGGAGTCTCATTCCCTAAGCATAGCATCCTTCAAGTTGTACCTAGGTTGCAATATGTCAGAAATACTTTCATAAAACAGAAACTTTTTATTCACTTTTAGGGCAAGTGCTGCTATTTGCAGAAAAAACAAAAAAGGCAGATCCAAGCAATTTTGGAGATGCAGCATTCATTAGGTATTACAGCACCTCCATCAAATTTTAAAAGGCCAAGTATCTGCACCAGCTAGGGTGCAATGACAACAAATTCCTTCACCAGCTAACATGCCCGACGTGCTGTCTGAGCATTGGCACCTTCCTCTCTTGTGAGTCACTTTGCCAAGTCACAACCAGCTCCTTGCTTTCTAGGATCTTGGAGTTGCTATTACTTTTCTGGCTAGAGCAGCAGGACCTGGATTTGTTCCATGAAGTCCCCTAGAAAGAACGACTCAGATCCGAAAGTCAGCTGTTCTCCACAGATATGTCCAAGTAACCCAGACAGTTTGAGGGAACACTATCCTGTCATAAGTCTAATTTTCCCTTTTACCTGAGGCTCTCTTTCCTCCCCTGAGAGTTTTTCACTACTTCTAGCATCCTCCTCTTTATTCTGAATTCATTGATCCAGCAGAAGGCAGGTACTTTACAGCTGAAGTGCAAAGTACAGGTTGAATGGGGATGTTAATCATGTAGTCCTCATTGGCCTGGGGCCACCTGGCCCTGCAACAACAATCTGCCCCTTTCTAAGTATCACTATCACCAAAGGGTTTCTGGTTAGCATATATCAACATGTACACTACTCTCCGCAAATATCACATTAACTTTTCTTTCTGTCCTAGGAGAAATTAGGCCCCTATGGCCTTTAGGCTCTCTATAGCTGAAATTTTGGCAACATTGTCCAGACTGTCCCTTCTGCCTATCTCCTGTGCTCATTAACACTATTTGAGAATATTATCTGATTATATTAATTTCTGTAATATTAAAGATAAAGGAAGAATCTAGAGAGAGAATGTCTGATACAATTTATGTTATGGGTTTGTACTCATTTTACTTTGCTATCTAAGTTCTTTCCCACTTTCCTCTTCCAAATAATGCAATTGTGTGACAGCAGGTAAGACATTTCCCCCACCTACATTTTGTGACAAATTCTAAGTTCAGATGTAGTCTCAGAGGAGACAGGTGGAAAAAGGAAGGTGAGAAAACTTTTTAAAAAATATTTCTTGGGGGGAACAATTAATCATCTTTTACAGGTGCTCAAAGAAGAGAAACAGCCTCACAGATCATCATTCTTTATTAAAGCTCTGCAGTGAACTCAGCTGCAATCTCTACAAGGAAAACTAAGATTGCTTTTACCTACAGGCAAAGCTACTGTGAGTTTTAATTAAGGAACTTGAGTGGGAAGTACTTGAGTACATAGAAATCAGTAGAGAGAACAGTGTGATGCAAACTCTCGTGGGAAAGGGGGTTAACTTTTCACTGTGCACTTCCAGAGGCTCTGGATGTGACCACAGATTAGATTCTTCCTTGGATTCTTCCAGCAGTGCAGCTTCTACTTAAATCTCCTGTCAAGCTGACCAGTCAAAGCAAGATCAGAAAATCAGACCTAATCTGACATAAGTCACACCAGTCTGGTGTGACTGTACTCCAATACAGTAAAGGAAAGAGGCTCCATGGGCATAAGGCAACTGTTTACCAGAATTACCAGTTACAACTGGATCCTGGAAAAATTACTTTAGCAGGGCATGACAACACTGACCCAAATGATTAAGCCATTTCATATGCTGTATTCCAGGCCAATCTTTACTTTGTTGTTTGGGTTTTTTATGAAAACCAGTCTTTTCAACTGATCTTTTTGAGAGTCCATTTATACTGTAAATGTCTGGTCCCCAACGCACTCTAGTACTGGAAGAAAAAATCCAAACACTTTTGAATGAATGCATAGAAAGGTGAACCCTCCATTTCAACACCATCCTGCCAACAAATATGGAATATCATATTTTGTTACATTAATCCCAGACTCACAAAAATAACACATAAATGTTTCCATATGGTTTCCAAATAAATCTCCCATATCCCATATTCCCTAAATTGTTCCCTCAAGAGGTATAAGCTATGGAAGGTCAGTCATCTATTCCAGCTCTCATGGGAGCACCAGACCTGATTTTCTACAAGCATTGTGCTCAGACAACTCCACTGAAGTTAGCGTGTCCCAGAAAATAAGAGTCATGGAGCTGGTGTGAGCACAAAGAATCAAAGCTACCATCTTTCACCTCCAGACTCAAGTTATATCCAGGTTTTTCTCCTCCTGACATGTTAAAATTACAGGCATCAGATGAGCATGCTCTGGCAATAGCTAGCCAGTTTACAGATGTTGACTCATGTACCCCGACATGGGCTCCCAGGGCTGCAGCTCCGACAAGATCCCTCTTAACCTATATCTGCACTGGGCTAGTGGCAAACCCCTACCCTGGCTGCAGTTTCAGTCTTCCCTTATATATTTTGTGGGACCATTTGTAATGTTTATTTATAAACATTAATATTTCACCACAGTTTGTTAATGCATTAGCGCAGAAGTAATGTGTGTGAAATAGAAATTTTTAACAAGCCTTTGCCTTGTGCAGCATAAAACATTGTCTCATAGCCAGTCTCCCCAAAGACGTCAGTTTCTGTTTTAAATAGTCTAACTACAACTCCCTGTGTATAACATAAAAGGCACAGCCCTTACAAATGCAGTGAGTACTCAGCCCACAGGATGGCTGGAGTAGCTAAGTGGCAGCTCTTTACAGTCACACTCTCTGTTACAACTCATTATAGTAATGAGTCACTTTAAATATATATTCCTATAATTCAGGGAAAAATTTTCCAGTAGAACTAAAATTTCCTTTCTGAATCTAATGTATATGAGATAAGGTTCAGAAACTTTACTTGCAATCTCACTATTTTTCTCAACAAAACATGAGCATCTGCATAGGTCTGCACAGAGATTAATGTTTTCCTGACTTTCAGCATTTTTTTTTAGTATGGAAACACAAGAAATACTTCAGGAAGGGGAAACTAATTTGGCTTGATTTCAAACTGGAAGGGTTTTTTCCTCCCAGAAGAACAAGATTTAAAATAAGTGCTGGGGAAATGGTTCTTTGCAAACCTGAGCATGAATACGAACTGTGGCTTTGTATTTCCTGATCAGGATGGAAACAGAAACATGGACCGTTCAGACCTAAACCCTAAAATTAACTCAGAGAGCACCATTTAAAAACACTTCCTTGAATCAGCAGGGGAGGAGGGCAATGAAAGGCTTGATGAGAGTTCAGTGAATAAAGAGGAAATAAGGGAGGAATGAGGGAAATGACAGTGGACCCTCCACCTCATACAAACTCTTAATTCTCCTTCATATGCATGCATTATAGTTACTAGCACAACCAATTTGCAGAGAAGGATTTAGTTACCCCAAACATGGACATGCCTTTTGCACAACACTTTAGCCTCCTAGGTTCATGCACTGGAATAAGCACCATAACCATGCTCAGGCTTTTAAGTGGAATTTGTTTGGAAGGGCAAGAGTGATAACAATACTACCTTGGTCAGCTCTATGAAAGACACCTGTCTCCACAGGACACTATTTGTGATATTATTACACAACACAGGAGAGTGTCTATAATTGTAAATTATTTATCAATATTTTTGTCATTAAGATGTCTTGGATTAGGCCTGCTGTGAATAAATTATAAGGTTAAAGGGGAAGTTGTTTATATCAGTGACTAGACCAGATTATTACACTGAGAAATGGTCAGCACATCCTGTTATTGCTACTACCAGAAAAAACACTGCATGAAAAGAACTAGACAGACCAGTTGCTTGAGTTCTCAAAAGGTTTTATTTTTAGCCTAATGACAAAAATGTCTGTGTTTGCACAGGAAACAAGAATGATTGATACAAGGGAGTGGAAATAAAATTCTTCATCTAATTTTCAGTGCTACATTAAAGACTAGACTCCTGTTGTGTCAGACAAGTACTCAGTCACCCTTAGAATGACAATTTTTCCACCAGTCCCCCCCAATCCCCCACTTTTCTGCTCTTGAAAGCTCCTACATACACATCAATTCCTTGTGCAAGTTAGAGCATTTTCAGAACTACTCTTAGTTGTGCCAGTGAATAATGATGGTACGGAGAACAGCTGGCATAGCTGGAATAGCTTGTCCTTCCCCCAAGGCATTTCAAGTTGGCCCTGTGGGAATGGAGGCAGAAAGCAGTTAGATGTCATGCTGTTCCCCAGTGGAGTCTTTTGCTGTTGCTGTAAATTGCTTTAAGCTCTTGTTGTTACAGTTGTGCAAAAGGTACTTATTTGGGGTTAAGGGCATGGATAAAAATGTAATTAACCTGGACCAAGTCATCAATACCCACCTTCCAAGAACCTCAGTAAGGCTTCCACACATATTAGGGTCACCTTTCAGGTATTAATGACAGCTCTAACTTCTAGATTATTTTTGCCCAAACTAAACTAACATTTGAAAACATGCTCTACTAGAAATATGGGTAAAGTCCTGCCTACATTTACATCAACAGTAGTTTTGCTATGAACACAGTGCCAGCAAAGCTAGTGTTTCATTGAACACAATAGAAATAAAATATCTTATTTCTTTTATTGAAATTAGCATTATGCTTCAGTTCTGAATTTTCAGAGAATGTTCATTGTTGTTAATTAAGTTACTTATTAGTGTTTTGGAAATGCCCTATGGTTTCAGTCAGGAGCAGTGCCCAGTTCTGCCGTAAGTGAACTGAAATAAGGTGAAAAGGGCTCTTTTGAAAGAAATACTAGGATTTGCTCTTATATACCTGTTGTGGTTTAACCCAGCAGGCAGCTAAACACTACAGAGCAGTTCACTCACTAACCCCAGTTAGTTAACTCCAGTGGGATGGGGAAGAGAACCAGAAAAAGCTAAAACTCGTGGGTTGAGGTAAAGACGGCTTAATGGGACAGAAAAAGAAGAGAAATAATGATAATGATAAAAGAAGCAAAACAAGTGATGCATAATCCAGTTGCTCACCATGCCCTTACCAATGCCCAGCCAGTACCCAAGCACTGGGCCACCATGCCTCAGTCAGTCCCACCTAGTTTTATTGTTCACCATGATGCCATAAGGCGTGGGATATCCCTGTGATCAGTTGGGGTCAGCGGTCCCTGTCGTGTCCCCTTCAGCTCCTTGCGCACCCCCAGCCTCTTTACTGGTGATGGAGTGAGAGGCAGAAAAGGCCTTGACTCTGTGCAAGCACTGCTCAGCAACAGCTAAAACATCCCAGTGTTATCAACATTATTCTCATCCTAAATCCAAAACACAGAGTTGTACCAGCTATTAAGAGGATAATCATCTCTATCCCAGCCAAAACCAGGACAACTCTCAATCTCCATAAGATTAAAAAACAGAGAGCAGGGAGCTCATCATTTTGGGTATATTTCCAGTGAAGGAACTGAAACATCCAGGTTCGTATAAACAGAACTAGTGGTTGGGGATTTCTTAACTCCTTTAGTGTCCTCCATAAGCTGATAGTTGTTTGATTTAAAGCTGACATGGAGATTTCAATTAAGCTAGTATTTGGGGAATTTCTGTTGTTGCTATCTTGACTATTTTTTAAAAAAGCAAAATAGTACAACTTCCTAATTCATTACAGCTATGATTCTGTTTCTTGTGCATCTTCGTTCTCTTTAGAAGGGGAATGCAATTCACCCTCAGCCAAAAACCTCCATTTGCTTTACAAGAGCCACTTTATTGTGGAAGTGCTGATGTTGAGGGAGGAAATATTTCTCTCAGCCTGAAATACTACAGCTTTGGGTGTGCAGAAGAGACAGGCACAGATCCGTGCTGTAGCTGGGAGAAGCACAGACAGGATACGAAGAGGCTGGAAGTTGTGGAAAGGCATCTCGGAATCCTTCTCCTTAGCTGGTGAAGGAGTTTTACAGTGATAACACACAGCCTTGTCCATTCAATAGCTGAAATAGCTTACACAGAAATGTACATAAACATTTACAGAAAAGAAGGGAAGGAACAGTCTTAGCAAGGCAACCCCACCCTGCTTTTTTGCCCTGCAGTTCCAGGGCTTCACAGAAGGCAGGTATAAATGACATGTACAAATGTCTTCCAATATGCTGGGACAGACTTTCAAAAGAAGACATGCTAACTTTTCCAAAACTTCCAGAAGACCTTGGAGAGGAAGGAGACAGAAGTACAAACAATTTTCTCTTAAACACAATGTTTGGGCTGGCTAAAGTCCTCAAGCAACCTCATTCTAACCAATTGTGAGAAGGAGACATTTTAAGCCTTTCTTCAAAGTTCAGAAAGTGATGGAGAACAAGCTTTTTCCTTTTGTCTGGTGGCTTTAAACATCTGGAGAGAAACTGGCCGACACTCCCATCTTGATCCCACTTCAACTCAGAGGGATGGGATCATCGAAAAACAGGAATCTTTCTTGTGCCTTTGAGAAATCAAATTGAACAAATGAAGCTAGAAGAGCACAGTAGCTCTGCGCACTATTTTCTTTAACAACTGAATGACTCTTTGTGGTTAGTTTATAAATCTTAAACCTCTCACTGCATCTAAAAAGACTGAAAAATACAGGGACACTATGAAAAGCTAGATATATAAGTACTTCATACACTAAATTATTTATCATTAAAGTTTATTAACTAAAGCCATTTGAAAGGCATTTTGTGGAGCTAAAGACAAGAGTGACCTGAAAATTATGCAGGTACGTTATTTCAGCTGAGAACCTGAAACTAGGCAAACAAAGAAGGAATTCTGGAATACATGCAAACAGTGCAAGAAACTTAAAACCAATGTGCTGTGCTTATAAGCTATGTCTAGTTTTAAAAAAATGAAAGGGACAAGATGAGAAAACACAAGGAAGAGGAAATAAAATCTGATTTTTTGCTTCCTAATAGTAATACTTTTCTGTTTGTCCTAAAAAGGGTATTCAAGCTTAACTTCCAAGTTATGTCATGTGACTGCAAGCAATCAGGGATGCTTCAGGACAACTGAGTCATCATATCATGGGCTGGGGAAGAAAGCTAGTCAGGATGGCCTTCTGGGGACAATATCACAGATCCCAGCAACAAAACACCCTGGAAAGGATATATGGAACCCCCATTTTTTTTTCCCTGTGTTAAACAACTTCAGAGATACTTTTCCTCTGTTTCTATGAGCAATATGGTGTCTGCCTTACAGCTAGTCCTCAGTAATCTGAAGATTTTGGTAGGTAGCTTCTAAAGTCAGTAAAATTTTCTAGCACGGTCATTGAAATTTTCACTGTGTTAGGACACTACATTTTGTCATTAAAGTAAGATAAGATACATCAAGTTTCTCTGATTTAAACCCAGAAGAAATACAGGTCAAAGACAGAAGTCAATGCTGTTATAGATTGAGACACGATACAATTTAGTGTGTCTAGGCCAATATAGGATTTATTAATTCATCAAGCAAGCCAACGAGCAAAAGCAGCGCTGGGCGGCCAGGGAGTCTCCGCTCCACCAACGGCGTGCGCCTTCTCCCTTCGCAGACTCCAATTTATACAGTCCCATACGTGACTTTTTGTAGTACGCTGCACATTCTCCAGTAGTTGCGAGGGGGTCGTTTCCTGCCTTCTGGTGGTCGTGTGATGAAGGCTCTAAATCTTCCTCTTTTGTTGACTTTTCCTTATTTGGACTACTTCAGCGCCCTTCCTGGAAACTTACAATATAGCTAGGCAAGCAAGTTAAGCAAACTAATTTTGTAAACTAGGCAAGCAAATAAACCACAAGATAAAATGCAAATCCCTTTACTTGTGCAGCATTCTTTACTCTATGGCTAAGTGAACAAACAGTGAATAATCTACCTTGTTTCATCCCGTGACTCAGTGAACAAACTACCTGGTTTTTACCTATCACAAATGCCAAAAATCAAAAGTTCAAATTTCAGAGACAGAGTATAATCCCATCTTGGATGAGACCTATGTGTTGTATTTCTATAGCTAACATGGAGGTCTTGTTTTACCAGAGCTTTAATACAGTGCCTATATACATTCTCATGCCAACATCATCTCCTGGAATACAACTGGTTTGTATTTGCTTTTCTCCTAGGCCCAGGGAACAGTGTGGAAATGTCATAGTTTCAGCTGCAGCAACAATGTATGAAGAGGAAACACTATAAAGAGGAACAAAGAGGTGGGTGATGAAAGATGAGGTGCTCGAGCAGAGCTGCAAAGAGCCCTGAAAATGCATCTGAGTAGATGTAAGAAGCCACATGATAAGATAAAGTGAACAGTGTGGGGTAAAGAATTAACAGTTATTAAAGAAGCTGAGATAAAAAGAGGATAATTTAGAAAATTAATTAAATATCCTAGGGGTTAGACTGGAGGAGGGGGAATAAAAGAAACCCATAGAGTTAAAAAAAAAAAAAAAAAAAAGAGGAGGTGGAGGTAAATAGCAGCTGTGGAAAGGGTTGGAAGTACTAATGATTACTAGGTAGGCTTTTTTAATTTTGTGCCAGGCTCCGTAAATCTTCCCTTTTACCCTGAACCCAGAGGTGTGGAAATTTGAGTGTGAATTCAGAAGTTTGGGTACTATTCCAGATCTTACCTAAATCATATAAACCTCCTTGTATGTAGTATAACTTAGCCAGAAATAACTTAAGAACTCATTTTTTTCTGATGCTACTTAGCACAGCTGGATGGATTATTCATCCTCAGTAATACTCATGGCAAATACAACCTTTTTTCTGTTTGAGAATCATTTGTGAATAGGCTTTAAGTCTGATCTCCAAAATGTGAAATGCCTCTTGATCCCACTGATTCCTCTGAGCTTTTTTTTTTTAATGTACCCACTGTCTTAAATTATCATTTGCACAAGTTAGGTGGGTAGCCTCTAACCTTTGTCAGCATCATTAAAGGTGGTCTACATTTGACAATCAGAACATGAGGAAATATGTAGGTGAACAGCCTCAGTCCTTCAGATTTTCTTTCACAGGCTGTGCTGTAAATGTTACTTGTGTGTAACTGATACCTGCCTGAGTCTGCAGAAAGCCTGAGGCTGTAGAGGTGTGATGGCATTCTGCTTCAAGAGGAGTTAACTAATTTGGTTTAATGCATCAACATTAAGTTTCTTTCTACACTGTTCAAAGCATGTTTTGGAAGGAGGGGAAGCATCTGAACACCCAGATCCATACAGACTTCTCTGAGCCTCTGTTCTCTTCGGTATGCTCTTAATAACACCATGGGAGGGGTGAAGAGTGCAATTGTTCTTATTTTCCTAAAGAGAGGGTTCAACTTTCAAAGGTTTGGGAAATGCCAACATGGGGGTTCAGATAGTGCACAGTTTAAGTATTCACTGCCTCCTAGTTGGAGCATGTTATTGGTTAGCTAAGTCACGGGATATTCTTCCAGCTCACTAATTGGGTTAGTGTATCCTTTTAAACAGAGGAATAATGAACGCTCTTGTTTGTAAAGGAGTAGCCTCGTTCGCATGCAAATACGCGTATTCACACAAATCAGCCGTTCCTCAAACCTCCTCAGGAACAAAAAACTTTCTGTCTGAAACCGCAGGAGCAGCAGATAACAAGGGGCCTTGATATGGAGAGATCAAACAGCCATTTCAAATTCCTGTGAATGTTCATGAATACTGTTGTTCAATATTCATCCAGATCTGGCTTTTTCTGCATTATGGAAAAGAAAACAAAAAGTTAAAATAGGATGTAAAGGAATGAAGAATATGAAATGGTAGTGTTTTCAGAACCAATTCACATATTCTGGTGTAGCTGCATTCAGGTTGTTGCCTTATTTTTGAAAGACAAATTATTATTTAAAAAATAATGTAAAAACACTTTTTTGAGATTCATTGTTTGTTCAAAATGGACATAGCTCAAGCCCAAAGAACAGATCCAATAAACATGAGGTAATCCATAATTTCAGATGCCTGAAATTTTAAGATATACAGTGTCTAAGCAGATGAGAAATAAGACTTGCCATCTGAAGTTTTACCAGAAATTCTTCGCCAATTCTCCAAGACAACTCAAAGAATGAGTTATGTCCTCATCTGGCTATAAAAATAGCTGTTTAGCCATAAAGTATTATACAAAAGTAAGTGAAAAGAAAAGAGCCTTCCAAAGAATGACAGCTCCAAGGGTAACTTGGCACCCTTTCCTCACTCTGTTTTTATAGCTGTAGGAATTCCTTATTACTTTTTCTCAAGCTGTCATCAGAGCAACAGAACCCGCTGTTATTTGGGTTTCTCTTCTCTTCAAATGGAAAGAAAGGGATGTAATAAAGGCAGATCATGAGCAATAGGTTGTAATCTATCCACAAAATGGCCCCACCTTGCTATTTGTTCCCTTGTATTGTGTTCGAACTGACTCCCAGTAAATATGTCTGCTTCACATTGATCATCACTGATAGTAGCATCCCTAATAGTGGCTCCATCTTGACAGAAAAATGGTAAGTACCATTGTGCTCCAATGTTTTTGTCTCTTTCCACAGCCACTGCAAAACAAAGCTGTTAATTTATCTGATGAAAGACATGATGGTGAATGTTATATAAAACCCAGATGTTTCCCCACTGATTTCTTAAATAGGAGCACATAATTGTGATGATTGGGAGGCCATTAATCCAAACTACTTGGAAGCAAAAGAGAAAGAAGACCTCATCTTACGCTTTCACTGTGACAAGCTTCTATGCCTAAGATGTCTGTCGTTCTGCTCACTGTTTTATAAACCAAACCAGTCAAATAATTCCCCCAGTTCTTCTCCATCTGTTTTCTCACAACAGTGTTAACGTTCACTTAAATAAGCATAGCAGCATTAACCTTTTGAACTCTTTGTCTCTCAACTCTGCTCAGATCAGATTTGTGGTCTAGAAAGTTGACTCTTCCCTCAAGTTTGACAGATTTTCTTATTATCCCCTGCTGACCTGTAGAGAATTGCACTGGCTCAATTCCTGAGGCACCTACAAGTTTCAGATGGACTCAGCCTCTCTGTCTGATTGCCTGTCATGAGAAGCGTCAGTGGTATGTTTCTTATTTCAGTTTATTCCTTTCCTTTCAATGAATATAATGAATTCTTTTGCACCCTTGTACTCTTCCTATTAGCAGGCCTTACGTATCACATTTTCATCCTCAATGCAAAGACTACTTCAGAAAATCTATCTTCAAGAAAAGATTTTGACAATACACGTAACAGCAAGTGCATTAATATGTGCTTTATACAGATCCGATTTAACTGATTCTGCCTACAGTAAATTGTATATAAATCACATTAGCCAATACCTATTTGATTCAATCTTCCTATTTGCATAAGTACTACTAGTACTGATATCTAAGGAAGATAGGTTAGGCTTAGATAGAGCAAAATGTTGATGAAGATGGCTACTCTTCATGTATGAAAACTGTGGAAGGAATTATGACCGTTATCTAGAGCATAGCTGAAGTTCTGGATAGTGCCATTCAACACACAGGCTGATAAGTAGCTAAAAGCATAAGCACATCAAAACCTACCTTGGATTAAAAAAATTACATGCATTGGTGAATCTCTAGTAACACTCCAGGTATGTATTTTTAACCCCTAATGCAAATATGACTTAGGTCAGCCACTTATCACTGCCATAGGTTGATTTCTCTTTCACTGGCAGCTGTGCTAATATGAATTACATCACACTAGCCATGTGAGTTACCACAAATCAGCTGGCCTCTAGTAAATTGGGGTGAACTCTAGACCAAGAAAGGGTGTTTTAGATAGGATTGGTGGTGCTGTTTGAATTATGCTCAGACAGAGCCAGAACTATAAGCACTCAGAAAGCTATGGGCAATCAGTGTAGGTATGACCTTGGGAGAGTGTTTGAGGGAGGAATATAATTGGAAAGAATGTTTATAATATGGAGCAAAGAAGCTGCTATCTGCTCATTTCAACCTAGTTTGGAAAACATACCTCTGGTATACATTTATAAATTAAGAGAAACAAGAATTTGTCATCTGAGGACAAATGTCAAAATAAGGGCTAACAGTAAAAAGAGAAATCCCAATAATGCAGTACAATGAATAAACAGTGTAAAAGAAGGAAAAAAATATTAGGATAATAATAAACTCTTTTAATGCAATTATTCCATTGTAGCAATCTCTATTTTCTCTGATGTAGGGCTTGTGCTCTAGTTTCTCTGTAGCTCCCACAGCAAACTTCCCCCTGCCCCCTGGCTTGTTCTGATGAGAAAAAGCTGTGACAATGACTGTACAGAGATAAGAAAGGCCAAAATTACAGACAAGGCTGAGCTTGCTTATGTGGTATCATCTATAACTCAAGGATTTAGGGGTGAAAACACAAATATAGACAGGGATAGGATTAGTGTGGTGAGGTACCAGACAGGAGTCCCAGGCTGAACGTACCATGAGTGTCATTGCTGGAGATGGGGACACCTCTCTGTTGCTTTGGGGCCTGTCAAACACTGGGTCCAGACAGTAGCAACTCTTTAGTTGACTCATTCATCAGGACAATGAGCACATAAGTGCTTAGCCTAACACTTAGTGATTCCCAGCTATCTTTTGTGCATCTCATTCCACGAGCAACTGCTTTAACTGCAATGAACTGCTTTGTTCATGACATAAATTATCTTTGTAGAAAATCTTTGCATTTCTCTAAGATGCCTGAAAAAGCCCACGAAAGAGGAACTATAAGAAAGACAAAGAACGGAGAAAGAGCAGTGTAATGACTTCACTGTTAGCCCAGTGAGTGCAGCGTTTCGTGCAATAGGGCTGACACACTGCAGAAGCACCTGCTGCAACTTCAGTACTTACCAACCCTGGTACCTCATGTGGCCCAAGAGAACCTGTTGTAGACCACAGTGATTCAGTCCCACTTGCACAGACTAGGGGCACAAATGCCACAGTTTAGCAGCTCAAATGCAGACTAAAATCCTCCCCTATTATGCAGAGCTACTATGATGTGAGTCAGAAACTGATTCCTCAAGAAACAGTGAGACAGCTCTCAGGCTGCCATACGTTTTTCCTGTTGGAGCAACTGACAGGAAAAATCAGACACCAGTTAACTGAGGCACTGATCCTAAAGCCCCTTTAAACACCTCAATGACTCTCCTGGAAATAAGATGTAGGAGCTTTTCAAAAGATTACCCTTAATCTGTCACAGCATGCCAAACAACTTAATACATGTATCTTTTTTTTTCAGCTAGTGAATTCAAATCCCTCTGCAACAATTTTACTAGCGAGTCAAACTTCTCCTACATAACAAATGTCTGTCCTAATTTGCAAAAGCTGGGTCCTTTTGTTACTGACTTGTCCTGCAAACACCAGTCCTTCTGTCAGTGGGAGTTTTGCCACTGAATCCGACAGCAGTAGCTCTGAGGGACCGCTGGTCTCTGTGTCTCTTTGAAATCTTGGTTTATACTACCATGTTTGATCTGGTCACCTCTCAAGCACCGGCTGAGTCACCCTCAAGCACCAGTTCAGGTCAACAGACACAAGCTTGCTTCTTAACCTGGACCCAATGCACCACGGATTTCTTTTAACCATTTAGCATCTTTTCTTCTCGTGTTATGTTGAATGCTGGTCTTCTCAGCAAAGTAAATGAACTGTCTTTTGTGCTTTTTGTGATGATTTTCCATTTGTGCTTTGAACAGCAAATCAGCCCTGTCAGGCTTGTAAAAATACTTGGCACACGGTGCAAGGGAGATCTATTTTGTCTTTCATTTTGTATCCTGTTTCCCAGAAAGTATCAATATTTGCTTTTCAGCCATGCTGTTTGGGTATTAAGGTATTTCCTTCACCATCCTCAAAAGCTGATTATTCTAATACAGCTCAGGAAAAGTCTAGTATTTGACTTCTTTCAAGTCAGAAATACACAGTTTTATTTTTAAAAATTCTGTTAGATCATTTGGCATTAGATACATTCAAACCAAAGTCACCTTAATACTAAAAATCAAATTGTCAGATATTAAGCGCTCTGGCTAGTAAGTATTAAAGAGCAGTAGTTGCTTTGGAGTAAGTGCACATTTCTCAGTGGCCAAGTATAATTTTGAAGGGCTTATTATCCATCTGAGCATGGAATTTTAAAATATCTTGTTCTATTATATCCATTCTATTACATCCATTCTTTTAGCAATTTCCTTTTAAAATTAGATTTGTGCTAGGTTTCTCTCCCTTAAAGCAGTGAACTACAGAACTGCAGTAATCTCTATTGCCTCTCACACCATATTTAACCTTATACATGTATTAGATATAAATTAACATCTTGTTTTGAAGAAGCTTATATTTTGTAGAATTTGGCAGTTTCATTTTAGAAAAACTAAATGAATATACCCTTCATGCTTTAGGAAAAAGAGGAAAAAGTTTTCAGTCTTCTCCCTCACAGGCATCATTCTCAAGCTTTTCCAGTGTGACTGGGCTAATGGCACCATTGTGATCAGTGTTTTTACAGTATAATGAAACCTCGTTGAACAAAATGGCTTTTTTTCAGTCACATAAATCACTATTTGCAACATGCTAAAGTGTGACAGTATGAAACCTTTTCCAGTCTAACAGACCTCTGCAGATTTAAAAATTTAATTTTGAGTTCAAGAACACAATCTCCAGGAGAGAGGGTATTCTATTCTGGAAAATTTGAATAAGCCAGGAGGCACACCACTTAGTCCCCTACCACGAAGAGGAAGAGGGGAGGACACACAAAGGCGATGTGATTTCTCCAAGCACTGCCCTGGGCTCCCTGGTGGCTGCCACACAGTGGTGGTGGCTAAACTGGGCAGATGTGCTGTGCGCCGGCACAGGTGGACACAGCACCCTGCCATCGAGTCACGGTATTTAAACCAAGCCCTTATTTTCAGGCCCACTGTAACTGCAGTGAGAACTTAAAGTTAACTCTGAAAGTGCCAGTGAGGATATGCTGACACCAGTTAGAGAAGGAATTGCTTGGTGGGCCAGCTAAGACAAGGAAAGTGGGGGCTGAGCAGCACTGGAAGAGGGGGGCAGCTCCCCTGGGCAGGGGCTGGGGTCAGGAGGACACCGCTGCTCCTCTGGCTGCAGCCCTCTCCTCTGCTTGGCTCAGCCTCTCACTTCTTGGCAGCCACTGCTGCCCCATATGTAAGTTTTCTGTGCTACAGTGCAAGCAGGAAGGGAGGAGGGCACTGGGGAGAGAGGAGTGTCATGGCAGGACCACCCAGGTACTTTTCCAGGTGAGGAATGAGGGGGAGAAGAATCTATTTGCCCCGGGACCCAAAACAGCTCTTGGTGTGGGTTCTAATAACACTGCTGAAACAACTAAACCTGCAAAACATTCGTAAACACAAAGGTTTCTTTTTCTTTTTATTTTTTTTCTTTTTACTTACCTTGTCTTCCCTTCATTTTTTCCTTCTTCCTTTCTTTCCTTCATTTTTTCCTTCTTCCTTTCTTTCCTTCCTTTTTTGCTTTCTTCCTCTTCATCTCTTTATTTTTTCCTTCTGTCTTTCTCTTTTTTCTTTTGTTTCCTTTTTCTTACCTTCTCACTGTCTTTCTCACTTTTTCTCTATTTTTCTGTTTCTCTCTCTCTTACACACACACAAACATACACACAAACACAGGCCACTTCTCCAGAAAACACTACCCTATACTTTGGCGGCAGAAAGCACCAAGGACTCTCAATAGCATCAAAAACGGTGCTATTGCTCCACCACTTTAATTCAGAGATGTTCTCTATAGATAAACTGCTATTTTTAAAGCATGATTACATAAAGGGTTCATTGTAAAACAATCCAGAGTGTGAGTTTATAATATCAGTTTTGGGGCAGGAACTGTCTTAAAATAGCCCCTCTTAACATTCATAGTCCATGATAAATAAAAGTTGTTGATGATGATTGCAGTAAAACACCTTTCCTTTTGCTTAGGGGAAGCATGCATGAAAAGGCAGTTTCTTCAGAGTAACTTGATGTAAATTCAAATCCTTTATTATCTCACAGAAATCCTCATAAAGTTAAACACATAGTACTCAACTACTAGCAGATCTTGGAGGCAGCATTACCCTTCTTTTCTGATAAGTTTAAAATATGTTATTTTCATGATCTTCAATCATTGTGGTGGTACAATCTAGTCACTAACTTTGGACATCATTACAAAATATTTGCAACAGCATAAATTATTGCAGAAAAAGATAAAAAAAGATAAGGTGAAAAAAGAACATAATTTTAATAAAAATCTTCAAAGATTTTACTGTTTATTTAGTAGAAATACCCCATTTCAGTTTTTTTCTACTAGCAAAATATTTGGGCAAGATATTTCATAAAGTTTAAAAAAAATAGGCCTTTTATTGGGGGAGGTATTAAAAAACACACCAAAACGACATACTTTGAAATATTTTTAATGAAATTATGAAAAAATCAGAAGTGCAGGCCCGAGGTTAATTTTTACTATAGTAATGTATCTTCCTCAGAAGCTGCTCTCAAAGTTAAATAAAGGGGGTTTCTTGACTGAAAAACAAAACACCAGCAAAAGGAATTTATAATAATGTTCAAATTCAACACTAAGAATGAATCAGTCTAGAATTGCAAATAACACACTGCTCTGCATCGCTTCTGAAGCAGCAGATATATTTGAATCTTCTCCAGTTTAAAGGGCTGGAGCAAAAGGTACTTTGAGGTCCTTTCCATCACTGCTTTTTCTTGATGCTGTGATCAGAAACATCCATAAAAGCACTGCTCCATGTGACAGTGTATTGTCTTCTTTTTTGGAAGACAAATAATGCAATCCTAGTGCCAAGTAATACAATATCTTGGTATCAGCTCATGCTGTCTCTTTTTTCATTTATTGAGCTGGAAGAGACTTTGTTAGTACATCCTACAGTAGCAGGACAAGACCTACACAATGGGTGTATATTGTCCTAAACCCTATATAGCAGAGCCCACAGTCTCTCTAGGAAGCCTATTCCAGCCTCTTCTGGTTCTTATAGCCATTCTATTTCCTCAGAAATTGTGAAGGAATATATTTCACATCTTTCCATCATTGGGTGATTTTAAACAATTAATGGACACCATCTTTGTAGCATCTTTTATGTATCATAAGATAATGTAATCATGTCCCTCTTTAGTCTTCCGTGTTTTGGACTAAGCGAACTCCATTCCCATCATCGCAGGACAGCTATCTAACCTCCTTTTCTTCTTGATACTGTTTTATAGATTCTTGACAGTTTTTCTTGAAGTGTGACAGCTGCCTAGGAAGATGAAACTTGGGCTGATGAAACTTAAACACTAATAGGAAGTAAATAATTACCTGCCCTTTCATGGGCACAATACTCCAATCAGTATATTCCTGAACAGAATTCCTTTTTTCTTTTGCTGTAATTGCACAATGGATGCTGCAAAACTTTGTATTTGATGCGTGCTTGCTGTGGGATATCGCAGCGTCCCACCGTCACCATTCTTCAAAGAGCAGTGTGGCACAGACACAGTGTCTATTTGTGGAGCCAGGACTCCTGCTGTGTAGAAGCTTGTGTGCATGTGGGTCCCATCCTAATGTGGATTTGCCAGTGTCATGCACGTATACCAGAATCCATGGAATTTCTCCTGACTGCATAATATTGACATAAATGTTACTAAGTCTTATTAAGGTACAATGTATATGATGCAAGGTAGCCTTCTGCCTTCTTTTTTGTATATTAATCGCCAGCTATTTAATCCCTTTTTCATATTATTTTTTCATTTTTTCCCTCCTCATCGGCATAACACTTTATGTTTATTTATATTGGCTTTAGTTTGCAAATTGCTTTTCACAGTTTATCATGACCATCTTGAATGCTACTACTGTCCTCCTAAGAGTTTGCACATTTTTTAGTTTATGACACTACTAAATTTCCTCTTAAATCCAAGTTCTTAATTAAACCATGAAGCCGAGCCAAGTCCAGGACAGACAAGTCACTATTGTTTACTTGGATAACAAGTATTATTTGCAGATAACAAAGTAGACAAAAGTGCATCAGTTTGAGGCACTGAAGAAGAGGTAATGTTCATTGACCATAGATGTTTGGAAGAATTATGTTTATGCCAATTAAAGAGTCAACAGCCACAAAGCAAGGAAAAGCATGAGGAAAAATGAAAACAACTACAAGAAAGAGAACTTCAAACCTTGGTAAGAAACTAGAAGACCTGAACAGAAGGTAAATCTAGTGAAATCAAATAATAGCAAGAAATTATAGCAGGAAAGCAGCAAAGGGCACTAGAGAAAGACATCCTTAACTGCTGTGCCTCAAATGTTTCAAGTTGTTTCTATGGTCACAGAATAAGAAGGTCAAATCAGATCAAATAAAGCAGGGCAGAACTGAACAGCACAATTAGGCCATAGTGAAAAAGTAATTACTTTTCCATCCAGTAGAGATTGCATGTTATTTCTTGGAACTT
The DNA here is from genome assembly GCA_013400235.1 of Oriolus oriolus. Lineage (NCBI taxonomy): Eukaryota > Metazoa > Chordata > Aves > Passeriformes > Corvidae > Oriolus > Oriolus oriolus. Next base: position 304,333 of record VXBT01012444.1, on the reverse strand, counting down.
CATATTATTATCTAAATAATAGGCACTAGCCAGAGAAGCAACCGACAATGAATTGGGGAAAACCAGCTAAAAAGCCACTTGGCTAAATATTATAACATTATAATTTATATTAAAGCTAAGATGAACTGGAAAGTTGGACACTGGTGAGTCTTACCATATTTATGTTAACTGACCAAGAAACTGGAAAAATAAAGAATGCAACACAGTACTAAAACAGAGTAGTACTGAAAAAAAATTAAGTTACCAAGGCAGGTAAAGTTGCATTCCCTTTGCTTTATCCTCTTAGCATTCTAATCTTTTGACATAATAATTATGATTATGTTATATATCCTCTACTATTGATGGTGTTGGTACATTACATAACACTAACTCTTTATGGAGTCTTATTTTTACTTCACGACCCTTCTTCCCAGTCATACATTTTTTTCTATTCTTCATAGGACATGAGATGTAATTCACAGTGATGCAAGGCATGTGGACTTCACATGGATTTGTCAGTCATATATCTCTCTAGAGTGGTTCTCTAAATAGGCCAACTATTTTGCAGTGCTGAAACAAATCCTTGGTAGACTAAATGACACAGCACTCTGGAAGTTTAAGATAGCTTCTTAAGCTATCCTGCACGAAGATATAACTCAGTGTTTGAAAAGGTGTGCTGGTTTTGGCTGAGGTAGAATTAATTTTCTTCAGAGTAACTGGCATGGGGCTGTGTTTTAGAGTTATACCGAAACCAGTGTTAATTATATGTAGATGCCTCTTGCTATTGCTGAGCAGCACTTGCACAGTGTCAAGGCCTTTTCTGCCTCTCACCCTCCTCACCCACAAGCAGGCTGAGAATGCACAAGGAGCTCAGAGGGGACAGAGCCAGGACAGCTGACCCCAAGTGAACAGAGGGATATTTCATACCCTGTCATGCTCAGCGTGTAAAGCTGAGGGGAGAAGGAGGAAGGGGGGATGTTGACAGTATTTGTCAAGTCACCGCTACATGTGTGGAGCCCAGCTTTCCTGGAGATGGCTGAACACCTGCTTGTCCATGGGATGCAGTGAATTAATTCCTTGTTTTGCTTTGTGTGCATGCACAGCGTTCCCTGTTAAACTGTCTTTATCCCATTCCATGAATCTTCTCACTTTTACTCTTTCAATTCTCTCCCCTATCCCACCAGGGGCAGTGACTGAGCAGCTGAGTGGGGCTGAGCTGCCAGCTGGGGTTATACCATGACAAAAGGTACACCTGTCTTTATGGATTCTTTTGGGTATGTTATCCTTAGTAACGTATCATCATTCAGCATGGCAAGAATTGCTATACAGCACCTGAAAATCAGTAGCACTACTCCGCTAGGGATGGAAATAAAGTCCAAAGTAGTGTGAGTCAGCCTCCCCAATGAACAATTGTCTTTCTTCAGAAGATGAAATTACTTTGTGTAATTTAAAGCACAACAGTGGCTACCAAATTCAAAGAAAGTTTAGCAAATCATTCCCACATCAGAAAGAAACCATGCTGTGGTTATACTACATGAGTTACTGTCACCCCAAACCAGCCTTGTATCTGCACTGTCACTCAAAAGAATCACTTCTAAAAAAAAGCAATTCCTTCTGCTCCATCTGCCAGCCCTGGAATCGAGAGGGTTAAAGAAGCTATATCTATTTCTACCAAGTGAATAGAAAATTAGGATCTTTCACTTTCTTTCTCCCTCATGCATTCCTATGAAAAAAATTATTTCACTGGAAATTATGATTTCATCAGCTGAACTGAAAATCAAGAAATAGACCACTTTAAATATTCACACCACCTTGATTAAAGCAGGTGTCTCCAAGCCCTATTATTGCAAAGTGATTGTCAGAATTTCCATTGTAAATCTCTTCTCTCCTTTTCACTGGTTTTATACTTATGCCTTGGCTACAAGAGCACATTCCAAGCTGGAATTTAGGCTGGCTTATTATTAAAAAGAAGAGAATTTTCCTTTACAAATTATATTAAAAGAATTATAGGATTAATAAAATGTTGACTTTTCAGTATGGGGGAAAGACAGGGTTTGTTTTTTCGTATTACACATATTGGTCCAAAATAGCAACCACAATCTGGTAGAGAAAGCAGAGCTGAAAAATTGACACATTTCCCCAGATGGCAAAGGAATTCTCTGAGCTGGCAACCCATTATCCTACTTTAATCTGCTTCATTCCTTTCAACTTCTGGAATGGAACAAACAGCATGGGACAGGAAGGGATGTAGTTATTCTGATTACAGAAATCAGAGGCCTCACTATCATACCATTCCTAGTCTTTTACCATGTTTATTCTTCTTGTAGCCTGTGAAGTACAGAAATGCTTTTGTTTGTTTCATAGATAAGAAACAAATATAAAAGATTTTCACCTAATAAACTGAAGGTTAAACATCAAGACAGCACCCACTTCTTGTGTTCAGTGTTTAGGTTATGTTCCAGCTAATAAAATCAATTGTCCCAAGACACATACCCAGAGACATATCTAGGCACTGAAAATCAACTGTAAATGCCATTAAGTGAGTACCAGCATCACAGCACCTGGTGACACGTTTTTGGCCTGTGCCTGGGCATGGCTCAGGAGTTAGCATTGGCCGGAGACAGTTCCTAGTGGGAGAGAAAGAAGAGTTTAACAGCATTGGCATTAGCTGTTGCCTGTCAGCGGGCCAGAGAACAGTCCTAGACATGTTTAATTTACCACTGCAGAAGAAGCCAAAATGGTCAGCACCAGCTAGTACAGAGCATGGGAGCCACGGCTTTGTGCTGAATCACATCTGTGTTAGCAGCAGCCTTTCTCAGATTCATATATAAGAACCCCCTCTCAACCCATCATATTCCTCAGCATTTCACTGTGGCTGAGAGTGTGGTCTTTACTCCTCTTTCCGTCTGTGTTAAGGCTCTATTGATTCTACTGATTACCAGTGTAGCAGCAGTTTTTAGTGAAACAATGATAAGTGAAAATTCATGTGTATTGATACATAGGAGGAGGAATGTAACTGCTCAAAGGAACTGGCAAATAAGACCCAGACTGCTTTTTCTGTGCACTCTCTGTAACAACCTTTCATAAGTATTTTATTCCCTTTTAGTAAAGATTCAGTGTTACAGGTCCATAAAATGAAAACATGTGTTCTCTTTAATATGCATTCAGAGTGAAAATCGCTTCACTCACATAAAATCTGATAATTGGACGTTATATAGGGAAAGTCTGAAAAAAGAAATGAAGTATCCTGTGAAGTGGCACTAAAGATGTTTTGCAATCCTGACACCAGCCACAAAAATGTCTAAGCCATCATCCCCCGCTGGCTTGAGTAAGCACTACGTTTTCCTTACATCTGCATGTAAAAACTTTTAGGACACAAACCTACATCTGACTGAAATAAGAAAGAAAAAAAAAGTAGTGTAAGAGTCTATTACTAAAAAAAAATCCACTGTTCATTTTTTAGTTTGAAAATTATTTTTAAATAGTGCTTTTAATTATTAAGCCTGCATGTGATTAAATTACATTGGTGACATTGATTTAAATATAGTTTGCTGTTCAACACTTTTTAAAGATTTGCTTTCACAGAGGAGGGAGATGAACTTCTGCTTCCTAAAATACTAGATGCACACAGAAGTCTTCCCTTCCTCCCACAAATCTCCACAAGAGCTGGATTATTTTACACTGGTCACAACTGCATGCATCAGAAAGGGATTTTTTGGTTTTATTCTGAATTCTGTGTACACTTGGTTATATACATTTCATTGAAGCTTTAGCATCCCAACCTACTGACCAGTCAATACTGATGGGAGGCTTTTATCATTCTAAAGAGGTTGAGCCTAACACTGGCTCAAAGACAGCTTTCAAAAGGAACAGAATGAAAGTGATGTCAAATTCAAGCCCACAACTGGCTCCAGAATACTGCCGGGTTTTTTTCTTCTGCCCTTTAAGGTATATAACAAGTAGTATTAAAGTGCCTTAATGTTTAAAACACGAATTTCTTTCAAACTACAGCTTTGCAAGTACAGGGCTGCAGTTTCTATAATGTCATTGAGTTCTTTTTATGATACCACTGTGGAAATATTGATGCAGCAATAACTCTCAGTAGGATTACATTCTGGTGAGAAGCAAAGCAAAATGCCTGAAGTGATCCCACTGTGTGTTAATCACATGGTTAATTTGTTAAATTTGCATTTCATTTGTTTCTGTAGCTTGGCAGAAATTTTATTGATAAGAAATTTTCTTATTGTTTTGTTTTGGGTTTATGTGTTGGTTTTTTTCTCCTTTGTCTTCCAAGAGATTCTGCAGTGATCAATCTATTTTCTGTTCATGACTTTCATAATTACTGGCTGAGAACGTAGCTGAGTAAGAAGAGTTAATGATAGGGCATAGTCTTTTGTGTAGTCTCTTGTGTAATTGTTGCTTTTCTGAGTTCGTAGGTTGCATGCAATTTGCTTTGGTTTTGATCTTATTTTCTTGTGAAATTGCTTTAAGATAAGCCTTTCAATGGTGGGGGGGGGGTTAAGTCTTT
>VXBT01012444.1:209966-299745 GCA_013400235.1 Oriolus oriolus | reverse complement strand
GGTGGGGGGGGGGTTAAGTCTTTCTTCTTTGTTTGATTAATTTTCATCCTCTTGATTTCCTTATGTTCCTTTATAGCAAATGATTGGGGTGAGAATTCTAATATGGGGCCAGGTAGAGAATTCGGCTCTCCTGCTCCCCCCAGCTGTTGAAGAAAAATTGCAGTAGTAATTCAACGGCATCAACTCTGAAACGTGGCCGGCACTTCTCTGGCCAGACACCTCACTGAATTAAAACCCATCTCTTTTGAACGAGAAAAATATTTGCAGCAGGACACAGAAACGACAAAAAATCCTAGGAAGCGACAGCTTCAACCCCATGGCTAACCCAGAATAATACGTCACTCCATAGGAGAATCTAAAGTTACACCAAACATTTCTTACACAGCTTGCAGCTCACTGGAGCTGTGCATGAGCATATCCTTGGCTGGATCACAGTCCATCTAAAACGCAAGGTGTTGCAACATCCCTTAGAGTAACAGAAGAGAAGAACTGATGCATGAAATAGCATAGCATTGACACTAACTGATTAGATTTCATAGAAAGTATCATTAAACATCCTACAAAACAGAAAGTCCTTGCTCACACATATGAAATTCCTATGGAAATATGCATTGCTTATTACCCTTCACCTGACCTAAAGGATCCATACTGCATTTTGCTTTGCCTTAAAACTGCAACTGCTTTTCACAGACAATTCCAAAAGATGCCACTATATAATGAATTATCCCTCAGGTATGGAGTTTTGATTGGAGTAAGATCTTGGGACGAGCATTTATCAGAGCAGGAAAGGAAAAATAAGTTGCAACAACAGACCCAGTGTCACTGGGTCTCATAGACACTTCTGATTTCTCTCTTTTTTTTTTCTCTGCAGGAGCAGTCACACACCCATGAACCCTTTTCCAGACAAACTGAGAGATGACAGTTGCCTCCCTGTTTCATGTTGACTACAGGAATCTTCTTTGGATAAATACAGGGTTTCATCTTTCACTTGTTCCAGACTTCTCTTGCAATTACTTTCGCTACTTCAGTCACTGATATTCCCTCTGACACTGACTAATGGATCAGCAAGCTCAGTTTCCATAAGCACAACTCTATTCCCAAGCAAAAATCTGTTGCACTAAGGAAACCTGGAGATAATCTCACCACTCACTGCTGTGTCTGGAAAGGTAGAAACTGTCAAACTCAAGTCAATATTCGATGCCATGGCATCTCTCCTGCAAGGCTATTGAAAATGAGGAAAACTATTTCCTACAGAGGAAAGAGGAAGAAAAGAGGTCCATTGATGTGTCTATAGCATTCCTTTATCCACAGGTATGACACATGCCTGCAGGAGATACTAGATGCTAAGAGAAATCCATTAAGACCTTTCAGCAATTGGAATGGAGATTTAGGTGCACAGCAAAGGTGTGCCAGAGGCTCTTGGGAGGGAATATTGGAATAATAAAGCTGTCTTCTGTGTTCAGCAGTAATTGGGGTTTAGTCTAGCTTTTAGCATCAATGCTCATCGGTATCAATACAACTTTCAAAATCTGATGCCACATTTTACTGCAATACAGATATAGTGATTGTAGTATCACTAGTGTGTAATCCCTTTTGTCCACGTGCAGATTCAAACCAGGAATAAAGTCCTCTCCAACCTGGGTTGTGACATAGGTCCCTGTCCAAAGTCACAGAAATAAATTCTGAAGCTAAGATGCCAAATTCAGAACTGCAGTCTGGCTAGTACTCAAGCTGGTGGAATAATTCAGACACAACTCATCTAATCAATTAAATAATTAAAGAAAGGTCAATCCAAACTTTGACAAAAACCAGTACCTATCAGTCCAGTCACAGAGTATTGTATAAAAGGGTCCAAAAAGGTTCAGTATTCTTGATTTGTGAATGCAAAATATAAAAAAATAAAATAAAAATAATTCCACATTTAGTTGTATTGCCCCCAAAGCAACAAAGCCTGATTAATTTAATCTTTTGTTATTATCAGAACTACCCAAAAGAATAAAACAAGAGAAGAAACTCTTTGTCTATGTTCATAGAAAATATGATTAAGGAAGGATTTTTAAAATAAAGCATTAGAAGGATGTCACATTTTAGTCTACACTGGAAAATGTCCTACAATATCAAAAGTAACTCTATTATTATGATAACTCTGTAATGAAGGATGTTCTAAACCAGAATATTGGGAGAAAAAGTGTCCACTGCTTGTGAACTCATATCTGTTGTACATAGAAGAAAATGCCCTAAAGAAAACTCCTAAAATGTAGTTAATTAACATATAAACCACAAATGTCGGAGTATCATAAATATTCAAGTAGTGATGGATAGTGGGATAAACCCTGAGTGCATGCCGTAAGTTTTTTATCTCCATAGCTATCTTGAGTTGGATATTTACAGTAAATTACAGCTGCACATGCTTTACTCCAGAGCCATATGTTTTATTATTCAACCAGATGTAAGCCATAAAACTGTTTTATCTATTTTGCGGTTCAGCATAGTACTAATAAAATAAACTACAAATACCTGACTTATAGCTTTGCTGGCATTTTTGCACTCCAGTGAAGTGCAGTGCCAATGCCTCATGCAGTGAAAGTGAGCTAAGAAAATCATATGTTCTTCCCATTTCTTATACTTTCATAAGGACCTTAAATATTTGAATGAACAGTGTTGAGCTATAACTTTTTCTTTTATTGTTTTTCATCACATGGGCTATCACCATCACTGATAATTCATTTTTGTTTCCTGCAGATTGGAAAGAACATTCTAAGGAGCCTGCACTCTGTCTGGGCATCTATATCATTGATTTTCCTTAAGCATTTCAGGGTAGAATCAAATTACTAAAATAATCATATGTACTAGGAAGGATATACTTAGGTATATATAAAAAGATAATGTTGCAATTAACAAGACATTTCTCTCTCTCTTTTTTTTTTTTTTCATCTATCTTATTAAACCTTGGACACAAGAATCAGAAAGTATGAATTTATCTTGCCACTATTTGGTGTTAAAATTCCTTTAAGCACCTGTGAAAGCTGCCCTAAGTGCAAAGAAAAATGTTCTCCATTTATGTCAAGTGTGTTGGAAGACAAATTCAGCTTTCATATAATCATTTTTGCCAAAAAGAAGCAGTCTCAGAGGTTTTAGAATCCTACCTTTGGTGTGGAATGTGACCGTAAGCAACACAGTATATACTGGGTTAGAAAAGACATAAAGAATATTGTGAAAAGATCACAAAATGCAGCCAATTTTCTGAAAGTTTTTAGATACACGGCTGGTCTTGGACTAATATGCTGTCTCGAGGTTGTCATGGACATCTGTTAATAAGTCTCTCTAGCCCAACAACATTCATTTGACTCTCAAAATGCATAACCTTAGCAGACTAATGAGGAACTGAATGCTGAATGTTTATCAAAGGGGACTCTCTTCCATTCCATCCACCTCTTGCATACTTTCAAAGAATTAATCTATTTTAACAAGGGACCCTCTCCCTATTCTATGGCCCCAATTCAATCTCTAAAACAGGGGATTAAATCCAACATTCTGCAAGTCGAAATTAAAGTGGTCTTGGTTGTTGTTTTTCAAGCTACTCTGAGTGTTAATTGGGGTAAAATCTGCAGTTTCTGGATTACTATTCACATTTCGATTAACAGAGGAGGAAACCTTTGCCAGAAGCACCATAAGAACTAAGGAAAATTAAGTCTTTTAACCCTTTTTCAGCATAGTGAGCAGGTATCACTTAGAGGAACACAGACAATTTAAAATACTTTGATTTTTGTGTACAGAATAATAAAGCTGAAGAAAAAAACAAAGGACTGTGTCATATTTACTCCTCAAAATCCTCCAGATTTCATTATGATTGATTAAAAATAATTGACCAGATGTTACAGGCAGTAGTGCTTTTAAACCCTTTGTGCTTAGATTTAAATCTGATGGGATGCAGATAAAGAAAGTGTGAAAAATTTCATATCATGGGCCTACAAGTATGTATAAAATGTAGAAGCTGTTTAGACACTTTCTTATGTCCAATGCTTTATCATTTTTATGTTGCTGCTGAAAGGATAAGGTCTCAAGTGTGAGTTCCTATGATAAACACATTTTCTTTTGGCTCATGAGTCATAGACAATGTAAAAAGACATTTTCCTCTCAAAAAGCCAATATTGTGAACATCTGGTTCATACCCTTCTTAACAAAATTTGTTCCACTGCTCTATTACATATAAACATCTGTCATTTATATCAAGCAGTTGACAAATGCTCTATCTTGAATTCAAAGAACTGTAGTGCTATATCGTTAAGTATCTTTTTTATACAAAATGAAAACTGTTTGTTTGTGTTGAAGACTGAATTCTTCAACACAATTGTATCAATTCATTGTATCAAATGAGAAAATGGGTTAAACTCATATCAGCAGTCTTAAATTTTCTTTCTCCTGACAACTGTCTGTAATTACTGTAAATCACTCTTCACATAAAAGACAATGACATGCTACTGGCTGACACTATGTGTATACTGTTTAGTGGATGGTTTTATTTACCTAAAAGACTGAAAATTTTGAGAAGTTCCAGACCCTCAGAGTTTTCCAGATATTCATTGTTCTGAATTAATTTATTTTTTAAATTTTTTTTTTTTTTCTGCTGTTTTTCAGCACTATGAGGTTGCTCTGTTCCTTTGCTTTGTTTGAAAGGGATGACCACAGCCATGAGCATGAGTCACACATTCTAGGAAACATTCTTCCTCCAGAGGTGTGGAATTGTTTCTGCTTCTCCTTTCTGGAATTTGGAGGCCCACGAAATCAAAACCTGGGGCAGCTATCACTCATTTTTGAAGCGTCCCAGCGAGAGCATTACAAGCACAATGAGATCACTTGATTTTCCTTGAGGCCAGACGGCTGTTGTGTGGTCCCCCCTGCACTCTTGGAAAAAGCAACCTCTTCTACGAGGGTAGGAGAGACTCTCAGGAGGCTTCAGCCAGGATCACTACAAGATCCTGTCTCCCTGTGTATTTAAAATTAGAACTGGGACCCAAATAGGAAGGGCTTTCTGTAATGTGATTCATGACTCCAGGAAAAGAATCCAAAATCTAAGTGTGACCTCCAAAACCAGCTGGTTTGAGTAGAGTCCACTGTTAAGAGCAAGTCAAGATGTGTAAATGAGGTGTCTCCTTCTCTCCATTGACTGTACAGACTAAACAGAGTGTCACCTGGCAACAATTAATAGAAAAATGGATTGCATTTCCTAAATGAGGTGCATAAAGTGGGCAGTCTGCACCTGGCTGTATGAGCTTTAAATTTGCCATCTTTATTCACGATGTATGAAGTATTTTTCATAGCTTTGCAGGACAGGCATTGCACAAGACATTCGTAACTAGCTGAAAACAAAGAAACTCTGTGATTCACTAAGAAAAAGGATATTTAGTTAGATGCATGACAGACCCAGAGGCAACTTCAGAGCTGCAAATGCAATTACTGCTGGCCAGAGGCATTTGCTTTTTACTTAAAAAAAAAAAGGTCTGTTCTGATTTGTCTGATTTCTGTCCAGAGGAGAACAACATAAAACATGTTCAGTCTTAGGAGATCTGTAAGATCCTCCCTAAAAAGAGAACAGATTTGGAAAGGGTCCTTTTACCTACATGTGTAGCATAAAAAGATAATTTAGTCATCCTCCTGCCCTTATTATAATAGAATGAATATTGCTTTTTCATTGCAAGATGGGCAAAAAATACGAAACAATTCTATATGCAGCTTGTACTAACATTGGGGAAGCCAGATCTAGTGTCCTAATGAAATCTGTTGCAATATAAAAATGGTGTGTTTATTAATAAGGCAGAACATTATTAGATTTCTTATTGAGCTAGAGCATTTCAAGGCCATTTGGGGCAGGGAGAGAGAGCAATGCCTTTACAGTACATTCTTTGTTTCCTTAACACTGATCACCTGTCATACTTGATTCCCACAGTGGACCTTTTATAGCAATTTGCTATTCTGACCTTTGCATACATTTTTTGCAAGCTTTACTCTGGGACCATTTAAGTTGGGATGGGTGGGCATATGCTGAGTAGGGTAGCAGTGAGTAAGTAAGGATTAAATTTCAGTTGTGAACTGGCTGCATCTCTTGAACCATTCATTACCAGACTCCCTAACATTTGGATTTTCAAAAGGTGATGATTTTTTGTGTGGAAAAGGGTATTTTGTTGGCTAGACTCCACTGAAGCATACTTTCTACATTAACTCCCTATTGGCAGCAGTTTCTGCTTATGATTTGTTTTAATGAACACCAGTTTAAACTGGGCTAATCATAAAGTCTGCTGGAGAAATGTTAAACCCCAGCACATTTTGTACAAGCCTGACCCAAACAGAGCTCATGTACTGAGGACAGTAACCATGCAAAAGGACCTTTCTGAGTGTGGGAGTTAAGCCTATACAGGATATGGTAAGAATACATGAGGGAAATTAACTTTTTTTCATTTCTTTTTCTTCCTGTTACCTCAGTTCTCCATCTCCCTAAACACTGGACGCACCCACACCTTCTGTCTCTCTGACCCTGTGAATGTCTCCCATTTGCTGTGACCTCTTCTACTCATACATCCTGCACTGATCTCAGTTCCCTCATGCTCCATTTACATCCTCTCAATATCCTGATAGCAATGCTCTTCATTGTCCAGCAGACGTGTCTTTTCATCTTCCTCACGTATTTCTGTGGTTTCCTAAATCCTCCCTCTCACATCTTTGGCCAAACTGCTGGAAAAATTGAAAGCCTCCAATTGTAAATATCATGTATTTAAAAACAACTTGTTGAATGTTCCTAATTAAATCCCCTCATAATACTGAAAAGTCATCCTTACCAAAACCTACAGGAAAAGCCAAAGCTAAATTGTTATGTTTATTACTGATGTCATTAACTGAAAATAAATTTTTCATTAAAACTAAACCACAACCAAGTATTATAGGACCCATAACTTTATTCTGAGTTTTACCTAGCTATACAGAACTAAATTTAGAATAAAGAATACTTTTCATATTCTGGAAAAAAAAGGGCAGTTCTGATGAAGTTTGCAAATCAGCAGGCAATCAGCTTTACAACAGGACATCAGCTAAACCCCTATTGATAGAGTGCCCATATCATTCTGCATCTGGTTTGTATCAGTGTTGCATTTCTAATTACACCTTGCCAATCCATTTGTCAGTACTGCTCTACAAGTGACAGGGTTGAATTTTTTTTTTCTATAGAGATATCTGCCAGGATTTCATGAATTTGATTTAAAATAGGTTAAAGCAATCGTGGATTGTGATATTCTCTTTGGGAATAGCAACCATTAAAAATTGAGGACAAAATTGAATAGGTTAAGCATTAAATGTGAAAGGACAGATTTCCAGATAACAAAAATTGTTATCGTTATTCCACTGATACCATTAAGGTTGTATTGATCCAACTCTGCTGAGAATTTGCTTAAAAGTAGTACCACATCCTGCAGCCAGAAGGAACACTGCAAAAACCAGACCTGTCCCTTACCAGAATCCACTTTGCTTACGAAAGGAAGTTATTTCTTTGTAGCTTTATATGAAATTTTATTCTTGTGAATATTTCTCTCTGAGTTACCTTCAGTTCCCTTGGAGCCTTTTCCCTTTGAAATGCAAGGATCTCAGTGTTTCATTATTGCAAGGAACAATTCCTTTATGCAATTTAAATGTATAACTAAGCACTTGGATCTCAAACCTTGAGAGTATGGTATTGAAACAGTGAAAGTTCTTTCAATACATAACCCATTTCAATTATACATATAGTGACTCCATTTAGTTAAGAAAATAAAGCAACACTTATTTTATTTGCTAGTGTGCTATTTATTCTTTCTCTTCCTTCTTTCTACTGCAAACATCTCTCTATGTACTGCTCTGTTTAGTAACATTAATAGATAAGCCTGTGGAGTCTGGAAATCCTGCCTCCAGGATAGGGGGTGAAAAAAAAGCTACAAAGGGCTTAAAAGGAGCTGCAAATATGGAGACCAGAGGTGATATTTCTAATGCATCAGCCATGTAATTGCATTAATTCAATACAATGATTAAAGAGCTTTGGAGCAATGCTACTGCCTCATCCAGACAGATTCTGATTAAGCCACACAGTAGTGAGAAACTGTTATGGATCAAAGATTGATAAGATATAGGTCAGGGAAGAAAATAGGTTCAAAAGATTTAGAAAACATATTTAGATGCTCTGAGGAAAAAACAAATGTGTTATATATGTTATAGAACAGATAGTTCGGTGGCATTACAAATCTGTCATTAAATGCATACTTTAAGGGACACAGTGATAATGGATAATTTAAAGATTTTACTTAAAACTATTTTAAGGAAGAGAAAATAATTCAGTTGGAATTTAAACATCAGCCTCTTACACATACAACTTAAATAACTAAATTTAAACTGGTTAACTAGCTCAGCTTCTGAAAGATCTAAAATCATTGGTGGATTTAAGGAGGCACCACAGGGTCTGTAGCACATTCCCCTATTAATACCAAAACTCCACTGTTGACTCTGGGCAGCCAAATCACCCCAGCTTGATTTTTCAGGGTTGCACAGGATTAATGATAGTTGTATTCCTTCCTGACTACAAACATCTTGCTCAAAATCATAAAAATTAAGGCAGTACTTTAAGCTCAAAAACTTAGCAGAATCACAAGTCCTGAAAATCAACAGACAAGCCCAGGAACATTATTTCTGGTTCCCTTTATTTGCTGCCTGAGTTCAGATTAGTGCCTTCTGTTGACATGTAGTAGTCCAGAAATAGAGTGAGGAAAGGTGGGCACCTTGAGGAGCCAAGATATGGCTGGTGATTGTAGTTTCCTGTATGCATGAAATGGCCATGAAATGAGATGGGTCCCTGGGGAAGTCAAAACGTCACTGGTGTGCTGGCAAATACACTTTTTATTTCCTATTTTTTTGTGGATAGAAGTTCTCTGGACTGTATATTAATATGGTAAGTTCCTAATACTTCCCAGCAAATTGCTTATCTCGGTATTTTTAAAAAGGATTCAGTGGGAAAGGGCTACTGCATAAAGGAGAGAGTAGGCTAAATCATGATGAGGGTTTATGAGCAGCCACTGACATAACAAAATTTATGTACTAGCAGCTGCTATAGGTGAGAATTTATATTCCAGAAACAGTAGTTCTACATCACAAGCTTGCTCAAGAGTTTCCCAATGGAAGCTTCTTGGTTATACAGTTTTTCTTGTGATATATAGCTGCAAAAGAAATTGCCAGAATCATCTTTCTTCTATTATTTACATAACAAATTTCCAGTTGCTTCAGATCTTTTCAGGATACACTTTTTTAACAAATGAAGTGAACCTAAACAGTGGGGTTTTGCTTTTTGAGAGTTATCCATCGGTTGCTACTGTTGCATCCTCAGGTGATGCTAAATTCTGCACCCTCCCTACCCGAAGGTAAAGAAAGAGAAAAACACCGTGACATAAAATTAGAATAACACTACACAGAAGGCCCAAAAATGAGCCATGTTTGAAACTGTCCAGGGAAGCCATTTTCTATGCCCATTTTAAAACCCACTGTTAAACCAAGTACAGCTGGGATGTCTTTCTCAGCATACTTCAGCAATCTGAATTACAAGTTCTAACTTTGTCCAAGCTGTACACCAGGGAAGCCTGGGGTCGAGCCAGTGAGGAAACCTGGTGTGACAGTGAGTGCGGGGTGTGTAGCTGGGAAGGGGCCTCAGTCCCAGCTCAGGTTGTTGAGTGTGACAGCCAGAGGGGCTCCTGGATGGGGAATTTTCCCTAACACAGGCTATGGCTCACTGAACTTACACTGGCATTTCTTACACTATAAGCAGTTTCTAGCCTATTTTAACATCTCTTCCAGGTAGTAGTCGTGCTCCTTTAGATGTAGGACCTAAACCATGTTTTTTTCCTGACAGCTGAAGGAGTATAGCACAACATAGTGTGGCTGCAGAGCCTTAGTCATTACAGAGGTGGGGTTTGGAATTCTTAACATTAGGTTTATCCTCTGAAATTGCTTCTATTTGGAGCTTTCTTGTGCTTAGAAAAGCTAATCCCACTGCTTAAAAGGCTGTATAGAGGAATACATGCTCTGTATATAATTATTCTCTTCAGCAAGTTACCTGGTGAAAGTTATGATGTTGAGTCCTCGAGGCACTGCACAGCAGTTTTATTAATATCTGGGTGAATACCTCCAGAAGCAGAGTAAAATGTCTCTTCCTGTTGTTCTCTTTCAAGTCTCTCTGGTGAGTGAAGAGCTAATTTCAATCACCTGTAATTTTTCATTTTCTTCTTCTTTTTCATTTTTTTTTCTTTTTTTTTTCCTTTTTTACTTTTGGCCTGGGCAGAGATGTTGGTACTGAGTAGATCAGCAGCATGTGACAGAATCCCTGTTGCAAGGAGGAAGAAAAAGTGAATTATGTAGTTAGCTGTACTGGTCTGTAGGTTTCCATTAAACAGATGTCTCTGGCTTGCTATCATTCACTATAATTGCAGTGTCTGGAAAGTTGCCTTTCCCTTGAGACTAATCTATTTTAAGTTCAATGGATCAGGGGAAGCTTTTGAAAGATTTGTAAAATTCTTTACACTTGACTTCTTAAGTCCAAGGAAAGACAATACTATGTACTGTGCATACTTCTTAGTGAAGAATTTATTAGAATATTAGTTTGAGTCTAATTCTTGTGTGAATTTCCACAGGAAATGGACCACCACACACACACAAGATTATACAGATAGTAATTGTTTTCCGAGATGGCATTTAGAAAAAATCAGCTACTTTTAGTTACAGTTGTAATTATAGTCTTTCTATTTTTCTTTATTACCCATGTTTTCCCACCAGCTATGGCAGAACTATCAGGGCAGTCAAAGGTTGCTGCAGAGTTTCAGTCATGCTCTGAAGGAAAGAATGTTATACTTTAGGGCATTTTCCCTATTTGGTCCAAATACATATGGTATAAAAAGGCTAAAGGACTATTCCTTTAGCCCTTCTTTAGGCTCATTTCTTCACAGAAATAACTTAGAGACTGTTAGAAGCTCTAGAGTAATTTAAAAAAGAAAATTAAAAAAACCTTCAAAGGAGGATACCCATCACGCCCTGAAATCTCTAGTGGGGAAAATGACATCTTTCTTGCCTAGAAATTCAAACTATGGCAACCCCATTAAACACACTAACCAAATGACAGCTGGAGAGGTAATCTTCTAAAATCTCATTTCTGTGGCTGCTGTAATGTCTGTGACTACTGTAATCTCTGTTCAGGTCTCAAAATCAACCTAAGATTAATACAATACATCAGTGGCATAATTACACCTAATTTACTCCTCTGAATACCATATAGCTTAAGATAAGAGCCCTACGTTATCTTCATGGTCAATGCCAGTAGAAGGAAAGCAGTGGTAAAAAATCAGTGGTTTAAATTTTTTCATCAAAAGTCAAGAGTGACCGACATTGCAGCTTTCACTGCACAACCAAAAACAACACATAATAGGAACAATTCTTGGCCCATAGCATTGACTACATTAATTCCTGAGACAGAGAAAGAAAACAAGTAACAATTATTATACATGTTGCTTAATCACGGCTGGAAGGTGCCTATCTTCCCAGTAAAAAGAACCATGTGAAAAAAATGAAGAGTATTTGCTTTCAGTCTATGTAATGGAGACCTTTCAGACTCCATCTCACTCTCCTTTTTGGAGCTGCCGAGGAAGACCATATAATAAGAAGCCTAAAGGATATTAAGCAAGCCTGGTGTTAAACAGGTCCATAAATAGGCAGTGAAATACATCACCTGCATTCCAGGTGATAAGCCTTGAAATGCACCCAGTGTTCTTCTAAACAGCTGTGCTCAGAAATAGGAGCACTGGGAGATACTCCATATCTGGGGTCCTTTCTCTAGCACCTTAGGTTAAGCACAGCACTTATACCTCTTTTTGAAAGAAGAAATTATTACACTGAAAGACTGATATTAAATCTGAACCTCTGAATCCTAATTTAACAAAAAACTTCACCTTGCCTTCTCTTAGAAAGCACCACTGTACATCTCTTCTTGAAAGAGCACTGAGAGATTTCCCCTGAGGGGATGTAAAGGCAAACAAGCTTCCACCAGTGACCTCACAAAAAAAATCTATATTCAACTGCTTTACACTCAGGCTGGAAAAGGCTGCATGAGCATGCCCAGTCATGCCTGAGCATGCTGGCTCCAGTCTGCTCTGTGGTGCCTTTGGCTGCTCCAGAGGCTGAACTTGCATAAGGCACGGTATCTGAGTCAAATAATGAGATCACTGTATAGGCATTTTCTATGGCCAGTGTCCTCTGTGTAGACTCTCCCAGCTTTTCACATAGCTTATGACAGACTATGGTAGGAACGAGAAGGCTGCCCACAGCATCAACCCTGGGCAGTGGCAGCAGTCTCAGCTGAACTTCAGACCCATCACATTCAGGGATTACCACCATCAAACCCATAGCAAGACAGTACTTGAATTTTTTGGGTTTTCACAGGAGAACAAGGCTCCTTCATTCTCCTGTTTGAGTAGATGCACATTGAACACATTTGCTCAATCTGTTCCTGCATTCCCACCAGCAGTGCCTCACACAGCACTTGTGCCGACAATGCTTTAAAGGCATTTTTCCATTCTGTTAGCATCAAACTTCTTTGGAGATCATTCTTCCTCCTTTTCTCTTAGGAGTGGATCCTCTGTTAACTCAACGGGTTTCTCCATATCTGGCTGTGTGAATGAGCCAGACTTTGAGGACTTTGCTGTTTCAAGAGACCAGGATGATTGACTGCAACAGCAGTACAGTAATGGAGGGAATCACTAGGGGGATGTTGGAGCAGACAGCTGTTATATTATTTTGAACAGGCAGTTTTCCTTATAAATATTTACTGTATTGAAAAACAGACAGCTATTGTAGCAGTGATCTGGAAAAAATTTTGAAAAATGACTGGGATTTTCCCTGTGAGACCAACATCAAAAGCTGTAACTAAATATGCTTATGGTCCAATATTGCATAAAATTTGAGCTCAACCTGTATTTAGGAAAAACTTCAGTGAAGCGCTGTATTTTTTATGCAAGGAGGTCAATGCGACTTTTGTTTGAACAAATATTTCAGTGCTCCTACCTATTGTTCACAAATTTTACTCAACCTGAGACATATGCCTGACAAAATTGGCCAAATGCCCCTTTGAAAAAAAGGCAACTTCGCAGCCCTCATGGAAGCTGGCTTGGTTTACATCAGTGGAAGATTTGATCCAGAAGCAGAGATAAGTAAATGTATTAAGAAATCATTTAAGTATTTTTTCTGAAAAGTTGCTGCTGCTACTTTTATGGTCTATCTTAAGTAGAATGAACCACTTCTAATGGACACACAAAATAAAGATTATTTGAAAAAAATCACATTATTAAATTTCAAGAACTAAATATTTGAGCGAGCCATAACTGAGTTGCTGTTGCTGCTGTTTTAAAATTGACTCCTCCGTTATGTAAAATGCTGTACCTATGAGATAATTGACTTTTCCTGTAATTAAACCTGCAATTAAATAAATGTTATCACCACTTAAATAACTGCTAGGGAAGCAACTGGATGAAAAGACAAGCTGAAAGCCAACGAATGGTCTTTTCTCAGAGTGTGAATAACAACAAGGTTTCATAGTCTGTCAGTCTCAGTACCAGCAAGCTTGTCTTTGAAAATGCTTCCATTTTTCAAGCTGTTAGAGGGATTGCTATAGATCCTGGGGGCATATGCCTGAAAGAAAGATCATAATTCAGCAATAGGCGGTCTGCTTATCTCACTCAACAGTGAGCTGGCAGAGGATGAGCCCCACGCTTTGTTTACAGGGGGAATAAACAGCATACCTTCCTGGTGCCTGCGAGGGCTGAGAACCCCCTTGGTGCAGAGGTGACGGAGGGATGGAAGAGCAAGGCACGGACCATGTGGAAAAAACTGTGCATAAGTATGTAGATGTGTAATTAGTGGGACTCTTCACACCTTCAAAAAAGAAAGAGAATCTGCCTCATCCTTACCTTGATCTCTTTGTTAGACAGTATTTGTAGGTTTCTATTGAAATGTCATTCAGGAAATACCATTCAGCTTCCCTTGACACACAAAGAGGGAGGACATTATTAAGTGACCTGTGCAGTGAAAGGAAGGCTGTGACTCAATTTTATATTATTTCTAATTAAATTCAGATAATTACAAAAGAGATGGGAAAATGGGAAGAGGAGGGGAAAGAGAGAGAGGAGAAATTAGAACCTATTTATAACACACTTTTCATTGAGCTAAATTCTGCTATGCCTACTTATTTTGAAGGGAATTGGTCTGCTTGTAAAATATTCCTCTACAGAAACCACAAAGGTTCAGGAGAGGTTAAACTGATTATAACTGCACTATGATGATTTAGCTAGTAAGAAGTGGTCATTTCACCCTTTTAGTGGAAATGTATTTAAAATCTAATTACAATGGTGTATTTTAATTTAGAGTTACAGGTGACATTCACCGGCTAGAAAGATCAGTAATTACCCTAGCTGACTGCTACAAAATCAAGACAACCAAACCAAAGAAAAAGAAGTGCTCGCTGAAAAAGAAATAGACATGATAACACTATTGTATCAAATAGTGATACAGTTTGCCTTTGATTTTCTCTATACATTTCTAAATAGTTTCCTGTTCAGATATTACAAGAAAAGAGATTGATTATTTATATTCTGCTACCTATGGTCCAAAGGATAATCTGACTTCAACATGCATGTAAAGGTCTTTAAGAATTCGACAAAGTAAATATTTCTATTTTCCTTCACATTTTTTTTACCCCATCAAAGCTAAATGAATGTAAAGCAGTTTTAACTGTTTTAAATAATCAGCTTGCCTGTCTCAGTTCTTCATGAAAGATAATGAGGTGTATTTGATCAGAAGGTTCATTAAAAATGATTGCATAAAAAAAAGGAAAGTCATTCCAAACAGTGTTGTTAATTGGAAAAGATGAGTTGACGTATGACTGAAGTTTGGATCCAAGTTCAGAGCCAAAGAAAATGTGTAACAATTTGTTTTCCCATGTGCAATAGTTTGTGTGATGTTATGACATTAACAAGTCCCTCAGTTATAACAACTTTCATTTTACTGTGTGATGTTGGAATAATTTACATTTTTCAAAATTACATTTGAGTTTCTGAGTATGAATTACCCAAGAAAGTAATTGACTGTTTAGAAGTCAATGTTTCTAATAAATCAAACAAGTGTTGAATCACTTCATTTTTCAGCATCAGTCATATTCTTCATATAATTTCTGAATTGAGCATGTCACGTCACTGATACCCCTTTTGAACTGAATTACAGGAAAAACGGTAGCAGGAGAAAGTAATTATTTTGCATGTTTCATCTGCATAGCTAATGTCAAGAGTAACAAATACTATGCTTTCTTTAACTTGTGATAGGCAAATATTGTTTGAATAGCCCTACAGACCTCACAGAAGCCACATCTCTGATTAAGATTCGCAGAATTGACTATCATATACCATCCTTACCTTTTCAGAGGGAAGCAAGCCTTGTCTTTTCAGCCATAAGGAAAAGGTATTGCTGTAATAACAACACTCACAGGTTAACATTTAAGATACCCAAAATAATCAGGTAAGGTAAACACGAGGGTCAAAGGAGAACACAGAGTCAAAAGGAGAACTCCTCTGAAACCTACAGCTGGATTTCAGCCTATGGAGACTATATTACAGAAGGAACATTTGCTGAATAAAATTTACTTCCGCAACAAATTACGTAGCACTTTCGAGTACAGGTGAACAATAGGGCTGTGAGTTCCCCTCCAAAATCTATCCATCCTAAACACCTTGTCGGGATGGAATGAATGGCATATCTCACTCCATTACTCTACAAGAATTTTAGATAGAAAATTTAAACCAGACTCCTCACTTCTGCACAGCTGATGGGGGAGCTGAATCCTGAGTGCTCTGAGCTCTTTTTGGGGAGTTTTGCAGCAAGTCACCAATGTTCAGTTAGCTGCTCAGGATCTATGGAAAATAAGAGAATGGGTTGGTTTTTAATGACCGGATTAGGTGGGGCTTGGGAAAAACAGGCAAAGCTTCAGCTTGATCAAACAAAGGTGTGAATGTACTATTTCTCTTGTGCAGACAATGTGTTTGACTACTAGAAAAGGAAATTATGCTTTTTAAAAAATTGCATCTGTGGTATGCATCAGCTGCCTTCTCTCATCAGCTGGGTTGTTCAAGGCTAACTTAAAAAGTTTGTAAAGTAATTAACTGCTTTAGAAACAAATGCTATTAACTGCTGTGTCTTTAAGAGATGGAAGCGTATTCTTTATCAAAGACTCCAATCAAGAAGCAACAAAGAAAAATACTGGGAAGACAACATTTCTTCTGCTTTTTTCAAGGAGTTATTGTACCTTACGTAGTAACAACTGATACTGTGAAGCAAGTAGGAAATTAGGCCACATACTATTTTTCAAGTTAAATTCCACAGGAAATAAAGTCAATTTTAATGGGTTTTAGGACCCAGAACTTGGCTGTTCATTGCCTTGCCCTTGAGTGATGGTACTGTTTTGAATGCAGTTTGTACAAGGTAATGATGATACAAGACATAAGAGTGTAGAGTTCAGTTATTGCATCCTAAAGCTTTGAATCTGAAAAAGTCTCTGTATATGCAATTCTTTCTCTGAGAATATTCAGAGAGGCCATAAATATTATTAAACAGGAATTAGAAAGAATAACTTACATATAGAAATGGTACTGCTGATTCTTCTTTGAGGAAAGTAAAAAGTATTGATGGAATGTATCAGTTGGTGCCAGTTGCACCACCAAATCGCAGAGGATCCCTTTACAACTGAAATTTCTAAGAACTTTGTTGGGATCCAGGGAATCATTAAATATCCCAGAACCCTGTTTTGTGAAGAACTGCTTCGTATTACGCTTGCCCAAAAACAGTTTCTGCAGAGAAACATCTAGACAGTGCGCCATTGTAGGCTGCAGTTCCTCTGAAGAGGCATGGTGCACTGAATATTAACACCATTTCACACATTCCCAAGATGTATGCAATTACCTCAGGGAGAGAAGCTGGGAATGTGAGGTCTCAAGGGCTTAGATAATGACATAAAATAAATTGCAACGATTACCCATGTATTTTTCCAAGAGACATATTATTTAAAACCTGTCTTGGCTTTCGAGAATGAAAGACAGAGGAATGTCCACTTTATGAAATTGCTATTAATGTGTGACCTAGAGTTGAAGACAAGGTTAATTATAGGTTTTTAACAGAAGTATCATTCTGGTTTAATATCACTACCCAGGCCTTAAATATTGAAGTAAGCCACATTTTTCAGGGACAATTGCCTTTGAATGAAGAATGGCGGGGCTCTGATCTTTGCTGACCCTACTGACTCCCATTGTGTAATCCATAGCAACAGTGTTGCTACAGCAACCCGGGAACACGTCGTAAAATAGGATAAGACTGTGAAATCCGATGTCACACTTTCATGAGATGCAAAATTGCAAATAACTTCCTAAATCAGATTTATTAAAGGATTGATATATTGCATAGGAATTATACTGGGTGAATCCTAAATGAACAGAGTACAATGGAATGAATGGAAAGGACAATAGAAGGCAAGCCAGTCTTACAGGAGACTTTAGTGTTCTGGTGAAATGTTTGTTGCTTAAGACAATTATCCTCAAATCATGTGCATCTTTACTAATGTTTTTGTTCTCTCGAGCATTTTTCCTCTTATCTGGATCTAGAAGGCAATCAGGTACACTTGATCTAATCGCATACAGTTATTCCTAAATGAAATGGAGAAGAAGATAAACCTGTAACCAGTACTGTGTGAATGAGATGGAATTATTCAGGATCTTGCATACAGAGTTTCATTTAGCTTTGTCTACAAGCTGATTTGTCTTTGGCGTAGTGCACAGCCATCCAGCCAGCATGTAATTTACGTGAATGTTCACATGTACAACAGACAAGCTGGAAACATTAAATTATACTTTCTGACAAAGAAAAATTATTTTTGACCTCAATATGCTTCATAACAAAAGCATAATAGCATGTTATAAATTTTAACCATAAAGCTATTTTTAAAAGCTATAAAATATAACACCATTGAATCTGAATTATCAGCAGTTTTTAAAAGAACGTTTTATCAAGAGCACAACAAAATAATCTGAGAACAAAAGTCCTATTCACTAGGAAAAAAGTTCTGGCTTCTCAACCCTCACAACATTTCTTAATTAATATAACTTTTCAGTAAGCTTAAGTACATCTCACTGAATGGATGGATTGTGCTATACATATTATAATAGGCTCGGTAGCTACATAGCACAATGCAGGAATTTTTTTTTGAAGGATCAGAAGTCCTTACGCTAATCAATTTCAAACAGTTTTTTCCTGTGTTTTACAATAGTCAAAGCTGGATATTTCAGAAGAAGCTGTAAACTCCTTTCACTGTATGCAGCCATAGATTTCTGTATGATAAAGCTAAATTTCTGCCAAAGCACAGATGGTGTTCTACCTATTTCCCCAAGCACAGGGTTTGATGGCTCCTGTAATTTGATTCTCTTTTGTTAGTACAGCTAGTCAACGAGGAGTGCCTTTCTCTGAAAGTTCTGCCTGTACATTAATCGCCTGTGATGCTCTACTGCACATAATATGCTGCAGACATTCTGCCTCTATAGGAGATTGTAAAAGTATGTTGGTCAAATATATTAACCTTGCTAACATCTGCATCTTTAAAGATGACTTATTGATAGAGAAAGTTCAAAGAGATGATCGTACAAATCACAAATTCAAACAACGGTGGTCCTGTTATCAGATAAAATGGTATGAGTTGATAGACGCTCTTTAAATACTCATATAGAAAACAAAAAAAGTTATTTTTCAATTCCTTTTGTGGCTGTTTTCTTCTTTTCTTAAGACTGTTATGTTACTATGTTACCCACAAAAAAAAAAACTGTTAAATTGTTCACTTTTTCACTCAACACATGAAAATTGATCATGCACTTATAGAAGGAGTTTTGCTTTTAATAGACTAACATTCATATTTATGACTTCTGAAAACAAAACAATATAGTACTTTGGGTTTCAACTAAAAACTAAAAACCACAGTACTTTATTTGAAAAAAAAATCGATACTTCTCAACCAGCTCTATCTTTCCAATAGTTATCTGCCAAGGAAGTTTTACTGGAAACACAGATTATCTTTCTAAACTAATTGAAACAGGTCAGCAAAATAATTTGATTTTATGGCTGAATTTCTAATGCTGACATAAAATTTAAAGTGCTTGAGAAATCTGACTGCAAACTCCAAGGCATACATATATATATATACATTTATATATATGTATGTCTTTTTTTTTTTTTTTTTTGAACAAAGGCAAGATATTCATAGCTTTGGTATCTCTACGAAATTAAACAATTATGTCCACTATGTAGAAAATTCTTCTGGGAGATCTCTTTACAGAAAACAAAGAAAAAAACCACAGAAAAACCAAACCAAAGCAAAAAAAAAAAAAATAAAAACAAAAACAAATTTTTCATGTCAATTAGCTGTAATTACAATACTTTTTTCAGTGAGGTGAATTTCAGAGTTAAAGTAGAAACTCCCTTAGCAACCTCTTTCCTTCACTTTGATGCTACATTTCTATAGGGTTTGGAGCCATTTTAGTGAGGTAAAAAAATTTATTAAACTGAAATTTTATTGGAAAATCAGGGTTTCTTTTAGGCTTAGATAGAGGAAGGAGTGTTTAATAGTCATTTTTGAGCACCCCCTTCTGCAGAAAGGACAGTGAGTGAGTCCCGCATCCCATTTGCAAAGCATCTCACTGCAGAAAGTGTTGATGTTCCCAGCAGTTGGTAAGGGCTGTTCTGGCCTGTGGGGCAGGTGTGATTGGAAGTGTGATCACTAATCTCAGGTAGCTACCAATCCCTGACCACAGGACAGTCATTCTCCATGGTACACCCCATAAAGAGAGGCCCCTGACCACCCAAACTGGAGAGACCTATTGGCATGTGTGTCAGCACCATCCCAGTTCATGTGTCTTGGTTTTCTTCAAAAAGAACACCTCTAACTAAAATATAGATACAAACACTTGCCTCGATCTCTTTTTTGCGTGGACTTCCAGTTCAAAAAACCATTTAGCTTTCTTTTTGTTTCCTAAACTGAAATGATCTGAGACAGTCGCGAACAGTCTTAATTTCCCTACATAGCATATAAGCTTGGGATTTCAGTCTTACAGGCTCAAGCCATCTGCCATTTATCTCAATTATCTCCCCATACTTCAGATTTTCCTTCCAGTTGGACGGGAATTACTCATCCACGTTACTTCCTCATATCCCTGGATGCACGCACACATACAGGCACACATGCACTCGTGCAGGAGGTCACACACACTCTCATACTGGAGATTCAGAGGCAGCTGGAACACCTAAATTAGGAAGCACAATCTACCTCTGCTCCTTCCCAATGCAGCTGGAGTCTGGTCTACTGCTTCTTGCTACTGGTTCATATAGTCTGCCATCAGTAACTCATACCCTTGATTTTCTTTACCTTAACTAAAATTAGTTACAAAATGTCCCACAAGGGTTAAACTATTTTCAGTGGCTATAGTTTACTTTATGGATGATTTTTTGTCTGCACACGTTTCTCTATTTTCACAGAGGTCCCCTTCCCTGTTATGAGTCCTATTCTGAGTGAAAAGCAAGCAAAACTAATTGTTATGTCTATTCTCCTTATGTTTCCTGCTCCACTGGCATCAGGAGGAACTTTGCCATTAAACTCAGAGGGTATTGGATCCAGACCTAAACAGGTTCATGTAAGGCAGTAACATCGTTTCCCCTTGTTTTGAATGGCATTTCTCCTCCTTTCTGTTAAAGTCCATCCAACACATCAAAGACTGGTTGAGTCAAGGCAGGTTACAGCTACAAAGAGCATGATCCCCACCCGCAAAGTTTAAGGTTGAAGCTATGACCTACTTTAGCTAAAAAACAAAATGGGCTTCACAGGTGTCAGAATTCCACTGCAATCAAACACTAATCTTTGTTTTGCAAGAGTGAAATAACAACAAAAGCAATTTATCTGTAAAATGACAAGTTGACTCTTGCCAGCTTTGTGTTAAAATGAAACTTCTGTAGGTATTTTTGAATGTATTTTTAATCATGGAGTTTTAATTCTTCACATATGTGAGGTAGGGAGGGAATATTTATATTATTTGATTGCTTTATCTACTTTCCAGGCTCAATTATTTTATCGGCTGAAAAGTTGGAAAATATTCTAGTGACTAAATAATTTCATGTTTATCATTAATTTTATTTTTTTTAGCCAGTACCCATGACACTGTTCTAATTCTGATAATGTTGATAGAAGGAGGAGGAAACATTTACGTTGAGTTTATCTAAAATGCTATTCATTCAAAGACTATGTCAAATGTATAAAGCACTTGTCAATAAAGTGGCATAACAAAAATACTTCATATCGCATAGTTCTCTGGCACAAAGAGATGGCAATCTTTTTTTACATCTTCTACATTTTCATAGGTTTATATATAGCTTAGTTTTGCATGTCAGCATTGGTTCTGGGAAGAACAAATCATAAATAAATCAGATTTCCATTAAACTGTAGAATATTTAGAGCTGATATTCTTGTATTAATCTTTGAGGGAGGATTTACAAGGATGCTGGTGCTGGTGCACCAATAATAAGCAATTATCAGCCCTAGCTTCCTTGGATTTTCCCTATTTCTTGACCTGTTGCTATCAAATAGGCTTGCAGAATCAGAGTAAAACTTTATCTTGCAGACTACATAGGTAACTTTGACTTTTTGCAAGCAATTTTTGTGGCAATTAAATTTTGATGGTCTGTCAGACATATGCAGCCAGTAACATAATTGGCTCTAATTTAAAAAATAATAATTTTTGCTATACAAGTAGCCAAAGAAAACAAAGAAATGGGACAAAGGGTCAAAATCTGAGCCAACTGCCTTTCCTCAGGAAAGGCCTGTAGTTGAGACAAGGGGGAATCATATTTGAGAATCATTTTCTCACTCTACATATAAATAAAGAGAAATTTTACTGTGAAAATATTAGCCATGAGGTTGTTTCTGACAGACATCCTCACATCTTCATTTAATCACAGTCCAGTGTAATGTTTTTGAACTCTACCTCATTTCAATATATATTTACTCAGATAGAGGGGAGAATGACAGCAAAATGCAATATTCAGAGGTTTTATTATAATTTTAGAGTATAGAATATGCAGATAGCCATCATTCAAAACATTACTCCATAGTGCTGGGCAAGTAGCAGTCACAAGATTTAATATGTGCACAAATGTTTCTCATTAAAATCTGATGCACTTTATAGTACCTGCACCGAAAAGGAAAAGGAGATGAAAATAATAATAAAAACTATGTGGAGGAAATGGTAAACTGTTTTGCTTTTGTTTTCTCTTGCTTGCCCCTTTATATCCATAAGAACTCTGCCCCACTTGAAGGGGCTGCTGGTTTTCATAACCGTGCAGGGTAGAAGAGGATGGTCACTGCTCCCACTCGAGGTAACCGGATTTTTATTCTCCCAGGTTTCTTTGTTCTGCATTTATATGGTCTCGCTTTAGGTGTAGCACCCTGAAACACGAATAAGGAAGCACTTCACAGTATATATACACACAGAGTGTACCCTTTACTCAGCTCTGTGCTGGTTTCAGGTGGAAAAAACACAGTAAATTTTATTTATTCCTGTTGGAGTTTGTAGTGGAAAGGATAGACTTCAGTTAACACAGATCTGCATGACTTCTGCAGCATTTTGTCACGTCTCATTTCAAAATATGAGGAGTTCTCCATACCTCCCTATCGCATGTGGCTCTCAGAGCAAGAGCTGGCATGTGCCTCATGCAGCTGAAGGACCTCACTGCTCAGGTGACCATCCCCAGCTGTGGCCTGAGGGTGCTTCAACAGGAGCCGAGGCTGCTGACCTTTCTCATCTCTGTATCTCTGCAACACTTCGGAGCGGGGATTTGGCCATCTACAGACACTGCAGGAAAAGGCTTTCTGATATTTCCCACTGAAGTCTTACCTTCACCGAAAAGAAACCTCTTCACCTCACTGGAGAGGGCCCTGTGTTTACCTTTTCCTCATCAGGCTCCACAGGGTTGATGACCGCGTTCCCCATCCTTTCATCTCTGCTGTTCATTTAATGGCAGGATACACATGAAAACCCTCAAATACACAAGGCATACACGCGAAAACCTTTCAAAACAGTCTGGGTAGATCTTCCCCACAGCTTTTTAAAAATTATTTTTGTTTATTTTAAATTAAGTCTAAAATACAACCATAAATGTGATGTTTAAGGACAAAAATACTGCTGTGATGGGGGGGGGGAAAGAGGAAAATATTCGTTAAAATATCTTATTGTTTGTTCCAGAAAGATCTCATGGAAATGACCAACTTTGCCTAATATTGGCAGAGTCAGCTTGATTTTTTTATAAGGAAAGTAAGAAGCAAATCTGGTTTAGAGTCAGCTCCATATGCTGTTTATGAAAATCATGTTTCACTCATCAGAAATGCATTGTTCAATAGTCGTGAAATGGCATTTAAAGAGACATCATTGATTAACATGGTACAAACTGATACACCAATTGTTTAAGCATTCACTGATCATTGTTTCAAATACTCAGTAGGGGTCTGGATGCGACAAATTGAAGAGGCACTGAAGGTCTAGATTTATTTCTCTAGGGATTTCTTGGACACCCCACTAGGCTTTCTGAGATGAAAAGAGAAAAAAAAAGCTTCCCACCCTCTGAAACACTACAGCAAAGAATCTCACAACCAGAAGTTGAAAATGGAGATACTGTTAAGGTTTGGCCACCCAAGGAATTTGCAAGACATCCAAGACAGAAATGGTTTTGTCATCCTCACAACGAAGGAACTCAGAAAAGCCACTGTTAATCAGGAGGTAATGTAATTCCAAACATGCCCTTTAGAATACTCATAGTACCACTGTGTTTAACAGTGTTGTATGACTTTGATTGCCCTGACTCCATGTAACCATCCTGGCTTTAAAGGGCTTGATTTTTAGAGAATGGAGTTGAGGCATGTGAAACCACTAATTCAAAAATCTCATTTTTCTAGCATATATAGCAATACCTTTAAAATGTGAAGCTCTGTCATCAGTTATCTGAAACTGCTTCCTAATTATCTCACTATTCCTAGGATATGGCTGCTCAGAAGCGAGTTCCCTGAAGCACAGAGCTATCTGGACTACCTTAACATAGTTAGCTCAGACATCATTACCACTGCAGTGGAAGCAGTCCGAGTTAATTTCTTCTCCTCAACAGAGCAAATTGCTCTACCTTTGGAGGAGATAGTCGCAGAATAAGCAATTGCCAGTTTCCCTAGACATGGTGTACAACCTCTTCTTGAAGTCAGTTTTTAATGTGGACACAGTAAACCATCATGAACATTTGTGTAATCTACTGTGGATTTTTCAAGTGGTGTCAGTTTTTCAGGTATGCAATAAAACATTTTTTTTTTCCCTGTGAAGGAATGAAATGGTGAAGCAAAACTGAACATTTAGAAATGTTATCCTTTGTACTGAAATATCTAGCAGTAGAACTAAAGAGACAAGCAGATGCACTTAGGGAAAAATCAATGCATATGAAATATTTCTTTGATGACACAGGCCTAGTTTTAGACTCCAGAGAGGTGACAGGAGAGGGAAACCAGCTGCAGGGATGGAAAAGATGAGTGAAACAGAGATAAGGCACAAGAGAAACAGGATAATAACAAAGATAATGATTGAGTAATTGTGAAGACAGATATTAAGAGAGGAAGGAAGCATGGCAAGAACAGTGAATGCAGTAACAGGGTCTAATATATCAACTATTGGATATTACAGATAGTGAATCAGAAGTTTTAATACATGTGCAAATAAATAAGGAAAGAACTGACAAAATGTAATACAGGTTAAAATATTTTTCACTAGAAGACAAATGAAATTATAGAAGGGAACACTGAGAAAGAGAGAGGCATTTCAAAGGAGAAAAAATATTGAAGCAAAAACATTGTGATTTTTTCCCTTTAATAAAGTTCATTTTTTGTCTCGGTCAGCAATAGTTGCCGCTCATTTCTGAATTTTATTTGTATTGTATTGGGGGGGTATTATTATTATTATTATTATTACTACAAAGCTGTGTCTAGTTAATAGTTGCCTTTGTTTCACAGGCACATTACTGCTGGGAAGCATTTCATAAAGGCTACCTCTGTTAGCAGGTATGCTCAGTGTCAAATTTACCCCTCAGGTATTATCCTCCTGTTGGTAGATAGGACTGCACAACCTCAAAGGACAAGTCCAAATAAACCAGGTAAACACTCCACTGTGTGACAAACAATGCCAGTCAACATACCAGGACATGTGGCACACCGTGGCAGATTTGTGTCACCAAAAGTGAAAGGAGAGGTACCCAAGAGAAATAAGCAAAAGACACATCATGGAAGAGGGCCTGCTCCACAAAGCCATAGCCAGAGAGTGAGTATTCTAGTGGGAATCCTTTTCACAAAAAGCCTCATGAGAAGATACACTCCATTTGTATTTGCAAAATACAAATTTGCTCAAAACATGCGATGTGAAAGCTGCACCAAGGCTTTTTTTTTTTCCTTTTTTTTAATTATCCCTCTTAATGAACTTCCAAAAATAAAACACAGTATGATATTTTAAATGTGATAGGCTTTGCATTGCAGGGCAAAGACAGTAGTCTGCAAGAAAAGTTCTATATACAGCTTAGGGTCTCCAGCACACATCCTGACTTTATCATCATGCAGAGAACTGTAATTAAATGTATCAGAAACCATGGCCCTCAATATAGAATTAAATTAAGTTTATCATATTGTCCATGAATTAATCTTCTTGAATTTTTGACTGAGATATAAAACAGAGAATGTATGAGAATGCTTGGTTTTCCAGCAGAGAAGTCATTTGTTGGTTGAAAGTAATAATAATAAAAAATTAGACTTATGTAAGTTTGTCTTTTTTTCCCTTTCTCACTAGAGTAAAAAAAAAAGTACTTTCTTGATCTTCCTTAAACCAAATCTAGTATGAGTTATTAATCTACAAAAATGAGTCAAGCACTGAAATTAGCTCATTCTTTTTCTTATCATTATTATAATCACTTTCTTGGTAGCTGCTTCTCCCAGTTAATTCAGCTGTAGATAATACAAGCATGCAGGTGTCAGTTGATATTTCTGAAATTTTTAAATGTTTCCATTGAATTGCTCATGCTGAAGCTACCGGATAATTTGGTCCCCCTCACCATTCTGAAACTCTGTAACAGCCATTGTTTGCCTTCCATACAAATGAGGCTTAAGCATCACATTACCACAGGCTTCACTCACTGCAAACTGCATTTATAGTCAAGGAGACTGAAAGTTTAAATCGTTTGAAGTACAGGAAAAGCTGCAAGTTTTCCAGCTGAAAAGAGCTTTATCTTAATAGTTAAAACTCACACCTGTTCAGAGGACCATACCAGGTCCTTAAAAATTAAATTATGCCCTCATAATATTGCTATAAATTTAAGCAATAACTTAGTATGTGATCCTTGAATTGGCTCTAGACCCAGGAATGAATTTCACCTGTGGTGAGTGTTGTGTGAAGGGAAAAAAATGTATGAGAAAGATTCCACAGAACTAAGCAAGCTGATAAGTTAAACAAGAGGATTGGAAGAGAGCCTGCTATGATTGGTCATATTGGATAAACAATGTGAGAAAAGTAATCTGAGATATTTTAAAAGCCATTCTAAATCCTTACCTAGAAACAAAGGAGAGATATACTACACTTTCTTTGTGTTAGCCAAGAAGAAGGAGTGAGGATATCGTGCTTCCATTCATGCCTTTGTTGAGGCTCTGATTTTTCAAACACACTGAATTAAAGCCAGAAGAAAATCTGAGCTCTAGAGATACGAAACAAACCGGTGATAAAGGAAAAGACTGTATAATAGGATAACTATTAAATACTATTTTCCACCAATTAATATAATAACAGATGCAGCTCTAATGGGATTAGAAAACTATAGTTTGACATGGAATCTCTGTGATATAGAGCACAAAACCCCCAAGGTCTATAGCTGAAGAAACTAAAAATGTTGAGATGTATGAGCTGAATATTAATAACTGTCAAAACAACAAATATTTAATACAAACAGCAAAAATCTAGTAGCAGAAACTTTAAACTAGCTTTAAAATATTTCACTGACCTAGTATTTGAGCTGCAAGGCTGCTATTTCACACCTTGTCTGTGCTGCCAACTTCTGCTTGCACTACACATGTGCTTCACGTCTCTATGCTCCTGACCACTCAAACTACACATCCAAGTGCAGCTTGTACATTCATCTTCAAGCTTTTAGATGTGATTGATGCCTGTAACAAATAAGTGGATTTGAAGTAAAGGTTAAATGAATTATCATATTTATCTGGGCCTATGAGCTGTTATCAAGCCTTCCACAGGCTGGCACTCCACTTAAAAATGAGTATTTCAAAGTAAAAGGTTAAGGGTTTTATACAGAGAGAAAAATAATCAAGTAATTGACCAATTCATTTGCTAAGTCAGGTGATAAAGACACTTTATCCTTAAGTGTCAGGACAGATGTAATGTTGCTTGCAAAATCCTTTATGAAACTAAGAAACATTGAGCATTTTCTTTAAAACTTCATCTTTCAGTGGGAAATGCAATTCAACGTTACAAGGTAATATATATGCTTTTGAATTACCTGCCTTTTGTTTTACAGTGATATCAAATATTCTGGCATAAAACTAGAACCAAGTACAATAGAAAGCAGACGAGAATTCTTGGTAGAAAATCAGCAAATTTTGGAACTTACGTTCACATTTGCAAGTACTCAAGTATGGATTTCACTTCAGGAAATACAGCATACAATTACAATATAACTGTCCAAACATTACTCCTGTATTGCAACCGTATTTCATTCCCCCATTATGCATGACTTCTGAAACAAGTTTGAAAGCTTTATTCTAGAAATGGCTTCATTCCAAGTCATTCTGTAGTGGATATTACTGAATATAATAAAGCCCAGTTACTGCTGAAAATAAAATGGCTATTATTCATGTATTCACTGTGCTAGTGACAAGCTTACCCTAAATTTGTGGTTAAACAAAGCAAAACTTGGTGTGTGATGCAAGAAAAAACTGAGCTAATTAGTTATCTAAAGGTTATATGCTATCAGTAGTGATAATAAAACACCTTTATTCACACTTAGAGAGGCTCCATCTTACTGCTTAAATTTAAAGCAGTATTTTGAGGGCATAATTGTAGCAGTGCTCATTAGATAGAAGCAGAGTCATCCTTCATCCTGCTCTACCTGAGAAAAGCTTCTAAAAATGAACTGTAACTAGAGAAAAAAAAAAAAATGTTGCAACCAATCAAAGTCTAGGTGTACAGACATTCTTGTAGAGTGTGAATGCATAATACAGAAAATATATAATAGGCTACCGGGGTTTACTTGTTTTAACTATTCTGCATGCTTTTTATAAACGGCTATGGCTCTGAAAAAGAACAGTTGTTACATACTATCCACCTTTTTTTCCCCCCAAGTATTAATTTAATAAGTATTAATTAAATATAAGCATCTGAAGATTACAGGAGTGTGGACATGAAAGCACATACTGCAGCACATACGTGTGTACAGATTACTTTTAGGAGAGGTTCAGTACACCTGCAAGTGAAAGATAAGGCCTAATTTGAGGGTTCTAATTTCCATCTAATTTGAGGGCAAACCAATAAATAAATGAAACATAAATTGGGGTAAAATTACGTACACGCTTTATGGACCAAGCTGTGTTTTCCTCTCCAGCAATCCACAATGTTTCACAGGGACAACAGGAGTTAACTACGTCAGCCATGTGTAATGGATGAAAATGGCTGAATCGGTATTTCTCAGTGTTCGTGATTACCTTTATTTCACCATGTGCTATGGCAGCTTTTTTGAGTTAATTACGGTTTTGCATCAAAAAATTAACAATTTTAAGTCTTCCAAGTAAGGCTTTCCAGAGTTCTCCTTCAGGAATCCCATTATAATTATTATTGGGATTTTTTGACAGGCTCATTGTGTGAAACAGACTTATCATTTCATTACTCCAGGACATTAAATTGCTCAGTGGAGTGAGCACATTGCCCTCTTGGTGTGTTGAATCATGCAGTGTCTATGCAGGGTTTGCAAAATTCCTTTATCCCCAGTAACCTTTGTGACCCACCCCAGTGACTGACTGGCACCCTCACTGTGTGGGGTTAGGATACCTCCAGGCTTTCACTTGGAGGACCTTTTGTAAACCGTTCTTTTAAAAGCTGACCAAGGCCTTCATAGTTATGAAGTAATCCAGGAACCTCTTCTGCCTAAATTGTTGCACAAGACCCTAGTGTCAGTGAAGCCTAAATGAGTGCCTAAATGAGCTCTACTAGAAAAAGAGATAAACATTGAAATTGTGGTGTTTAAACTGACCTGTGATTACCTGAATTGAATCTGACACAGATATGCTCCATGCTAAAAGTTCCAGTGTCCACTAGCAGATTGCTTAAACCCTGGCAACACAACAAACATTTTCATTTTAATTGTATCAAAATGATGACCCAGTTCAAATCTTCCCATTTTCATCATCTGGGTTGGAAACACTGGCTGATAATGTTGTCAGCAAAATGAGCTGTCCTAGCCAGAAAGCGGACAGCCCTAAGCAATGGTGCCTTCCCTCAATTAGCACTTTGCAAGCAAAGTTGGCCCATGAGTAAATTGGCATGAAAGCTCATTGAGCTAAATCAGATGAGACTGACCAGTGGAACACATAAGAAGAGATGGTATTTATCCTGACCAATCTGCAAAAAAAAAATCTGAAAAAAGTTACAATTTCTTATTTTTTGCCCTTTATTTTCACAAACCAGTAGTGCAACAATCTGTCTAATAATTCTGCCTCAGGAAAAAGGTATATGCACAAAGGTGCAGACTTGATTAGTTTGAACTTGATTTTTTGACACAAATGTTCAAATATAAATCTCAAGAGGAAAAGAAAGTATATACCCCTATCTAATCTTTGGATATGTATGAAAGATACAAGTTTAAAATGAGACATAGATGAAGTTACTTATTTTTCAATTAATTATTTCATTTATATCCTTCTGAAATTATGTAGTATTTTATTTGTGAGCACACCTAAAAAATGAAGAGACAAAAGGAAGATAGTGATTCCATGCTTATCCACAGCAGTTTTCTTTTGTCTTAAGTGAAGTAAGACATGTTGCACAAAAAAAACCCAGCAGCCACAATCCTCCTGCAAGATGCAATGTAAGCCTACAGCCACAAAGAACTGAAAGGCTTTTGAATCACATGATTATTCTTGTGGCAATGTAAATATGTTTCCTTGAAACATAAGGTGGCACTAATATGGACTACTGTGACATTTTTGGGGAAAAAAAAAAAGTTATGGAAAATATATTTTAAAAAATTGATAGAATGACAACAAAAAAAGTTGATCTGTTCTATACCAGGTGTATACACTACTACAAAATTAGTAAGGAATCAAATATAGCCAAAAGAACAGGACTGCTTTCTACCTTTCCAGTACCCTGGATCTTAGTGGTTAAAGTCTGCAGGACACTTCTGATTAGCTGAGACTAATTCTTATTATCTTTGTACCACACTCTGTGAGTAGCCATGCTGATTTCAAGCTGCTTGTACAGGGGATAGGGAACTAAGTGGACAACGTGTGGATTTCTGCAGAGTATTGCTCCCTGCCTACCAGCGTTCCCTTCTGCATTTTTCTTGCTGGATCTGTACATTATTGCCCTCACTTGCTAAATCCACCCCAACCTGGCTTCCTGTCCTTCTTGAGGAATACCTTCCCTCTGCACTAGCAGCTCTTCAAACTCCTGATCTCCTGATGAAACTGTTCCTTGCCACCACACTGCACTGTGAAAACTGATGATGAGATAGGTGTCAGGCGGGACTGTTTTTCTGGATTCTGTTTCCTTTCCTGAGGCCACAATGGGAGGAAAAATCAAACTGGTTGTCATGGACTTTATAATCTCTATAAATACAAATTTCAGATCTAAGATTAAGGAAGTTACAGTATATATTTGATGTCTCTGCAAAAGAGGATTTTTATGTTTGGTGATTTTGTTGTTTATTTTTTCAAATGGCCAGCAAAGGACACTTTGCATAGACTTAGCTACTCAGTAGCATTTTGGGTTGGTATTTCCAAGACACATTTACACTTAAAATGGCACAGTATTTTTCCTTATTTTACTAGTCATTATACTCTCATTTTCCTTTTGAACTTTTTTTTCTAGAACCTTCCTCAAAGGCAGCCAAGTATGCAGGTTGCCTTTTATTTCCTTATTCCAAAAGGGAATATGGTAAGTGCCTGCTCTGCTCTTTATTAATGCATAGTTTACAGTGGAGATAATCCACATGATCCAAGGAACAAAAACACCCACTTCATGCAGGTGTGTGGGCATGGCTGAGTTTCACTGTGCTGCCATAAATTTAACACAGGCCTAGAGATTTGTTCACACTGGATAAATACGCAATCCTTCAAATGATTTTGCATCCAATATATCACTAATTTATAAACGTAAATAAATAAACAAAAAGCTGGCACTTGCCTCTTGGTAGAATCTTTGAAAAGCCTTGGTACTTTAATTATTTATTTTGCTTAACAAGGGGAAAATAATGCCTGGTATGCAGTTGTTAACACTTGCTATAAACCTCTAAAACAATTTTTTTTTTGCTCTGTGACAAGAAATTTTCACAGGTTTTTATACAAAATCTCTAAGCAGCTCTCCAAGATCTGCAGTTTTTTTCCTGCAGCATTTTTCCTCCTTCTGTTTGCTATTCTACTTGGCTCTACTCTTATGTGTTAGTAAGAGGTGCCATTCTAAACCAAAAAGTTTAATCAAAAGCATATAAATTTGCTGATGTGATGGTATATCAAATACAAAGGCTGCTAGAGTAGTCTTTGAAGAAAACCCACAACATTCTGTAACACACTGCACTGGATCATGTGCATGCTTCATTATGGCATCTCAAGAAACAAATTCTTCGTTACTTGACATAATGACAAATTTAAAAATGGGGAAAAAATAAACAAAACAAACATGAGTAATAGAGGCTTGTTTCCTGATTTGACCTTCATGGTGCTGTCTCTGCACCTACTCCTGGTTACCTGCTGCTCTGGTTGTTTGCTCAGGTGGAGCAGTGTGGGCACAGGGAGACAACTCAAGCCACTGGCTACTTGTGGCTTTTTTTCCACCTGGATCTGTGCCCTACCTAGTAAGCCTTCTCATAGCCAGAATATTAACCTCGGGTAAAGGCTGTTCAAATGTGACTTTATTGTTTCTGGACAATGACTCCAAGCATTCAGGCCACACAATACCTGATCTCTTAAGCGTGGCCAGAGCTATGTTTCTTTTGTGGAGTCATACCTGGCTTTACATCATGGCTGTGCTCATGTTTGACTGTACCTACTAAGATCCCAAAACAAGGATTTTTCTCGCCTCATTAGACCTGACCATGTGTGTACACTGCACACGGGAAGAAGGAGAGACTGGTGATTGTCAGTAGCCAGTATTCCTTATCTCCAGATTCACAAAGCAGCACAGTATTCTTTGACACTCTCTTTCTCACCCTCAAATGAAAGTATTGGAAAGACAACTTCTACCCTTTCACTTTAATACATTTTAATCTTGTACTTTACTTTGCCACACTTATTTAGGCTTACTCCACAAGTCCTCCCACTGATGTTATTAAAATGTCAGTATACAGTGATCAGGCTACTTTGAAGATCCTTCCTGAAAAAAAATGGAGCAACTTTATCTCTATACATTTTATCATCTAATGGAGATTAAAAAAGCCTCTTCAAACAAATGCCCAATAGAACAGGTATGGTAAGAATTTATGTGGGCAGATAATTATGTTAACTTGTTGTCATTTTTATTATTGCCTTTTATTATTACTAAACTGTTGCCTATTGAATCAGACAAGTAATTTCCCCTGCACAAAAATGAAATAATCTCCATGTTAATACATTTCAAAAATAAAGTTATTCACAATACAAGAAATGTTGCAAGCAATGCATGATTGTGTTTTGTCTCACAACAGAAATGAGTATATGGAAGTCACAAGGAGTGCCCGCAAAACAGCAGGCCTTGGTAGGGTGTAGAACAATGTGTGGGAGCACATCACAAAACTGGGAAAGGTTTTTTTTGCCTAAGATAGGTGTGTAACAGTATATAGGTTCATGACGTTTTTTGTAACACTCCTCCATCTTCTATTGTTTACAATTCTCCATTGCCATATCACATTTCCAATCAGAGTGCACTGCTTTTGAGTCTGGGCTTGTGCCTAGCTGATACATCTCAAAGGCATCTGTGATACTACAGGGGTGTCATAAGTACATATTTTTAATCCTTTCTTCTTTCTAGTTGTACTCTGGTTTCTGTTTATTAACTGCCACTCTTTAGAAACCCTGCTCTTGAAGATTTGCCACCTCCCTGTTTCTCTCTGGTCTTGTATGCTGCCTTCAATTCCAGCAACTAAATTAAGTCAGTGGCACCCAGCTTCTCTCTCAGGGTTTTCACCTGCTGCTTCTAGGCAGAAAAAAGAGCCGTTCTCCCCAGTCTGCAGCTGTAGGCTAATTATCTCTGGTCTGTCAGCAGAAAATTTAAAGAAATACACACTTCTAGTAGTTTTCTTTTTTTTTTTTTCTTTCTTTCAAGTAAACCACAGGCCAAGTGTTCTCCATGTAATTTTCAATTTAACACTACTGGCTTCAGAGCCTGTACATAATGGATTAATTTAGTTGGGTAGGTTATGATTCACCTAACTCTTCTCCCCAGGCGTCAGATGGAGAATTCATGCACCATTTGGGTCTTGGATTCCTCAACAGAAGTCAGACACCTAAAATTTAGGTTTGAGCATTGCAATGCCCACAAGTCTTTCTGCATCTGAGGCACAGAGACTCAACTCAGCTCTGCCTGAGGCTGCTTTCCCTTCCTCCACACCTTCAGACTGAGGTTTTCTGCCCCACCTTAACAAATAAATGAATGAAGGGCATTAAAGACACAGAGTAAGTGGCTCTTTCCCCCATTCAGATTATAAATGTTTAAGATCGTGCCTCTGATTTTAAAGGAAATTCAGCCTCATTTTAGGGGAAATTCTGCCTCATTTCTGAGGATACAGAGTTTTTCCAAAAGCAGGACAAATTTGATAAGAACTCTAGATGTATTAACAAGATAAGAAGCTTATTATTCCTCTTCACAGCGGCAGGAAGGAATTAAAAAAGCAATTAGTTCAATAGGTAACAGTTTCCTTTAATGACCCACTTAAATATAAAATAAATAAGGTCACCCAAAGTTTACACCTGCGCTATTTGAACACCACTAAAAGAAGCATATGGAGCAATGCTGAATTCTCAGTTGACCTAGCAGTAATTTTATTCATGTTGCCAGTGGGAAGACACTGCTTATTAATTCATTTACTCATCCTTAATATTTTTTTGCATTAGTTTATAAATAGACATTTCTAGATTAAATCAATCATTTGTCTAAGATCTGATGGGTCAGCCATGTCCTTGTCAGAGAAACTGGTTAACAGGGCATTTAGCAGCTAAAAATTGTCTCTGCTAATGGAAGAGAAAAAGAAATCCATCCAAATCTCACGGAACTAATCCTAAAATAACAAGACAAACCACTGAGGCTTTCTTCTCCACCTTGTAGTGGAGCACTGAAAGCAGTTGTAGACACCTAAGAAACTGAAGCCCATGGAAAAGACATATGGCTTAGGATCCATCATGTGACTGCCGGGATAGAAAAAAGCCGAAGACATCTGAAAATGTCATCTGTGAAACTTGACTGTTGGTGGGAACATCCCTCACCCAGAGTTAAGCTTTTTGAAGTGCAAGGCCTCAGCTGTTTCCTTGGCACTTCCTGCTGACATCCTTATCTTTGATGCCAGCACCAGCTTTGCCTCTTTTAGCATAAAGTACTTGTCTTTAACATGAGGATAGATTTTTACCTAAATCTTAAATGATTTTTAACTCTTGCTCTGTTTTCCCCACAGTTTGTAATGTCATTTGGCTTAATAAATTTGGAGCTGTGACTGTTACAAAGTGTCCGAAATGCTCCAGTGGGATGGTATTTTCTGCAGTTATTGTACCCCTTGCAAAAATTGTCCCTGCTGCATGACCATTTAGTATAAGCCAGCTTGTTCTGGCTCTTAGTGGTAGAAAATGCACAAGTAAGTTGATTTCATAGATATGTTTACAGCATTGTTCCTTTCTGCCTTTACTCTTTCTGAGAAAAAAAGAAGGCCATTGATTTCCCATTTATTTTCCACTGTTCTGATTTTAAGCCCTTTGTAGTTATATGAACATCAGGGGGATCTAAAACCACAGTGCTGAAAGAGTTAAGCAGATTTTAAGCAGGGAAAATATGTGTCCACACTTGTTGAAGCTTTTAAAATGCCATCTAAAAATCAGAGTAGAGGAGTCAGCACCGGCTCTGCCACTGAACATAGAAAGCAGTACTTTGCAAAGAGCACTTCCTTGTTCAAGTACTCTAAAAGTGTATTTTTAAACATCTGGAGCAGTGAAAGCTGTCCGGCTGAGACTGTTTGTTACAGGAGGAGGCAGGCAATGGCAAACAGCCATGGGATCAACAACATAACACCTGGTTTCTGACCTAAAGTGGCTAAGAAACTGAAGATCTCATCATTGGCAGCCACAGCTTCCCTGCAACATGATCTCTTCTCTGATATGTTTGTGTAGTGCTCTTTTTAGGCCTCCTGTAGGCTTTCGCTCCAGAAAAAAAAAAACCCCTCTGAATTCTTTCTTTCCTTGTAGAAACTGGCAGAGAGACAAAAAGCAGAGTATGAAAGACAGTAAATGGATCTCAGCAGGAGGAGCCCTGTTCCCCTTATAATGACCAGCCAGCATGTCTGTTGCTCCAGTGCAGAAATTCAAGTTTTGTCTTTAAAATCACCAGGCAGCTTCTTGACCTCATGGATTCCCTAATTTTTCCTCCAGTTCCATATTATAGCATTCACGCTTCCTGCTACAGGGGTCTAACCGTATCAAATGTTTCTCAGTCTGCCAGAAGGATTCCTTACAAGCACTGTGTATTTGTTTCGGTCCTGTGCACTTCCATACATTTTTTGGTACATACATGTACAAAATCAGTGGGAATTATGCCTGCGTAGGGCAGAGCTGAATGCAGCCCCAGATTTACTGTGTCATCCAGTATTTGTAACACAATAGCGTTTGTCAAAGTGCCAGTGTGAAGTGCATGCGGATTTCAAACAGCTGTAGTGCTGCCATATGTTGCCCTTTGGTTAAGCCACGACTTAAAGTTCAGCTTCCCATTTAGAGCAAAAATTGACAGATTCATCTTTTTTGGGTCTTCAGAAGCAGTCAGGCTCTTTAGTGTGCATTTTCTCATCTAAATCTGTCTGATTGGTGCTGCTGACGCCTCTCCCTGACACTGGACCCAGAGGGTGCCTTGATTTCTGAAAAAAGGAACTTCCTCACAGAGTCCACTGTCCACCATTAGGGAAGTGTTTGGGATCTCAGCCCAAGCCAAAAGCTCAGAGGGGAGCGCATTGCCAGTAAGACCCAATCTCCCACTACAGGATGTGGTAAATCAGGACAATGTGAGGGTCAGAGACCTCAAACAAGATTTAAGCTGTGCAAATGGGCTTGCAGTCTCTTCTGAGACATGGCCATGCCCTCCATATTAAAGGGGAACTCCCTAAATGTCAGGTTTTGGGGTAACCTTGACCTACCTCTCTTACTGAACAGCAACAGGATAATGCCTCTGCATGTGACTGGTGAGCAGTGTTGCAGCCTGACTCCCTAGACTGCTGGTTCATGAATTTTAGAGGCTTTTCTGAGCAATAGCTGTTCATCTACCAAAAGTGATAAAACTCCAGCAGAAAATACCTGACGGGGCACTAACCTGAAATCATATATCCGTACCTCTGTTCTGAGTCATGCTAGCAGTGTATTTCAACCCGGGACTCCGACATCCCGGGTGAATGACCTAAACTGCATGTTTTCAGAGGTCATGGAGATGGTGAGAGTCTGGCTGCTAGCAGGGACTTTTAGTACATGGGAAAGGACACAGACCTAGCTCAGGGTGTGGTCTGCCTAAAAAAGATGGATTGAGAAATGAGGCAAATTGTTAGTACATGGGTGATTCATGTGGTTTGCGACGAAAAAAATGCATTAAGAGGCCTGTTTGAAAAAGGAGCTTTATGCATCTGGTTGGAAGATACAACGACAGAGTATTCAGAGAAATACTTCCCATTAATGTACCATAAAGGAA
This sequence comes from Oriolus oriolus, assembly GCA_013400235.1. Classification (NCBI taxonomy): domain Eukaryota; kingdom Metazoa; phylum Chordata; class Aves; order Passeriformes; family Corvidae; genus Oriolus; species Oriolus oriolus. The sequence continues at coordinate 262,381 of VXBT01012444.1, read as the reverse complement.
ACATCCTGATTTTGCTGTAGAGAAACCTAGGTAGAAACCTCTTAAGCTTTGTAACTGCAGTCAAAAATATAATCCTCTCTTTCTGGATAGGAAACCTAAGAGGTGCTGAGCAGTTTCAAATCCTACTACTATTAATGCAAGCTTAAAGTGATTTATCACCATCCAGGATGTTTTACAGGAGCAGTTTCCTAAAATGCTGTGGACACAACATCTGGCCAGCATGGCATCAAAACTGTTTCTCATGCAGTTCCTCCTCAGCTTTTCTAAGGTTATACTATAGGAAAAAGCCATGCAAGTTTGACTAGTAAACTATATATTCCCTCTCTCTTTCTTTTTAAGGGACAAAGCAGAACTAAGAGAGAGTTCAAAGTACAGAAAAAAAGAGTGTTTGGGGCATGGAAAATTCACTAAATGGAAATACACAGGGAAGCATGGGTACCATAAGAAAGAGAATGAGATGAATGAATTTTAACTTTTCTTTAAGGTAGAAATATGCTAACCAGTGATAGGAGTTGATTTCCCTGTCTCAGAAGAAAGGAATAGAGAGATTCAAAGGTGGAAAGCTAAAAATTGATCAAAGAAAACACTCTTTCATATGATGTGTGACTGAACTATAAAACTCACCTCCACAGAAAGCCACACAGGCCTGAAATTTAGGGAGATTAAAAAAAATCAGAATTTCAACACCCATTAAGAGTGCTCAGAGTTCTGATTTTCACTGCCCTTAAAGAAAAATAACTTAGTACTCTTAATGATTATGTTTATCTTAGAATAGCTGGCAATGGATAGGATATTTCCAAGAACCAATATTCCTAAGGGACTTGGAAATGTTACTAGATGGGTCTTATATTTTATAGGCATTTAATTGCCACCTGATTCATGTCTGTCAGTTGGTTGGTAATCAGGGGCCAAATTCTTCAGGGCACTGAAATCAGTCAGCTGCACCAATGAGAAAATTCACTTCATGCTTAAGAAATCATGTTTGGGTCAGCTGCTACTCCAGGAGCCGGCAGTAATGTTAAGTGGAACCGTCAAATAGTAAGTAGGAAGCGTAAACCTTCACAGATCTCTGTCTGCGACCCAGAAAGAGCCTCTCCAGAGATGCTGGTGCCAACCTCCAGGTCTGCAGAAGACACTGCTGTGACAGTCACAGCTGGTTATCCCTCCATCCGTGATTCTCACCACACATGAAGCTTCCAAGGGTTTAATTAAGGCGGATCCTTCTCATTGTTCCTTGCAAAGCACGTCTGGCAGAGCGGTGCAGCAGATGAGCTAAGGCATGCCAAAGGCCCGGGATCAGCTCCCACGTGCCTCCCTTATAGGCTCAGACCACTTCCAAGAAATCTTTTGAATTCCAAGCGGTTGCTCTCACAGCCGTGCACAGAAAGCTGAATGACTGAGCCTCATCGCTCACAGCTTCAGTCCTGTGTCTGCCACAGTCGGTGCCACGGCCAGAGCTGTGTGAAACTCCTGCCTTGTGCAACATGGAGCAGCTCTTCCCTTTGAGAAGGAGTTATCAAAGTGCTGGGGAGTGAGACTTAGCCACCTCCGCTCCATCTCCCTGCAAAGCCTGAACAGCCCACAGTACTCCCTCCCTGATGGTGACTGAAAGAGAAAATAAAACCAGTCCGTCTAACTTTCGTCAGCAGTGATGGGGCCTTTCTGGAGCAAAGTGTGTTGGTTTCTCAATCCATTAGTAGCGTGACACAGCTAAAATGCACTGGTAAGATATCTCGCAAAGAACTGGTGCAAAAATGAGTTTCCCAAGTCTCATCTGGATGCTTGGAAGCACCAGTCTATTAATGGTGTCTTGTGTAAAGAGGATGCTGTGGAAACATTGCAAGCAGCCAGCTACACAGGGAGACAAAATTGTTGTATAACTTGATAAATATAGTTCTGATGCTATCTTTGAAATATTTAGGCTGAGTAAAAAATCCAAAGCAAAAACGTCTGCTATTTTAAAATGCAGCAGTAGAAGGGAGTGGAGGGGAGCTGGCAGAAGCAATTTATGTCTCTTCTGCAGGAACAATGTCTTAGTATAAATCCCTTGTATTGTGTGTAATCACATAGGTTACACCTTTCAGTGGCCAAAGCATCCAGACTTCAATTTTATCACTGTTTGTCATAAGAGACTGAAAGGACAAAGCTACGTAAAGAAGCTCCAAGCTGGCTGCCACCACACTCGTGCATGGACCGTAAAACCAACAGCACTTTCTGCCCCTCAGTTTTGAGCTGGCTTAAGGAAACAAAACAAAACCAAATATTGGTTATTGCCAGAAGTCATTTTGTCTTTCAAATATGCTCACTCAGTTTTGAGCTGCACATCAATAACTGCTTCTTAATTCTGCTCAAATTATGCTTTCTAAAGTGAACTACTTACACTTTTCTGAGAAGAAATTTTAACAGATTCAATAATTTTTCGTAAATTACAAGAAGCAAGACAAAGCAATCTGAGATATTTTTAGCTTAATGTATTGATGAATGGAAATGTAAAACCAAGCAGATTGAAAAGAGCTATATTTAAATTGTATTTAGTAATTTTACTGCATGCTATTTTCCTTCAAATGCAACTGAATAAATACAAAAGGAAGAGATAAAAATTCAAACTAAAGCTGATTGAAAAATAAGGGGCTTATAAGAGAACACGCTCTTGGTACAGGGACAGTTCCTGTGTTCCATCAGAACCTTATTTTTTCCAGGCAATGTCTTCACCAGCTGAAATCCAGAGACAGGCATATAAAAGGAGGAAAGCCTAAGGCAGCATTTGCAAAGAAATTTTCAGGGTGAGTAACAAAAGCTCTGTCCAGAAGTTAAGCCTTATTTGGGAAGATATGAAGCTCCAGTGAGGGCTGGTGTGATGAGCAGGTGATCAGGGCATGGCATCTGGGTGTGCAATAAACAGGCTGAAGGAAAGCAGCCTGCGTTTACTCACTGGTGGAAATTCGAGAAAAGACCTACAGACCCAGCTATACGAATCTCTACAGCCTGGGCACTGTTTTGAGGCCTGGAAAATTCATATGTGCTTTGTTGGTTATGTATGAAAACATAATACATAATGAAGGAAAAAGTGTGAAGCAAAGGCAGCACATACCTTAATTTTAACTCTTGCATCATCATTTGGATTTCCCCAGATCTTGAGATCTTTTAGAGTGACAAACAAAGGGCTCTTTTGGCCTCCTGGCTTCACATCCTCACAGACTCCTCTTGGCAATGAAAGCTGAAGTGCTATTGATTCTGAGTAATTACTAAATTATTCATGTGGTCATATGCTTCCAACAGCTGAGTTTAAAGACAGTCAAAATTAGGTATGTTGAACGAATTAAGAGATTTGGAAAGACTAGAAACATAACATGTGGGCATGAAGAGATAATGTAATAACATTGCACAGCTGACCTGCCTGTTATGCATATGGAATAGAATTGAATGCAGGAGTAGGAAGGAACAAGTTTAAATATTAAAGAGAGGACAAAAAGACTCATTAAAAAATGAACAATTTTTATTACACGTTTGCTAGTAATCCAACCTACTTTTAATGAACAGATACAGCGAATTGCTGACAATGTTCAATAAAATACAAAATACAATTTTTATGGCATTTGATAGCAGTCTTTTATAAAAGCAAGTCACTGTTGGTATGTTTTTGAGTACAATCTTCATAATATTCAGAACAACACTCTTATAAAGCATTTTCTCATACCTAAGAGCTGTAATAAAACCTGTATGAGTATTGCTTATGCGTGTGTAATTCTGAACTAACTAGGATCAGATATCGAACTGAACGATGCTAATTTCTATCCACTGAAGGTCTGATCTAGAAGCAACTATCCTCCTGCCCTCAGTGAATTCCCCATATTATTAATTTAATAATTGCACTTCTTCAGCAGTCTAAGCACATGAGGGTCTGTCCTGTTCCAGGGCCTATGACAGCTGTGCACAAGGTTCCCTGCTTTTTGGAGTTTCAATAGTCCTACAGCTATTCAATTCTTGCTGATCCTTGATATCTTTTTCACAGGATCCCAGACTGGAAAAAGCACTGAGTTCTGGCCTGGGTTCTCCACCCCATTTAGGTTCTGTCTCTTCTCTGTGTCTAGCAGAACAACCTGATCTCTTCCCCTACCTGAAAAAACAACCAATACGTATCAAATACTACACTTACTTGCCTTTCATCTGTCAACACTTTTGTTCTGCTTGCTGTTAGTGTTTTCCACCAAAGTCTTTCCCAGAGCTGTGAAGATCCTGTTTCTCTACCTCTTCAGGGGCCACCTTGCTCTGATTTATCCCCGGATTTTGTCATTGCAGATCTCCCTGAGCCTCCTCCTCAGAAAGTCACTGCCCTCTCACACACTTTCCCTCTCTTGCCTCCTCCCTCTGTTCCACAGGCCTTCCTCCAGAAGCAGCCACCAGCAGCTCCACCTCCTCATCCTCACCGTGTATGGGCAGGCTCTTGCCCCTCCTTCTCAAGAGGGTTTCCTATGAATTGCATTATGCCTTAATTACACATCAAAGTATTTGCATGAATCATGTGAAAGATGGGTATTATTTTGTTTCATAGACGATAGCTCAGTCAGCTGAATCCAGCAGCATTTGGATTATGAATAGCACAATCATTAATACGCTGTAGTATGCGCTCCAACATTCATCTTTTTCCAAAACAAATATTACTTGATTTCTGGTCTGATGGTTCATATAATGACATACCAATTGTATAAGGAGTTTGTTTGGTGTTTTTAAACCCTGGGCATTTTCCCCATCAAAATTTGTATTGTGGCTGTGAAGATGGAGAGCGGCAGTTAGAAAGACTGAATTTTCATTGTCCTTTATTTTGCTAACCACTACAAAATTTTAAGCTTTTCTGCAAAATTTATGGTGCCCATAGAATCAAAATGAGAGTGCTGCTGACTGAGTGAGCATTTGATCAATGCATCAGAGCAAAGCTAAAGAGACAGGCTGAAGAAGAGGTACAACACTTTAAACCTAGGCAGTAACATTGTTATGCTTACTTTGTGAAGCACTATTTTATATAACAGATCCTAATTCCACTCTAGATGGATAACTACTGTGAATTATAATTTTATTTTCCACTTAGTGGAGCCTATTGACTTTGACTAGCTCCTGCCAGAGAACCAGTTTTGTAATAAAGGCAGTAAATTCTGATTTTGTGCTTGTTTGATAATTAATAGTGAGGTGTCAGCAGCAGGACAAAATGAAAGTATTTTTTTTCCTCTGCAAGTTATAAAATATGGGTTGTAAGTCAATGACTTTATGCTGAGTGTCTAAGGCACATATCTTTTACTAAAATGGGTTCAGCAACTCAGTGGAGGTTCTGCTCTGTTTGGGAAGGTATGTGTGCAAGGCACGCCCATTAACCAAGCAACCTTGGCCCCAGGCATAAATATACAGATAGTTATTACACTGGCACCGATTTTTCCCTCCCAGTGGAGACACAGTTTATAGCAACACTGATTTTCCCTCATTGCTCAGACAGTGGCAAAAATAGGTGTCCATGGGTGTCAGGATACATGCTAGTTATAAATATATATATAATAATATACATTTATTATACTTGGGAAAAAGAGGCACCGTAATGAAAATGCCATGTAAACTTGACACTACTGAAGTGTTTGTTTATCAACATCTTCCAGTATTTACCAAGGATTAAAATAAAAACAATAGCCTCGGCCTTAACTAAGCTAGAGCCACAGCTCTAACAGATGGCTGTGCCAGACAGGCTTTCAGCACAGACCAGACCTGAGCATCTCACAGCAGATAACAACGTGGGAGCCCTCACGACAACGCACCGAGATCAGGAAGAGAAATTCTGTGTGCAGGCAGGAAGCAGGGAGTGAAAACACAATCCAGCCAAGTATCTGTGTGCTCGGAGAACACAAGGCTATCTCCAACTTTGAAGTGACTTACAGACATAAATAGAGGATTAGGCCCAAGAATTACTGAGATGCCAGAGGATGCTCACATGCTTCATTTTTATGCCTTCTGCTGGACCAAGTTAGTCTCCCAAGTTCATCTGCACCAGAGCCACGAGAACCTAAGTGCCACTGTGTGACTTTCCCTTTAAGGTCAACTTCCAGCACAGATTCTGCAAACTGGATCTCTAAAATGAACTCCCATCTGCAAGAAGTCATACTAGTCCAACCACCACCCAGTCCAGGGGCTTCTGTACATCCCATTTCAGAGTACTTGTGCTATTGCAATGTGCTAAGTGCCTTCGCCATCTAGTCATTTTTCTCTGATCATTCAGAAAATAATAAATAATGTGACAAATGGGAATGGCATGACCCATACTACGAATAGTTAACTGCCTTTCTTCAGTGAAATTTCTATGGCTAATTGGCATCAGTTGTTAAAGTGACAAATGCATATTTGCCCTCTGTAGACCTTCCCACCTGTTACTCCAGGGATGATCACACCATTTATGTGCTGCTAACAAACTGAAAGGTGCTTCACTTTTCAGGGTGATTGGGCTTTGTCAGAAAATTAAGGTATTATTTATTAAATGAATTTGTTACCCTAGTGAAAATCAGGGCAGCACGAACACAGATCTTGTATTAAGGCTTGTGCTACCTGCACATGTTGGCCCCCTTCTCCCTTAAGCTGCAGTAAAGCAGGGACAGGACAATGCATGGCCTTGCTAAAAGAACCATGAAGAGATGTCTTGGCTTCGCAGCACTTGCAATCCTTCATCATCCTCCCAACGTCTTCCACCTCCTGTCCCTTCTTGCTCAACCCTGTCACCCCAGGCTCACCACTTCCCCTCCTCAGGAGAAGCAGTGACAACAACAGTGCCCAGAAGGCTTCAGGTATTTATTTTCTCTGATTCTGCCCCCAGAGTAAGTCCACCCCATGTCTGAGAATTATTTATGTGGTTATACTCTCAACTCCAAGATCATCCAAGAAACCTGGCTACTGCATCTGACTGCCATTCACTGATTTCCAAAGGCATAAGATGCCCAGGTGTTTTCTAAAATCTGCTGATATATGGAAGCAAGAATTTGAAAGAACTAGGTTAACAAAAGCCAGTGTACTCTAAGGAGATTTCCTATAAACTGCCAGCAATCAGGTTGGAGAGAGGGGGGAGAGGAGGAAGGGAGAGATGGGAGGGAGGCAGGCAGGTAGGCAAGTTTGGTGACTTTCTTATTTATTTTCATCTTTTAAAAAAGAAAAAAATTGCAAAACTAAAGAAGAAAATACTTAGAAGGCAAGGTTTCCATAGGAAAAAAATATTTTATTTTTTTAAGAACAAATTCAGTTTGAAACAGACGTGGAATGTGATTTTCATAATTTTCATTTTCTGGGAACGAATTGCAATGTTGAACTAAAGCAGATTTCAAACTTATTACCGGCTAGTTTTAATACAGAATGAAACAAACAAACAAAAACAAAAACAAAAAATAAAATTAAAAAAAAAAAGAAAAAGAAAGAAGAAATTATTTATAACTCATAAGCATAATACTGTGTTACTTACAAACTGGACAAAGAAATTCTTAAATAAATATTCATGGTACACAATTTCAGCACAAATATGCAGGAATTTGGCAACCTTTTATATAATTTTTTCCTCAATACAGTGCAAAGGGGAATGACACTGCCTTTAAACAAGCTGTAGCTAAATACATTGCAAAATTCAAATTTTATACAAAACATCTTGCTCAGACTTTATAAAAAACCAACATTGCTCTATATACACAATCTGGTTAAGAAAAGCCTTTTTTGTCTTGTTTTCATGTGGGTTTTTTTTATGATTTAAAAATGTGAATAAGGCTACTGTAACACCCCAAATCCATATACAGTAAATCTGAACCTATTTACAGCATCTTCACTTAGACATGATGGTGCAAATTCCAATTCGGGTGACTAGGGATGATCATACAAGCAAGGCATTTACAGTAACTTTTCAAAGCTGGACCAACGTCAAAGAAAGGAACAGTTGGTAGATTGTCGTAATTCTGCACCAGACACAAAACAGACGCACAGTACATTTTCTTTTTTTCAGTTGGTTGCAGGTTGCTCTTGAGCAATTCGTCTGATTTTTTTTTCACAGTTTAGTATGTAACTAGAATGTAGCCAACTGATGAAGCGTAGGTATGATTTAATAAAAATAAGGATCAGTAAGCCCATCTTTTCCCTTCCTCCCCCTCCCCCAAAATAAAATCTTAATGACTTACAAGAGAACCTTGTATGGATGGATTCATAGAAAAGAAGGGTTGTTGAAAAGAATTAGATATGTACTGTAGTTAGTCACCATGGTAACCTTCCACAGAACCATGGGTTGGAATTTTTTTGTTTTTTGTTTCTCTCTTTTGGATCAACATCCCAACATTATCTTCAGGTTCAGAAAACAAAGAGAGTGATCATTTCTATGACAGATTTTTTTCTTTTCTTCCTTTTTTTTTTCTTTTTTTTTTTTTTTTTTTTTCNTTTTTTTTTTTTTTGCAGGTGCTCACCAGAGGTCTGAGAACCCTAAAATGCTGTTGCTACATTTTCTTTCCAAATCAGAAAGCAAAGTGTTACCATAGTAACATGACTATGTTAGAAATGTCTATTTGCATAGCACATATAAAAGTAGAGTTTTTTTATTTCCTCCCCAGAGTGGGAGCTTTAGGGGAATAGCCATGCTAAAGAGAAAACTTTAACCTGAAACCCCCCTCTATGAACCTCAACAAAATCTACAGAACACATCAGCCTGTAAGGCAAGGGAAAACACAACACAGAAAATAAATGCCGGCACATCTTGTTGCTGTTAAATATGTGATGCAGTAACACTGAATTCCTGATATTTTGAACCTTTTATTTTCTACTTTCCTCTTATAAGATGCTTTGGAATTTTTATTTTGTTTAACTATGCTCCCACTGGTGGTTTTGGATGGTTGATTTTTTTTTCCAGAAGTAGTTTATTTAAAAAAAAAAAAGTGTGCATATGCATACATATATATGCATACGTATGCATATATAGACTTATATATGTGTGTATATACATAGACACACACACACACATATATATATACAAAAAACATGTAAAACATCATGTAAAATGATGACAAGTTAAGACTATGGAATTGCCGCAAATGAATTTCACATCTTCTGGTGTAGATTCTGTGCAATCTCAAAATATATATTAGTAAAAAAAAACCAAACCAAAAGTAAGAAAGAATGAACAAAAGAAAAACTCTCACTTTATATCCCTTGTGTTCTATACACCTATTATAAATAAGACATATTTTCCTTCTCCATCTCAGTGTCATAATTTATTTTACTCTTACGGACTGCCAGAGGTTTGCCATATGTGCTTTAACTTTGCAACAGAGCACCAATGAACTGCTGTGTCAGTCAGTACCTACACTCACTGTGCAGGGACAGCACTACATAAAGCCAAAGTGCCAAAAGGGTCAGTCACAAAGAAATTCTGCCTTACTTTTAGAGATGAGCAAGCTTGTGTGGTTTGTTGTTTTCTTTTTTTTCCCACAACTTTACCAGTGATAGAATTATAGCTCATTTGACCCACTGGCTTATAATCGTCTTGGTCACTTGGCTCTCTGTTGTCTTCTTAAATGCTTTCCCTGTGTTCAGTATAATGTGATAGTATAGCAGCTGAGTCTGCTTAAAAGTCATCCAAAGCAGACTACATTTTTGCTACAGCTTCAAAGCTGTGTATTTTATTGCCAGTACCACAACAGCCCTGCCCTAATATATCCTCAGTGGCCTGCTATTGTCTTGTCTTCACCAGGCTTGTTCACTTACTAACAATACCCCTTTGTTCTACTGTATTGAAGGTACTATTTTTTTCTGCACACTGGTATTTGATAACCATGAATTCCTTCAAACGCAGCCTTAACCCACTGCTCATGTTATTGTGTTTCCTACTTGCCTCTTAAAACTTAGCATACCAAAGTGCTGTGCTACCTAAATGCATTTTTTTTCTTCCCAGCTTCTATTTTTGAGGCAGCAATATTCAATTTCAACTTCAATCAGCCCTTCCCTCCACCACCCAGTCCTGCTCTTGACTTTGTTGACAGCCTAACTTTTTGGCTGGAAGGCTCCTTACTATCAAACACAATTTTTATAAATGCATTACCCATTCGAGTGAGGCTGCTGTAGCAGATGGATGGAGTGCGGATCTCCAAACATTAATGTTCCATTAGTGATTCAGGAGGTGGAGTGAAAGAAAATATTATGTGAAGGATGGCAGAGCCCCGGATAACAGAAACAAATGGAACAGTGACAGACTAAAAGCAAGAGAACTTTTAACAAGTCTTACTTAGACACCAAGGTCTGTGTGACAAATCCAGTACACACTGAGACACACAAAAGTCAGAAGATTGCATTTCAAGCTTGATATATCCTAGAGCACCTTCCCAGGATGCCTAGAGCTATTAACATCCACGGATTGCTCCATCTTCCCTTGGCTTTTGTACATGCCTGAACGCCCACAGCACATGGCTTTGAGGATGATGAATGTAACAAGAGTACAGCAATCAGAATGGGCATCTTCTACATAAAAGTCTTCCAGCTTTTAGTGAATACTTATTCACCGAGATAGGAATTCTACAGACTAGGTAAGCTGTCCAGCTCGCGTCGGTTCCTGGAGAAAGAGCTGTTGCCTTCTCCCCCCTGTGCTTAAGTCAATGCTAGTGCACAAGGTGTCATCACAAACCTCAACAGAAAGCATTTGACCAGTGAGTTTCCTCTACGAATCAACTGTACCACAGAGCTGGTTGTGTGTTTCTCAGACCTTGTAATAAATGTTTGCTGGACTCTGAGGAGGCATCTCTTGAACTATGTACACCGGATGTCCATAGTCGCCGCTGACCTTTTCATAGTGGGGGCAAAAGACACTGTCTGCAGTCCTTAGAGGAATGATAATGTCACTGGGCTCAGAACCATTGTTGTTGCCACTGCGTTTTGGGGTGGCTAATGTACTAAGTGATAGAGTTGTCGTGTGTTGCGGGGAATGCTTCCTGTGTCTTCTCCGGTACTTCAACAAAAGAACCACCAAAGTAATGATGATGACGATGAAAATGATGCACCCTGATGCAATCCCTGCAAATAAGGCCACCTCTGAACCCAGTATACTGGAATGCCCAGCCTTACTGCCATCTGTGCTAGATCCTGGAAAGAATGGAAATACAATAGACAAAAGTTATTGCCATCCTGTGACCCATTTACGTTGCTTAAAAATGTGTAGAGTAAGCAAGACTGGAAGAATTAACTGACAGCTAAACTTTGACAAACCAATTACCCTGTTAGATAGCTAAATGCAAACAGCCGAAGTCAGCAATCAATATAAAACAAGACTTTGTGTCTGTTGGTCTCACTTTTGTGTTGCTCCCAAACCACCCTGTTTCATACATCATCATCCATCAGCGCTGAGAACTGTCACTGACAAGGCAGCCTTTGATGCACACGGCATCTTTTAACAGATGCCGGCCAGCCCCGGGCGCAGGAGAGGGGTGGGACAGGACGGGAAGGGAAAATAACACAGGGAAATGATAATTCTCAGAACAACTGGTACTGTTCAGTGCCACACTGTTCCCTCTGCTATTTTATCTTCTGCACATTGATTTAAGTTAAACCATCCTTAGTGCCTCTTTACATGGACTCCTCTTGCTTGGAAATGAAACTAAGGAGCTTAAGGCAGCATGGGAGACAGGCAAAATGGCTACGGCATGTGTGTTAGTATTAACTTACATTTGCTTGAGAGAAAACAATACCACTCATTTGGTAGTCAGGAAAAGCTCACGTGCTGTACAGCCTGTTGAGTATTTGCTGCCCATCACACCATCATATTATTTGTCACAAAAAATAGGCAAATGCTCACTTGGCACTTTTTCACTTCAAGTTTGGACCTATTTCCCTCTCTTGATGCTCACTCACAATGGAAAAATGATACAGATGCTACATTCACATCATTGTTAACTCTTCCTACCAAAGCCTCTGCAGAGATCAGCTGAAGCCACTTACTGTATCAAGGATTCATTAGCCCAGTAACTAATGACAGAGCTGGCAAGGAAAACTTGTGGCCTTTTTTGGGAAACCCAGAATCACCTGTCAGCGAAGTTCTGCTTTCTAGCATTACTAATTACTGAATTTTCTTCTGGACAGCTTGAGTCTTAAGAGTTAGGTTTTTTCTTGTTCACCCTATGAGTGAAATGCATCCTGAAGATATTTGTTTGGAATCATTTATTTATTTTGTTTTAGACAATTATTTAAAAAAAAAAAATCTTTACATTTAGTAAAAGACCAGCCATCCATGTCTAGACTTTATATGGTCAGCTAAAAGATCAGGACATTAATTATAGATGCATTGAAATAAACTTTATAAATGGCTGTCGAGAACCACTTGATAATGTATTATGCGGGAAGAGAAAGACAGAGACTCGTTCATCTGCCAGAGTACTAAATGTAAGGCAGCACAGACCACCATTAAGCTGCTTAGCAAATGTCCTATCCAAAAATTATCCCGTAACTGAGTGACATTGTCACAAGACGTAATTAACTTCTACAGCAGAGTAGAAGAGGGGAGAGAGCAGCTGTTGCCAAAATGTGCAGCTCCCAGACACTATCCAGCCAAGAAATCAGAACCGGCTTTTGCTTCATCTCACGATGAAAACACTTGCTTTTCTGGCACGTTAATGGTAAAATAAAATACATTTGGGGACAAAGGAGGAGAAGGCATTCCAGGGCAAAGTCCCACCACACCTACCTGAGTGGTCCTTCACAAAGGGGCTGGTGGTGGAACTCTTCCCGTTGGTGCCAGCTTCCTGCTCGGGGCGCTTGGTGGGATCCGTGTGCCGGGGCTGCCCTGCCGAGTTGGGATCTGGGGGAGAGAGAGATGACTCATGCAGCTTTGGCACTTGACGGCACAGAGCCTTACAAGCTGGCCCTAGGTACCTCATGAGACACAATTGGTTTAACAGAAGAACCTTTATGCAAAGGACTGGGAGAAGTAAGAATGTAATTTTCCTTTTAAAGCGAAATGGTTATATTAGTTATTTCAGGTTTAAATTGTGAGGCCATCTGCAGAAACTATAGGGTCTCCTGTAATTGGCAAGAAAAGATTTGCAGATGACATTTCAGTTTAACTGAGGAAACTGATTGACTACTAAACCAACTTCTACTTAGAAGAATAATTCTTTCTTCCTGCACAATAGGTTATCTATATGTGAAAAGAGACAATGAACAAAAACCTCTCTGTAATCAGAATTCATAACAAGCAAACTACAGAAATATTAGCTTCCCTCTTTTCATGTATTTTAAATAATTTTGAGCAGCAGAGTTGTGGCTTTTGTTTTTAAAATAAAAATAAAAATGACTGAAACACACTACTCCCAGGCGACCTTTCCTTCTAGAGATCTCTCCAATGAAGAGATCTTATTACGCTAACCCTCCTTCTGTAGAAACCTGTCAGTAGCCGAAGAAGAGAAAACAGACTTTGCTTTCAGACTATAAGGGAGGAATGACCACACTATTCTTGACTGGGTCTCTGCTCTACACTGCTAAAAGAAGCCTGAAAACTAAAAAGGACATTGAGACCGATCAAAGTGATTTCATGAAACAGCAGATGGTCTTTACCTTGTCCAACTTTCATGAGGATCTTCATGGTTTTTGTCTGGCACACCCCTCCCTCCTGGTTATCCAGGCCCTCCAAAGACCCATTTGATGTTGCTGATTAAAAATAAAAGAAAAATAAATAAAAATAAAAATAAATAAAAATCAGGAAATCAACAGGCAAAGTGATGTGAATATGAGTTTCTAAAAGCGGGGATCTTTCAATCTACCATGACCTGTTCTTGTTGCTCAGGCTGACCTATGGAAAGTTGTGAAATGTTGAAAGCCAAAGGAATGAATACACTGGTAAGCTGTACAATATATACAAATGGAGGAATGTGTTATCAAGGTTTCAAATTTACCCAGCAACCTTTTATTTTCCTATGCACAATTGACTGACCGACTGACTTGGACAAAAACACACCATCTTGCTGAAAAGGTGATGGAGTCAGCTGAAAAGGAAGCTCTGGCAGGCTCAGAGGAGAAAAGCACTGAAAAATCACCCTTTTTTTCCCTTCCCAACAATATCTTTATAATCACCATGTTACACCTGCTTCCTCTATTACAAATCTCCTGCTGGAAGAAGTGAACGCATACAAAAGACCCAGGTGAAAGCTAAGATTCTGAACTGATTGGAAAACCATTTTATATTTTAAAGTACAATCTCACTTTTCTCAGCATTGAGGAGCCTCTGCGGGGGTGGGTGGCAAAGGGGAATACGCTCTATTCTCACGGAAACCTTTTAGCTCATACAAACAACAGGGTGCTTTCCCCTGTGCCGATATTGTTCTTGCTTATCTAGGTGCCAGCTGGAGCCACGCGATCCGGGCGCAGGCTGACACTGCCGTGCGATGTGAGTGCGAAGCACCACTCCCTGGGAGAATCCACAGCACTGAATCACGGCACATGGGTGCGCCGCTGCTGCCACAGCCAGCTGTTGGTTGCAAAACAGCTGCTGGAAAATGATTTGGCAGCTCCTTGGAAGCAGGCATTGCGGCCACTGCACTGCACTGGCCGCTGGCCACCATAAGCAGGGCTCAACTGCCAATGGTGGGCTCCGGATTCACTATGCAGGGAACGCACTGGGGGTTTTCCTACCCTGGCTGTCCTGGGGATGGAAATTTCACTGTCATTTCTTGGAGCTGTTTATCCAAGGCCCAAAATGGACTTACGACAGGGTGCATGCACAGGCACCAGCACTAGGCCACCAACTGGAGAAAACAAACGGAAAATGGGATGTAAGGGAGCTCACTGCTTGCTGCGGCAGTGGTGAACTGTTTAAGCAGCACATGCCTCCCTCTGCCCCTCTCCTTTCAGCTTGTGGGCTTTACACTCTTCAGGTCTTTGTTTTTAGTTCTCACTCCTTCTCTTTCACCTTCCTTGGGGATTTTCTTTCAAATGCAGTCTATGTATATTTCCTTTTTCCTTCACAATGTCTTCCTACCCCCATGGCAGTATTTTTCTTGCTCTAATCTTCTCTCTAGCTGTAAAGATATAAACCCCATACCGCTGAACCCTGCTTCCTAGCCTTTGATCTGCTTCTTGTTTTTGTTCCACTTCTGACTCTTTTGTGACCAACTCGAATTACAGCCACCCTACAAACTTCCCAAACTGTGCTTTCTTTTCCTAAAATTCCCTTCTCCTCATACGTGGTCCGTCCCAGTTCCTCCTCTTGTTCCCTCCCCCATGTAAAAACATGACAATAGCTGTATGGCAAAAAGACTTTTCAAAATACAAAAGAGTATGTTGAGTAATTTGAGATAAAAGCTGATCTGAAACGTGCCACTGCATTGCCAGCCTCTGAAAATAATGGAGACATATAGTTTTGTTTTCTTTTGTTTTTTTCCAGAGGGGAAAAAAAAATCAATACCAAGGACCCATCTTGGACATAAATCAAATGTGTCTTTGCTGAAAGTGTTTTTTATGATCTATTTGCCAATGTACCAGCAGAAGGACACAGAGAAAAAAAGCAGTAAATAGAAATACCAAAGCCAAGCACCAACTGAACGTACAAATAATAAACACTGACTTTCTCTTGTGGATTTTTGTTATTTGACTCTTTTATTAATCAAGCTGAAGGGAATCACATCTCCTAAACACCTTCTACTTGATTTTCATTAAATAGAATGCTGCTTCTTCTGAACATCAATGCCTTTTTATTCTTTAAAGGCCTATCCACTTAACCCACAGAGCAGGAGACCTCAGTAGGATGCAGAGGATGCAGTCCGACCTCAGAAAGCAAGATGGCAAAAAGAATGCAAAATTACTTCAAATACAGTCTCCAAATGAGAAGACCCAGATGTACAATGAGGCTGGTTGTGTGCCTACGCCAGCGCAATCTGCCTTGCTTGCTTGCTAAAAGAATGCTTTCATAGCTTTGATGTCAGATGAATGAATTTGCAGAAGTATTCACTTTTTCCACAGTTCTTCAAGGGATTTTAGGAAAGCCTACGTTGTAGCTCAGAGTACAGACTGCTACGTCCTGAGGAATAGGGAATTTTCAAAGAGGAGCATTTCAGTGACAAAGCAAAGTTTCCTTCTCAGCTTCTCCTGTAATTAAACTGACAATTACCCAAGGCCACTGGAGGAAATTATTTTTCAAAATTTATTAAGACTATCGAAATACAACCTTGCATATCCCTAGTGTACCAGGAAGAAAGTGGGTAGCTTTAAACACATCGTTTTAAGCTTTGAAAAGCTGCACAGAGAAAAAGAAGTAATCTGGGACAGCAGAGAAAACACAGTTTCATACTGCTAATGCCCCTTGACAGTGCAGCGTGCAGAAGTCAAACAAGGGAGTGAGTACAAAATATTCCTCAAACACTTGCTGCGGCCTTTCTATATTGATCTCCAAATGAAAATTACACCCACTGTCATGTTAGCTCCTCCACTGCACTCACACCTCTGCGGGAAAGGAGCCCAGCACCTGCAGCTCTGTTCACACTGACAGGATATTTAAAAGGAAAAAAAATAAAAATAAAGTGCCCCTGATAGGAGTTTTGGATTTAATCACAAACATAACACAAGTTTCTGGTGTCCAAAATGGAAATGTTACTCTCCAGTGTGTTTATATAATCAGATTTTAAACCTTCCATCCAATTTATTCTTATATACATATATATAAAAATAACAGGTTTTTTTACATGTAGGTCTAAATATGGATTTATTTTAAATTCAATTACTTATACAAGCTACCATACAAAGCCCTCTGCTAAGAAGACTAAATACTGAAATATTAACATTAATAAGTATAACTATTTATTAATATGAAGTTTCTCATTAGTATGTTCTCAGGATCCCACACTTCACTTTGTATTAATACAGCAATACATAGGAACCTAGAAGCAAGTAAAATGTTGCTAAACAGGTAGCAAAATATTTTTAAATCTTTTGATGGTTAAATAAGTGTGATTTTCTGAGACCTGTCCTGCTCCACCGGTGTCAACTGCAAAACTAATAATTACAGTCAAAACCCCATTAAATTATTCAACAGTCTCGTCCACACCTAAAAATAAACACATATAATTGTGCTAAAATCTCTACTAATTTTAAGACTTTCTAACAAAATTGTACACTTATGGGCCATTTCTACAGTAGTTTATCAGACACTGTTCATCTGCATTCCCTGAATACAAGTGCAGCTGCCATTTTACAAGGAATGCAAGTTTAGCTTTTCAACATTCAGAAAACACTTATCTGTTATGAAATTATGGTTAAGAGTCTTGCTAATACATACTTACTTTAGAGAAGCTAGTGTACATTTTCAGGTTCATAACACACTACTTTAACATATCCTCCTCCGTACACAAGGGAGAAATTAAATTATTCAGACCACAGAACTTCATTCAGATCTACCTCCCCTTCTTTGAAATACATGAATTGTATAAAAACAAACAAAACCCCCAATGAAACAAACAAAGAAACAAACAAACAAAAAAGCCTGGAACTCATGTAAATCAATGTATAATGTTTTACATTTATTCGCTCTTAAAACTCCACAAGTGCTGTTTATTGTACAAAGTGCATTAGTCATAAACGCAGAGGCAGGGAGTCAGTGAGCGTAGCAGAGTCAGCTGACAAGAACAGTTCCTGGCTATGATTCTTATACAGTCCCCATGGAGAGGAAGTAATATTACATTTTAATATGTCTTCATTTGATTGTTATTACTCTGCCTCCCAGGAGGCTACGCCACTGCATGGATCATGGCTGTTTTCAACCTATCAGGTTGGTAACATTGCTCTAATCAGACGGAGAATTAAGCTGCTGGATTTGTGCCTGTATATAGCTTTTCATTCACAAAGAGATTAGAAATGAAGGCACAGTCACAAAAATTCAACTTCCTTCACTCCTAAAAACGCACATTACAAAATGAAAAAATGCCACCACAATTACTTAAAACACCAGCAGACAAAAATCTCAGCCTCTCAATTCTGCTACAATTATTACCCACAGTTTCATGTTTTAGGATTATGAAAAACATTACCTATTTGCAAATTAAATGCCATACGCTTTGAACCAACACAACTTTAAAACACATCTATTTCTAGAGCTTGAATATGAAATGGACTACATAGCTGATGAGAGAAAGGATGATCATCTTATTTAATTTTCCTGTGGAAACTAAACGGACCTTAAACCACAGACTATATGAATGAATGAGTGATGTCAACTGATGGGCAAGGGGGAAATTGATTTTGTCCCTCCTTAGTGTGCTGGACAATAAAAGTCATTTGGCAATATATTAAAGACACATCATTGATGAGGTCATGAAGAATTAATTGCTGCTGATGTGGATCTGTTAATAGCAAATTGAGAATTACAGGTTTTCTAGGGGTAGATCGGTAGTATCCAATAGAAGTGATTTTCACAGTTTTTTTCACAGTTTTTATTCATTAAATACTGCTTGAATACTCAAAATCAGAACAAAATAAATAACACTACCCATTTCCACTTTCCCCCTGCTGGGCTTAGAAACAATGAAAAAACAGCAGCAAAAATCACAAGCTTTAGATCCAACAGCAGTAAGAAGTTACTCTTAAAGCAAAGCTGCACTTGATCTCACATACACTCTCAGGATTACTAAGTGCATGTAAAATTTTTGAGGGTTTTTTATTTTATCAAGTAATAGAACGCTATTTTGGCCAGGTGTCATTGTTTGTGCTCTGACTGCTTTCATCTGCTTTTGGTCCTTTTAATGATCCTCTTAGTAAAGCACTGAATAAATAATTCTTCTTTTCCATAAATTTAGATAATTTATGGGAGAGATTTAAGAACATCAGAAATCACACACTGCAAAACCACGTATCACTGATCATAACGGGGAGGTTGTTTTTAAACTAGCCATGCACGAAAGAACAAGATAGCTGAGGTAACAGAAAGAGTGTTTTACTTAAATGAAATGAAATTCTGCCCCCCCGGTAACAATGCCAGATCTGCATGGAGATCTGAAACAACCAAAAAAAGTTGTTCAGGCCACTCACCAAAGAACAGGTAGTCTGGCATACATTACGCTGGGTGAGCTGAAGAATGTTTAGAGAGAAGAGAAATACACTAATTTCAAATACTAGCAACAGTATTTAAATGGTTTACCTTTTCTTGTAGTGACAAAAAATAAGATTGACACTGAAACCTTCGCTTTTTAAAAAAATTAAATTGTCTTCTGAAATTTAACCATCAGCAGTCCCAAACCTGGACCGCAAGTGCTAAAACTTAAACACATTACCAATAGTTGAATGGAGTGCTGTTAAATGTTGACTGTGTTTTTATAAACAGACAATAAAATCACAACTTTCTACTGATCTTGTAGAGACAAAGAAATGATCCTAAAAAAACCCCCCAAAAAACCCAAAACCTACTGAATTTGCTCCATTAATACAATTTAGGACACCAAGACTATAATGAAAAATGTATAAAAACAGCTTACCAATAATTTTGCTTTTTTTTCACGTCTGTTTTTTTATTCGCTCTACTTGCAAAGTTAAGGTGGCAGCAGAATTTTGAGGAGTTTCTCAACCTAAAAACCATTCAGAAACTCTCATTCTCTCTATCTTATTCCATACATTGTTTCAAATTATGATAGATTTTTTTTCCTTAAACTAAGGCTTAAGGAGTGTTTATAAATACTCCTGATGCCAGCCTTTTTCCCCCTCTATCCACACATGAGGCAGAACTTCAATGTAGGGAAAGGACAAGAATTCTCTATTCTTCTTTTTCACTTTGCATTCTTGTTTTATAAATTAAGTCCTATACTGCATGTCTCAGGATTTATATCTAAACAGGATCCACAAATTATATTCTGCACAGCAAGTAAGCAGCAATGCCCTCTCCAGTCAAGCGAAAACCTGAACAAAATAGAGTGAAATAAAGAACAGGCCTCTTCTTGCCAGGAAGAAGCAAAGGCTCTGCAGTGAAACTTCGTGATTCACTTTTCTAATCACTGCTCTAAAATCTATCTTGTCCAACTGTGAATAGCGTGACTTGTGGTATTTAGATGGGACTCATGATACAAGGGTATTTATATAATTCCCCATAAAAGTCTCCACTTGTATTCATATGTTAAGAGAGGGACAGATCCTATTACTGTTTCAATGGTTTTCTGAGGGTGCAATGTGGAGGACGCAATCAAGACAGAGCCAGTCAATTCTGTACTGTAATGTACTTTGGTATATATGAGCTGTACGATTCCAGGGACATCTCTGGAAATCCGCAGACTCTCCATCCCACATCTCATGTCATCCAACAGGACAAAATAGGGAGAGAGTTGTAAAGTTTCCTATATTCAAAATGATTTTATTAATTCCAGGGAGGAAAGGCACCATATAAGAAAAATATATGCTGTAAAAAAAAAAAAGTCATTTTTGTCAAGAGACAGCAAGAGAGTTGGAAAATATTAAAAAAGCTGGGAATTCCAACTGTTTACTGCTGCCTATCATTTTAAAAACACCACCACTTTCTCACTGGGTTAAGGAACACCACAGCTGAAGTGTACTGAACAGTAAACTATTTGCTGAATTATTATCCATTACTGAAGGTCACAGGTTCCACCCACCCACAACAAAATCCTACTTGCTTCATTGCTGTCAAGTGTCCCTTTACAAACTTCCCTTGGAATGAGTTAGAGATTATATAAAAACAAACCAGAAAAGCATCTCAATACTGTATCACTGTGAGCGACAATTTGAGTCTTTCATTACAGTTAAGCATTTCTAAAAGAATTTCAGTTCTATATTTCACATACTCTGAGAAATGTTGTCAGATAATGATCCACTGCACACATGGTTGCTTCTAGTTTACATAAACAAATTATATATTTGTGAGTGCTGAAGTAACTGTGGCAGATGTAAGCCCACTAATTATGATGCATTTAGTGTATATCCGAAAGTATGCATCTAAAACAGATTACTAGTTAGTAATCTGTTGGCTTCACCATTCACAACAGGTATTTCATGCAAGTTTATCCTCTCTCTCAGCACGCTACTGACAAAAGCCTCTCATGGATGGGGAGAAGTGTGTCCCACTACCACAGCAAGCTTTGCTTAACAGTTCAGCTGAACAGAACTAATAAAATTAGTTAGTATTCAAGTTACACTGATGCTAATGACAAGAGGGCTTGCTGGAAACAAAAGCAGAAGCTTTAACATTAAATGAGGACCCACTTTCTGTATCATACAAATTCAACTTCACTCTGCAAGGATGTTCACCTGCCTTGAAAATCTCTGGTTTTTGTCTGTGGCACTTGGATAAGAAAGGGTTATAGTGAAAGTTCTTATTAAATAAATAACAAACCTCTTGCTCATTCTACTGTCACTAATTGCATGCAATGATATTAATGACCCAGTAATTGCTATACGAGTAGCACTGAAGTGGAAAACATCATTTTGAGACAGAGTTCATCTCTAGGTGGTAGGACTTCATCAGTGACTGAGTTAATGCCTAGTGACAGTTTAGAATATAACACTATAGATGAGAAAATGTGCCAGTCTCATGGTTACAACAGTTTAGATGGACATGATGTTATTTGCTTTGACCACACAGAGTCTAGGAGTAACCCCAATAAAGTGCCACAGTCAGACTTTGCCCTGTAGATGAACCTCATTCCTTTCAGGGGAGATGCTCTGTACTATAACAATCTAGAGCAATTTTCCACATGTTTGCTTCAATAAAAGAATACCTTCATCTCCTGCTTTTACATGTAGCACAACAAAAGCGTGCTTTATTGCAAAACACAAAAAGCTATTTACATCATCTAACTATCCTTCAGCAACATAGAGTTTGGCACCTTAGTACTGAGATCAATTATGAAACTATTGGATGACTGTACACTTGGCAAAGATGATCAGAAGTTAAGCACTGTTTTGACTGCAGTATGCTTATGTTTGTGTTTAGAGCTGTAAAATACCCACAAAGTAAACTTTAATCAGGGAACATTGCAGAAATGAAGCAATCTGAATTTCCACAGTTCTACAGGACCTCCTGTTCACTTTCCATTAAGAAATTAAAGAGGTTTAGCTTCTTTAGAAATTATCACGTAGGCACATCTTGGTTCATTTTATGAAACTCCAGTGGTATATGTTAATCCACCAATGTTCGGAATTTTTGAAAAGTCATAACTAGACAGGCGAACTGATATTTTAAATATATTAACAGAGATTTTGAAAGTTCACTGGTGTTTTAACAGTATAACATTATTTAGCTGGGTTTTTTCCCTTTTGCAATGTGAATTATTTCGCTGATGTCTTGATTCTGATACCCAGTCTGCTGTGGCAGCCTCTGGATGGCATGTGGAATCAAGTTTCAGCACAGGCTGGGACCAAATACATGTAAAGCAGCTCTGCAAAAAGGCCCTGAGGGTCCTGGTGGACACCAAGTTGACCATGAGGCAGCAACATGCCCTCATGGCACAGGGGGCAAACAGCTCTTGGGCTCAGTCTGTCAGAGCAGCGGCAGCCGGTTTGGGGAGGTGATCCTTCCACACCACTGTGCACTGGTGAGGCCACACCTGCAGTGCTTGGTGCAGTCACAGGCTCCCTTGTACAAGACAGACGTGGACTTACAGGAGTAAGTCCAGTAAATGCTCATGGAGATGATGAAGGAGCACCTTTATAGAAGGAGGGGCTTTACCCTTGGGGATACTGAAAACTCAGCTGGACACGGTTCTGGGCAACCGGCTGCAGGCAGGCCTGCTTGAGCAAAGGTCTGAGCAGGGGTCTAGATGAGCTCCAGAGGTGCCATCCAAACCAAACCATTCTGGGATTCTGCAACCAGCTGTGCTGTTCTGGTCTAATGCATTTATGTGCTAACATTAAACACTTGAAAAATAAATCATTTTAAGTTTTCCTGGCAGGATTTGGATTCAGAATTCTGTTTCTCTCACAGCAGCACAGTAAACACGTAAGGACTACTCTGCTGCTGCGGTTTAGTGATTTTTGGTGTCTTCATCTACTGAACAGAAAACAGATATATCATGCTAACAAAATTCGAACATGCTTTTAAAAAACAGCATTATCAGCTTAATACGGGCTCTTCTCCAAGAACAGCTATGACTACCTTAAGCTTAATCCTGCTTTTACTCCCAGAAATATTTGCATGATTTCCTTGGGACTGAAAAAAAGAAAGTGGAAGACTGCCCATTAGGGCTTAGTTTAATAGTCTGATTTATCAGTAATAAATCCTGAACTATTCTTCGTCCCAGGTTTCCAGGATTGACTGAAGTCAGGAAAGAAAATCCAAACTGACATTTAACCCTGATTTTCAGCCATTCCAGCCTTTTGTTTTAGCTAATGCAGTTCTCAAACAAAAGTACATTTCCCTCCGTTCCAGCTATGTAAAGACTTTAATGAGGCAAACAATTTCAAGTCTTTAAAATGAGTTTCATTAAAGCCTTTATAAATCCTTATGCAGCTCTTCATCTTCTATTTTAGGACTTAAAATACTGCAATATGTAACACGTATGATACAAGCAACTCTATAAAGTAAAGACTAATCATGCCACTTGATGAGCTAAATGATCATCACTGAACTTACGTACAAAATAAAAGTTAAATGTGTTTCAGCGTGGTAGTGCACTCTCAAGTTTCAGTTCAGACAGATACTTTCTTCATGCTTTCCTCATAGCATGGCATGTGTTTTCAATACACACCCCCTTGATTTAAACAGTTACTCATATCTTGAACAGAAAGGATAAAATACACACTCAATGCAACCTTCTTCTGCATGTAGTCCTGTTAAGGATGTTTATGCAAATCTAAGAACATACACATTTTGGAGAAGATCACGGTTTAAGCTTTTTCTTGCAAAGCACTACAAATACTATATATATAAAGACTTCTAAGGGAGAACACTGTATCTTTCTTTGTGAACGTACTATATTTCCCGTATTTATAAACGGTTTCTGAGGAACTATAAAAGCGAGATATAAAAATAGTGACTAAAACTATTAAACAGCTTCTTATGAAATTTAAAAACCTATTCAATTCATGGGTATTTCCTGAATAATTTTTTCTTCCAGTCTGAACAATTATTCTTCATTTTCATCTGATTCCGTATCTATTTGGAATACTTGCGGGGGTGAGGGGGAAGATAACTGTATTTTTTTCACAACATGCCATCAATTAACAAACTGAGCATTCCTATCTTTCATTTCCTTCCCTTAGGAATAGAGACATAATAACAGATATCCTGCTGAACTATCTCTGTCTACTTTAAAGGAGATAAACGATTGGTATTGCCTAGGTAATGGCACCGAATATGAACAAAGTCCATCAATATAAAATAGCCTTATTCTCTTACAAGACCTGTGTGGTCTGGGACAAAACCCCAAAGGACCACGACTCCATTAATCCTGCAGGTCTTAGACTCTGTTAGAAATCTGAAGCTGCACAGACAGTGATTTTTCCCTCTAATAATATTATTTGTATAACCTGTATTTATATTTCATTCAGCAAGAGCTAAGTGGTATTGCTGATACAGCCTTTAAAAGACCCTTCAGCAAAGTCAAAGACTGACCTCTGGATATCATTTTACACTAAGGAGAAATTATTTATCTAATTTTCTGAGGAAGGGTGAGGAGAAAGGAAAGAAAAAAATCTGATCTTTGTGCAAACGGAATCCGAGTGACTATTATTGCACCGGCTTTCATTAACACCATCACCACCACCACCACCAAAAAAAAAAAAAAACTAACAGTAGATTTCTGGAACACAGAGTCTTTAACAAAAACCAGGAAAAACATCTTTGTTGCAAAAGCAAAGGAATTTAATTTCTGATACACTATTTGTTCCCATTTTGGCTAGTTTGGCATTAACAAAGGAAAACCTGTTTACTGTTTCCTTTGGGCAGTTTTCACTAGGTGATTTGGTGGTTGCAGGGGGTTGCAGGCTGAAATCTGCCACAGAACATTTTCAGAATGCCCAGCCAGACAGATTAGCCAGTGCTTAAACTGGTCAGAATACTAAAATAACATTTTAATGTAAATCTATTTGGCCACGCAAAGAGATTTATTCTTCCCAGCTGGGCCATATTTCAGGGCACAATCTATATTGTCCTTTAATATGTTCTTCCTCAGACAGTTATTGCCCTTTAATTGTAACAGAATGACAAAGTGAAAACATAAAAAGCCTTGTGATTTTTTTCAAAGACGGCTAATGCTAAAGTTGCAGAATGACTGTTTTGATTTTAAAAGCCACAGTACTATTAAAGCAGTTATCCAAAATATAGTGCTACTAGCCAGTATAAACCTTTAAATCAGTAGGGATCAAATATATATAAATATATGGTTTTTAATTTAAGCCAGAAGCCAATTATGTAAGTGGATCACTTGAAAAAAAAGTTGACAAAAAAACATTTAAGGAAAGCTGCATATTCAATTTTGCCAGTGTCAAAGCCAATGAGCATCATTAGCTCAGCAAGCTCGGCTAATGAGGTCCAGGCAGAGCAAGCCTTACAGACAGATCTTTCAGAGAACCATACTGTAGCCCCTTCCCAAGTCCCAAGTCCCAAGTCCCTCTGTTACAAATTTGGAACAGGTGAAGATTTCATTGCAGGTGACTTATTTTTTAATCTTGATGATGTCAGCCCATAAAATTCACTTTACTTATGCAAAAGAAGACATGGCGTGAAATATGTGCTTGCTTGGCCAAACTACCTAAGGAGCTTGACGAGGGCTTGGAGGCAGGCGGCACTACTCCCTTCCCTCTGGCACTGCTCCCTTCCCTCTGGCATAGCTTCCCACAGGCTTCCCCTGGTGCTCCCTCAGCACAAACCCAGAATCACCAGGCTCTCTATGCCCTCTGACTAAAGGCCAAGTTTAATGAGGAAGGGTTCAGGACGATTCCTGTTCATCAAAAGTAAACATCTTTGGTATATTATATGCACTTGAACTATGCTAACATGTCTCTCTCACAAACAAGAAGAATCTGCATCTGAGAGAGGTACTGAAGCAGTGACACCATGACCCAAGTACCCGAAGATCAAGTACTGAGTACCTCTTCAGTATTGAAAAGATACTCATTGCTTCTGAGCAATTCACAACAGCAGAAGATTATACTTTATTCCCTAACCATGCAAAGGTATAAAAAGACTTTTTAATGCAAACATCAGAGTTGCAAATCTTCACACCTTTCTGCCCAGTTTTGCCCTTCACATAGATATTTGTGTTGTTGGGCATGATGTATCTTCCTTCACGCATCTGATTAAGGATTTCCTTAGAAGCTTATGATATGTTACCTAAATGGTCACATATTTTAGGATAATCAAACATTAGTACTTCTGAGATCTCAAGTACATTTGACCTTCTCCAGTTCTGCTGAAAAGAAATCAGGTGAACTGTAGGAAAACGTATCTATTCATTTCCCAGGAACGAAAAATTGATGATAGCAAAGAAGAGAAAAGCAAGGACACTCTGTTACATCATTTATTCACTTTCACAATACCATTCAGTATCGTCTTTCCAATTACTGCTGTTCACAGAATTAACTCTTTGGATACTGATACTCATATTGAGGAATATCTTGCCAAGAAATGGGTTACTTTTTAAAAAATTTATTTATTGAAGTACCACTAAATGTGAAAACAGATATAAGAAACTTACCCACACTTTTACTTTTTAAAAATAGGGAATTGTGGAATGAGAAGATTTTATAAGCTTAGGCTTAGGGAAGCACTGAATAGAAAAGACCTCCTTCTGCTATACCTATCATGAATACATCTGGATGATATAAAAATTATGGCTTGAAGAATTCCTGTGCAATCACATGTCTCTAAAGGGCTCAGGAAGCTGCTTCATCCTGTGTTGCAATTCCTCATACCAAAATGACTAACCCCCTAATATGAATAGAAATTTTACTGTTTAATGCAGCTCCACAAACCACATACTATTAACCTTAGAAAAACAAGCTCTGTTTTCAAATAATGGCAAGATGATAAAGGTACATGATGATGCACAAAACATTTAAAGGGCTGACAACAGCCTGCCAGCATAAACAGCGTGAGATTAGGCTGTAGGCGCAGGCACAGCAAACACTGCAAAGATGCTGAGCTCAGTAAGCTCTTGTGTTAGGTTTGTGTGATGCCACTTAACTGAGGGAATGGAGGATCCTAAAATACTTCAAAATGAAAAGCTGGCACATAAAATGCATCATTGCCTTCATTTCACAGCTTTTCCACCCCCCCAAAAAACGAAGGAAGGAAGGAAGGAAGGAAGGAAGGAAGGAAGGAAGGAAGGAAGGAAGGAAGGAAGGATTACAGCTTTGTGAATAGTATGCAAACAATTTAAAGCCTGATTTGCGTACATGACTAAGATGCATTTTATTACTGATAAAAGTGACAGCAAATGTCCTGACAAGGCTGTGCCATGAGCTTTAGAATACAAACTGTTAAAACCCTACCTAGCTCCAGTACTCTCTAAAATGGTGTCCTAGCTGAGCACTGGCCTAGTTTCTACCCCTCTTACTGCTTCTGAGACCAGCATCACTGAGTTTATTGTTTTCTCCTTGAATGACAGGAGAGTGAGGGTTTTAGCTTCAGGATGGCTGGGTTTTCAAGGGTAGGGTGCTTTTTTGTCCAGCCTATTAAAATGTATGGGTACCCTTGCTGAAGCTCAGTCAGTATGCTAGCAATGGAGTGATAAGTTAGCCAGCTGTTTATGCCACAATGAGTAGGAAAAGTAATACCCTAAGGCACTCCAGGTATTACTGCTAGGCCAGTGTGATTTTTGAGGCATTAGACTGAAGGCTGAGTAAGTTCTTTCAACCAAGTTATGCTGTAATCTTCCAGGAAATGCAATGTCTATTATATCTTATTGCTATAATGAAATAATTATACAAAACTAATGAAAATGAGACGTACTTAATAATTCTCTGGGTAAATCCATGACACAGATATGACAGAACTGACAGTGTATCAGAAAGCTCCATTTGTGCCCATAATTTTCAGGTAATAATTGTAACAGTGCCATTTTTTCCACTACAGTTGGTCTTCTGTGGATGTTTTTAAAAGCAGAATTTAATAATGAGCACATTTCCTCATTTAAGCCAAATATTTGAGCATGGTCATTTTTATGCTACACATTTTCAATGGAGTTACAGATAACTATCTCTCAACATATAAATTTGTCACTTTCACCCTGGTAAATATCTCACTGGATTTCAGTGGGAAGTTTGTCAAAGTTAATATTGTTTAAGTGAGATCACATTTTTACACACCCCCTGGCTAAACAGAGAAAGTGACTATATTAAGCAATCTTTAAAACAAAAAAAATTGTGGTTTGTATCTCCTGTAACTCTTACTCAGTAATTTCTAAA
The DNA here is from genome assembly GCA_013400235.1 of Oriolus oriolus. NCBI lineage: Eukaryota > Metazoa > Chordata > Aves > Passeriformes > Corvidae > Oriolus > Oriolus oriolus. The sequence continues at coordinate 234,022 of VXBT01012444.1, read as the reverse complement.
ATTAGTAATTAGTATTAATAATGCAGTGAATTCTTATTTAAGTTTCTGTGACATACAACCTGTTTCATACATTACCATGTACCATTTTGGATATAACTGGGAAGTGAGCATTAATTTATACAGAATGAATTTCCATTTCCATTTTCAAAGTACTTGATCAGAGCACTTTTTAAATTGGCAATATTTTTAAATCAGAAATTAAGAAATAATTACACTGGCAGACATTACATGAAACAGTTATCAATCCTCCAGTTTTCAAGAAGGTGGCAGATACGCGTTTGGGGACTAATGTTTTAGCAGGACCTGCTGTGACAGGACATGGCTTAATGGTCTTAAACTAAAAGACGGTAGATTTAGACCAGATATAGTGAATAAATTTTTTACAATGAGTGCTGTGAAACACTGGAACAGGTTGCCTAGAGGGGTGGTAGATGCTCCATACCTGGGAACAGAGCTCTGAGCAACCTGATCTAGTTGAAGCTGTCCCAGCACGTTCAGTGGGGCTTGGACTAGATGATGTTTAAAGGTCCCTTCCAACCCAAATTATTTTATGACTCTGTGAAATAAGACATAAAAGTATCTAACTTTCTTGTAACTGCAGAAAAGCCAAGTATTTGCAGAATTTGTTCCGTCACCTAATAACTGTGGATACTTGCTCAAGACTTCCAAAGTGCCCATGGGGCTAAATGAGATCCACAAGGCTTAGTATTACAATGACAAAACCTAAACTAATGTAAATTGTTGTACTGCTGACGTCTCAGCTTATGCTAACTCCTGATTCACATCATTAACTTTACACATCATAACTAATTTGAATCACTGAACACAGTGGCTACCTCCAGACTTGCTTTCAGCCATAAATCTCTGATCAGATACCCACGAAGTTTGTATCGCTGCACAGAGGCCTGTGCCATGCACATTTGTTTTGCAAGCCAGGACCAGGAAAAAGCATGAAATTCGAGACCTTGCTAGTCTAGGTTTTACCCAAGAACTCTTCTAGCTACTGTATGGACATAGTAGGTATGTTTTGAGGAAAGGTGGGTTCCGTTACAGGCCCTTACCAGTAACTCTTGTGAGGAAACTACACTGACAAAATTGGCACCAAAGTGGTTAAAAGATGCATCCTGTGAGAGTCCCTGGACCACTTGGAGCAATGGCTAGCCACGTCACATAGGATGCCTCATCTCAGAACAGCTGGGTCACTGTACTCCTACTCCTGGCATAAGACAACTCAAAGACAAGGCCAATAGCACGGCACATCACCAGGGCTGTGAGCAGGAAACGTGTCACAGTTCAGCTGCACACAACTTCTAATGCAAATACAGGACACAACACTGTGCACAAAAAGAAGAAGCCTTTTACAGGCACTGAAGTACTATCTAATGTGGTTTACATGAACCAAAGAAAAAAGAGAGACCCTTTAGAAATCAGCAACAATATTAAAAATATGCTGGCAAGAAATTATTTTCAGATAAAAAAATACAAACCCATTCATATTCCTCTTAGTTTCCTTATAATGTACAAGACAGCATACAAAACAATGAACAATTATATTTAAAAGAACAAACAACTGAAATTTTGAACTTACATATGACGTAATAATCTTTGTTCTTCTGAAATTCCAGGCCCCAGAGATTAGGACTGAACTCTTGAAACTTGATGGTAAACTTAACATCTTGATCTGGCTTGGCACAGTTAAGTAGAGGTGTATTGTCCTTTTTAATAGCACAGCTATCTGCTTGGTCTTTATCAACCATGTAGACCTTATAATATTCATATTGGCCAATAGTTTTAGAGTCCACCTTTGGGCATATAATATCCAGTTTGTCTCCTATCTGTGGATATAGTACCAATCCTTGTCCAGGAAGGAATCTAAAAGGAAGGAAAAAAAAAAGTAGGGGATGGGGGAAGAGAAGAAGAGGTACAATGTGAGACACTTGATAAAATCTCATGCAAAAAAGTAGCAACTGCATTGAGCAGACAGAAATAAACACAGTTTCCAAAACCAAAATGACAGACTGAGCAAACCAAATCTTAATAGTTTGGGCTTGATTCAATATCAACAAGATGTTTATTTAGACCTTGGAAATTATAGATGGATTGAGTCTTATAGTCCTTATCCCAGTTTTGGGCACTCTAGCAGATTTTACATCTCTCTCTGGAAGGCACTGCTGTTTCTTCCACCACATTTAGCCATGCAGAGCAGCTAATACAATACCTGGTGGACTGTGACCCTGTTTTTCTGGTTTGCTAATATTTCTACTATTCTTGCACATATTTTGCTAATTTTGGACATGGGACAGTGACAAAAATAATCTTTCAACCCCCTTGAGCAGCCATGTGGGACAGGAAAAAACTTAAGACTTTTAACAATATATTAAGATGCTGATTGATATTACTAGTGTAACACAAAGGAACGTCAGTCCCTCACCAGGACCATGCTGACAGACCTGGCATGGACATACATCTATGGATCACATGGACAACACATGCTGCTGACAAAACACTTACATCCAAGACAGTGTGACCACTACACTACAATGATCTCTCTTCATAAATTCCACCATTACTGTCATTATTTCAGCTCTTTTTTGCTTTTTTGGGGCTTTTTTGTGCTAGTAGTGAAAGACAGGCGTGCTTTTTTTCTTAGTACGGGAAGACTTATTACACAGACTGGCAGTGAGCTTTAATATTTGCGGTTAGACATAGTATTTTGTCTTTCCTACTCGTATTAATTAACAGGCAGACATGACCACTTCTTCACGGAAGAAAAATATAAATAATTACTTATAATATTGATTCATCCACAAAACGAGGAGTCGTGTTCTCACAAGGACAAAAGCCACAGCAGGTTTGTTTGTTTCTCTCTCCATTAAGACGTGTTTGTTTCAATTAAGGCCAAGAAGTGCATGTTTTAGAACAACAACCAACAACACAATGTACTCGAATGCACAGACCTAAAAGACTGACTTTCTTTCCTCTTTCTCCTGCCTGCCAGCATTTTCCAAAGATCTTCCTTAATGGAGAATCAGCCTGAAAAACCAAGTGAAACAATTGCTGCCTAATGAACACCCTTCTCCAAGTGCTAGTATTTAAACAGCACACACAGTAAATCTAGCTTATTCACAGGCAGCCTTCCTGGAAACTTTAAATTAGAGTATCAAGGCCCACGCAGAACAAAGCTGTAGGCGTCGGTGACCTCCAACCTCTGGCTTGGCAAAAGGAGCCACCAGCATGAAGTAGTGGGGGAGAACCCACTAAATTAAAGGATGATGCAATGCCCCAAATTTCAAATCCATCATTTACAACTGCTTGCTCCCACACAATTCAAGTTTATGATCTGTGCTAATTGAGCAGGATTATTTTCACTCACAAAGCCAGTGTAAGAATTATATTTGTTATGAAGCAGCACGTAGCAGGACAAAGACATGTAATTACAGATTTAGGGAACTAGAACAATGAAATGTTATGGCAAGAAAAGCGACTGTTGATGTATAAATCACTATGGTCTTTTGTGCTGTGCAGTGTAATTTCCAGACTGCAGAAACTGGGCTTGGCCAAGGCTGCTCAAACTGAGATTGAAGTGGAGACGGGGCAAAGCTGTGCCTCCTCCTCCAGTTTTCAGACATGCCAAAGGAATGCAGTGACTACCACCACCTGAAAGCTGGAATGATCAAACAGATGGAAAAGTGGAAATGCATCCTCAGTTACCAGCCTGGTGAAGGACAGCCAGATGTACGTGCAGATGTGGTGCCTAGGACGTGGTTTAGTGGTGAACACAGCAGTGCTGGGTTAACAGTTGGACTTGATGATCTTACATGTCTATTCCAACCTACGCAATTCTATCATCTTATGACTAAGGGAGAGGCCAGTTCTGCAAGGGTACCAAGGAAAGGTGGGGAGGTGGATCCCAGCCAGCAAATATTCTCAAGGGAACAGCATGTATTCTGATTCTGGCTCTCCTTGGGGATCAACTCCGACCAGGCAAAAGCAAAGGGACAGTTTCCAAGCTAGCCTCTGTCACCTGTGACTGACTTTACTACCTTGTCTGACCACAGCCACATTTTAACTTTGCTCCTGAGCAGCACTGCTTTACCAGGAAAATGACAGTCACTCCTATTCCCCCATCTGAATGCCAGGACAAAGGCTGGTCACTGTATGATCCCAATGCTGCAAATACTTCTTCCTGCCAGCAATTCTTCTTCACATAACGGGACTGTGTAATAGGACACACGTGAGATTTCAAAGGACTGAATCTTTGCTTATAAGTTAATCAATTTAGATTTCCATACATAACAAATATGAAATTCGTAAGTTTAGATAAATGCACCTGTCTGCCATTATCAATAATACGACCTAAAAGCTGCCCTGAGAAACAGAAGACACTGATTCTAATTTTAGACTTTGCACATATACATGAAACAGCCACAATATATGCTCTCCATGCAAACGCTGAGCACAAACAGGATGGGTTGAGGGACAGTATACCAGGCAATCCTCAGAAAGAGCTGCAGGAGAGAAGGCAAGCTTGTGAGCCTTGGTTTGATCCAAGAATTGTCCCATAAAAGGTAGAGGACAGAACCACTCCTGACAGACAGTTAAAACTACATTTTACAAGAGCTTTAAAGCAATGCACTCGTTAGACTTCATGGCAGGGAATATTCTTGCTATAACTCTGAAGTCTGTACAGTTTTAGAACTAAACTCAGTAAATCTCCTTCCACTTGACTGCCTGAACTTGTAGGATCTAACGCTGATGGGATTAAGGAAGAAAAAAGGCTGAAAATGCAAGGATTAATCTGAGAACTTGATTGTATTGAAATTTTTTCCACACTTTGCAGTTTTGATCATGACCTTTGCTAGGAGAGATATTTTTCCAATTTACTTTCCTTATTTTCTTACAACAACAAAGCCCAAATATGGATGGAGATAATAAAAAAGTTTCACCTCATGCATTGCAGTTCAACCACAAAACTTACAGTGGCTGAGTAGCAGTAGGCATGATAATTATCCCTGCATTTGTGTAATACTTTTGCTACTGTACTTTTTATAAAGACTTTAAATAAATCATTTGCTGGATACTAAGCATTTTCTGAAGCTATTTATGAAACGTCAGGAGGATTAAGACTACTGTTTTATGATCCTATTTTTGAAGACCTTCTATCTGAAAAAAAAAAAAATTAAGGAGAATGTACATTCAGCCTTGGCAGTTGTTAAAAACTTCCTTTTGCAGGATGGTGTCTATAAAAATTAAGTTAATGAGATGGCTTTAAAAGTCTGATCAAAATGTGCCTTCAACTAATTAAAAAGCTTTTTTTTTTTTTTTTGCCGTCAAAACAGAGATATAATAAAGACAAAGCAAGGTGTTTCCAGAATCCTGTGACGGATCCTATGGAGGCTGTTACTCCAGTGGTGGCCTGGAACAGTGACATGCTCTCCAAGTAGTCAGGATAGCAACAGCACTGGAACCACTGCTTTCTATAAAAACTTTCTAACTTTCTGCATTTCAGCTTTAAGTATGATCTACTGCAAAACTTAAATACCAACACAGGCCACTGTACTCCAACAGAAACTTAAGAGAAAAGCTTAGCAAGCTTCCCAACTCATTTCTGTCAGCAGTCGGATACAGCAAGACTCTTAGAGCATTTGAAAAATCCTGCTCACAATAAATAATCCTGGTGCTTGCTGTGAGAAAGCACAGAAAAGTATATTAAGTACCATATAAGCTGTATGATGAAATTCATGCGCTTTCTGTCTGGCACTTTTTGATACAGATGGCATTTTTACTCTCAGCCCAAAACTGGTGTATTGTGGGCGACATTTGACATCTGTGCAAAGCCCATGGATGTGAATCCCTCCCACATGTCCAACCAGTCATGCAGCTCATCAAACAACAATTTGAAGACTTCCCAAAGCTTTTTAAAAATAATTATTGTACTTGACCAAAAGGTCACATGACACACAAACAGAAATTAGGAACAGAGTAGTTCATTCCCCACTCACAGCAATGCTACAATGATTTTATCTACCACACTTATTTTAAGGCTCAGCAGCAGTTTCTGGCACCAATGTAACCCTACTGGTCAAAGTCCTCAAGAAGTTAAATTTGACGGTGAAATTTTATAAAAAAATAAAATGTATATTAGTTTCCAACTAATTTCTTAAGAATCTACTTATTGTTTAAAGAAACATAGCACATTCGACCATATTAAATTACAAAGGAATTTTGCTTAATGGTAACCACTCAAACCTGCCTCACCTCATAATAGCAAATTCTCAAAAAAAAAAGCATAACTTAACCTGCCCACACTCTCATTCAATGAAAATATTCTACCATTTCTTAGTATGCAAAAACTTCTGAAATTGTAAAATTATCAACAGAAAAAATACTTACAGAAATAAATTCTTAAGAGATTTTGTTAATCAGTATTGAGTGATATAATCAAGTGTTTTGTCAGGGTTTTTCCAACTTGCAAAACTATACACATACATATATGTACACATACTATAAATATATATGCATGTTTAGCTTTAACTATATTCTAGTAATTATAAAATAAATACGATTTTAGAAAGCGTGTTAGTACTTGATGCAAGGCTTGTTTATTTAACTGGGGAGGCAGTGCCAAATTTCTGTGCTTTAATAACTTACCCGAACTAATTGGTGTAGGCAGTTAGCTTTAAATTAATGTCACAAAAATAATCCTAAAAATGCGAACAATCAAGACACTTCTTAAAATGCAGCCTGAAACCTCCTGTTGGGGAATCCTACCCATTTAACTTTATGAAGGTAAACTACTAGCCTGACTATAAAGTTATTCATTGAACAGTTTATTAAAGAAATATTATGAATACTAATAACACAGTTTGTTAGTCCGTTATTTGTAAAACTGCAAACTGAAACAGAATACAGAATTACATTCCATGTACAAGTTCTTAGTGTTTAAAAAGAATGGTTATTTTAATAGTATATATATTAATCATCTGACTTTGGAGAAGATAACAACATTCATATTTTGAATATCACTTTGTCCACAGGAGAAATATTTAAGCAAGGCAAAAGTCCTCCCAGCTTGATGCAAAGCAAATATAAGCTTCAGGAAAAGGCTAGTGATTTCAGTGAAGTAGCAGTGGGCTCATTATGATGAAAATCAGTTTCCTGATTCCCAAAAACACTGAACTGCATAAAATCCAAAAACACAGACCAGAGCTCTCCGCAAAAGCTCTGTACAAAACTTTCATGTTAGTTTTTGTCATATTCAAGACCATGTACAAAAATATGCCATGTGCATATAAGGTATACATCCAGCTGTAAATCTGAAATGATTTTTGTGCAGAAGCAGTGATTTTATAGGACTCATCTCACTCCAGTTTAAACAGATTAAGTGAACATGAATTCAATGAGAACTGGATCAGCAACTGCTCTGGACAGACAGAAAAACAAGGTTCATAGAAAAAAGATTAATGTGGAGTCTGTCTCAAAATGGGTACATAATTTTGTGAGGAAAAAAGGCACCATACTTATGTGAAATCTTTGCAAGAAAAAATACCATAGTGTGACACAGCAAGATGACAGACTGGTTTTATACACAGACTAGCAAATGAAACTTTGAGAGCAAAAAAAGTACAGCATTTCACATTATTAAAATTATTTTAAGTGATTTTGAAAGCTACTTTTCTTTACCTGTGCAGTCTTATTAAGTCATTTTAATACTACAGGAAAGTTTTACACAACATGCTAAACAGGGATGTTTTTTAATTTAAATAAAATTCAAGAAGTTTAATCTGCTAACCTTTATTTATACGTAACATTTTTCCACACAGTTAATGAAACTATTCATGTAAGGAATGGTTACTAGCATTAATGGGACTTGCAGGCTAGAAACTAAATGGAATTCAAACAAATAAATAAACCAATACATTCACATTCATCCCTTAAGATCTTTAATGGCAAGTACCACATTATACAAAGCCAAATTATAAAATATTATAACACAAGTTGGTAAAGCAGCAAGTCCTGTATTTCTCACTTCTGCTGTAAGAGAAAAATGCATGTTCAGGCTCCCCTGCAATAAAACCTGCAGTAAGCTCATAAATGCTTTGAAGCAGTCCCCTGAAACCATAGCTGATCTCCATCTTAGGGTTTGGGATACCTCATTCTTCTCACCCTTCCACACCTCCAAAGGATCCCATCCTCTTTCAGACTACCCTGGGGCAAATGTTTGCAGTGCACTGAAAAAGGGAATTGGCAAAGGTTTTATGTAGTTTTAATCACAGCCCTGGACACGACATGTCAGTGGTGCCATGATTTCATGTGTCTCAAGCAGCCATGAAAATGGGCACTGTTCTTGGTGCCCTTTCCTGGACCTATTCTTACTGACATCAGTTGCCAGATTTCCATCAACTTCAGTAGGGCAAAATGATGCAGTATGTTCGCAACTAAAATCTTAACAATCTACACAAGAATGATTCTGTAGCATTATGTTTTCTCAAAATTTTTAGTGGACAGGGAATTAGGAACACATATGAAATTTTAGCCATTTCATTTATCCATTCATCGCACTACCTTTAGCAAAATACTAAAATAGAACAAGTGATTTCTAATATGTGTAAACTAAGGATGGGCTAAGAGTCCATCTACTTCTCCCCAAAGCAAGTATTTTTTTGCATGGACCTGCAGGATTTGACAGTCAAATTGCACCATCACATCACAGTTCTAAAGGCACAGAGCTTCTACTGTACAGACACCCACAGACACCATTCGTCTCCAAACACATCAGAAAATGCCCTAGCTGGTCTCCTAGAAAGATCTGTCACGAGCTTCCTTCAACAAATAACTCTTATGACTAGTGCTGTTGCAAAAATACAGACACTTTTTCATTCCACTCAGCTTAGAATCGTCACAAATCTGAAGGTGCCTTGCACTTGAGAGAGCACAAACCCTGCAGCTAAAATGTGGTATTTGGCAAAACTGTACCTCTTTCACCCTTCACGTATACAGAAGGTCACCTGCAACCCAGCGCCAAACACATCTTATTGGAGACACTCAAAGAGAAAATCTGGTTCCTTAAAAGCTGTGATGTACAAGGTTACAGATGTGATCTCATTCTTCACAAGAAGTAAGCAAGACAAAGAAAGTGCTGAAGACTCCCCTTCAAGGCTACCCCAGTCCGCGGTTCCAGCAGAGGTAGGCCACTTTGCAGTCCCTCTCCAGGGAATCATGTCTTCCCAGGTTGGGATCATTGCATCTTGGAGTGACCACGGACACGGGGCACCAAGAGCCCCCTTTCCCCAGCCCATCACGTGGAGCCAAGGCAGTGTCCTCCCTTCAGCCGCCTGGTGTGCAGCTGCCAGAAGGGTTTTGCTGTCAGGCAGCGTATCTGTTTCCATTGGATGTCACCTCCACCTGAGAGAGGTGATTTCGTTTTGCTGGAAAGTTGCCCTTTCCCTTGCTGCTTTGGCTCTCACTCGCAGAAAAAAGCAAAAAGCCCACTTACATAACCAAAACCTTCAAACCAACTCGTGTTTTACCCCTCCACTCCCAGTAAACCCAGAGTGCAAAAATGAATGCCTGTTTTTCCCCACGTAAAAGTCAGACATGTTTTTCCCCGCCTTAAAAAACTTCTGAGAGCAAACACCTAACTGTCTTTTCCTGTGCAATAGGATTTTGCCCAAGAATGTGAAACCTGGCTCAGAACATTTACCACAAGGGTAAGGCTTGAAATGTTGAAAAGATATATAATCTGATCCTTTACTAAATCTAAGGATTAAAAGAAAAAAAAAAAAGATTTTATATTCTGTTTTCATACACGACCTCCACATAAGGCACTATCAATAGCAATTAACTTTTTGTATTATATGCAGAAAGCCATTACTGCTGTGCTTAAAGTACTTTAAGCACTAGAGAATTCTGATCCATTTACTAAATCAATTCCTGTTACCACAAAAGAACCACTAATGTGCTTCACGACAGTCTTCTAAGTAAGGAGCAAAAAAAAAAGAAAGGAAGAATATGACCAATGTTCTATTTTAAAGTGTATTATATTAACATTTCATCAGCATTTACAGAAATATGAACCTCACAACAGTGCTGGACTTACTCAGCTTCAGCAAATGGAATCACTGCTCACTTGCTCTATGCACAAGCATGGAAACACACAGGCACATTCTCCTTTTCATTTCATTTCATTTCAGCAGAAATGTGCTTTCTACGTAGAGTTTAAAAACTGCAAGTGGCTGCAGTGGAAAGTAGCAGCCAGTCTGTATAAATGGCTTATTCTGAGGAATTTCTGAAAGAAAAAACACTCAGTAGGTGCATTGTAATTAGCTGCTCTTTCTAGTTACCTCTTGACAAATGATGCATGCGGGTCTGGATGAGAGCCCAACTCTTGACCCATGCCACCACTACACACTTTAGTACTTCAAGCAGAAACCCCTAGCCTCAGTATTCCTTTCATTTTGCTTTTTCCAGAAACGTTGTGCAAGTAATGCACAACATGAGAATCAGAGATGATTAGCAAAGTTGGAATTCTTTCAGAAGTGCTTCATATGGTTATGTCCTAAATATATCTGAGGAAAGTTTCCTGCCTTCGATTCCTTCCAAATATGTAGCATGTTTCAGGGCTCCGTTCAAGGACAGAAGTACATGGAAATACACAGGACAAACATTACTTCCATAACACTTAATTATACACTTTGGCAACATTTGTAAGCCTTTCAAACAGAAGACATTCTTGTGATCATTATTTTAATATGGGCGATTATAAGTCTATTGAGGAATGCAACTTTTGCCACAAAAAGTACCCAAATAAACATTTTTTTTTGATAGCACTTTACTGCCCCCTTTTGCACTTTAACATTAGAACAGGTTTGTGTGAACATACATCTGAGAACAGTGTGAAGATATGGGGTGAAACGACAGGAAGTCATGTTTAGTCACTAATACACTATCAGTCACCGCTTTAGGAACATCTTCCACTTGCCTACACTGCAAACAAATGAAACATCTAGCTTTCATTGTCCTTAATCTTCCATGGAAGAGATCAGTAATGGATGGTTTAAATTACTGTCTTCCATTGCAATCTGCATGTTTATGGGCAACTGGAAAAGAGGGGGATATTGCTCATTAACACTAGTTGTCTCCAGCATAATTTTCTAAAGCAACGATCATCTGCAACTTGAATTCGGTTTGTTCATCAGGATGACAAAGGGCTTTCCAGTCTGAGGCCACGCATATGTTAGAAATGCCTGAACTAAAAGGATGGGTGTATCCTTCAGAACAAAACTTCACAAACTGGCAGACAAGAATATTTTCATGAAAGGTGAAGACAAGAAGCCTAGACATTCAAATTCTCTGCAAGCCTACAGGCATAAACCCGTTCTGCAACTCCGCACTGCAATTACAGTCAGTACAGAATCGATGTATGTCTCTGTGTGTCCACACAGATCTGCAAAAGGTAATAAATCTATAGTCTAGTGGCCAGTTATTCACAAAATACTAATTCATTATGACAGCCAGAGGGGGACCCATCCTGTACCAACCCTCAGCTGCCATTTGATGAAGTCCATGTGCTGCTGTGTACACTTACATTTAAACTTAATCCATTTTCCTCTGTCATCCTACAATTACAATACAAGTCACAATAATATTAAATTTCAGTGCCTACAGCATTGCACAATTGAACCATTACTGTAATGAAAACTGACTCCCTTTGATATTAACACTGGTGTTTTCTCTCATTTGCTATCCATGAAATACAGGAAGAGACCAATGTTGTTTTAATTAAAGAATTGTTGTTCAAAATATGCTACTGGGAATATTAAAGTAATTCTTTGCTCTCATGGCAAAGATAATCAGGTATTTATATGGTTTGAATTTTGGTAAAAAAATAAAAAAGGAAGTAAAATTTAAAAAATCTGTGCTATGAATTCAGCGTAACACAAAACCATTGCTCTACTTGACTTGTGCTCACAGAGGCAGGGTGTGCCAAACCCAAGAGATGGCACTTTATTGAAAAGATGGAGAGCAGGAGTTAGCATGGAACAGAAAGTCAAACCAAACCATGTGTGTTTCTTACACAAGTCACTAAAGCCTTTGCTTTCAGAAAGCTAACAGGGAGCAGCTGGCATTTGCCAAAGAACTACTTTTTTGAAAAGTGCAAACCAGATTGCTCTATTGCTGTGCTATTCTGTCCTCTTCTCTACCTTTCCTGTTAGAAAAACAAATGTCTTATGTCAGCCACAATATAAGGATGCCAACCAAAGTTTGCAGTCTTCCTTCTCTTACCTACAGTTTGCTCACACCTGTAGAGTCTTGTTTCAAAGACATGCTCCAAGCAAAGTCTATAAAAAGAGGGTGGGGACTGTCTTGTTAGTTGATGAGACATTAATAATCGGTGATTGTATCTCCAATTCAAAGACAAAAATTCATCTGCTTTGCAGCTGTTAGAAAATATATTATTGCATACCCTTTGCCTGTATAAGTAAGCACTGGAAGTAGAACAAATTGTTAACTCGCAGCTTTCAGGAAAAGTTATGCCAAATCAGTAACAGAATTGTACAATAAACCTATTCTGGCAAATCATTTTTATGCCAAGGAGAAAATGACCTTGAGCAAAAATCCAAATGAGAGATCTATAATCAGTCTTGCACTTGCTTCTTGAATTAAACCCAAGATGCAGCCACTCGCAAGCATAGAGATCCTGTGTTCTTACACGAAGTACCAACTTTTCTGAGGTTTGACTGATGTGCAGAAGCAGAATAAAACCAGGTGGCCACAGCCACCTTCAAGGCAGTAGTAATATCTGACCTGTGAAGAACCAGCTTTTGGCCCACTACAAGGTCTGAGCCTCTGAAATGAAGCTGAACTTACACAGGAGTAGTTGAAAACATTCTGTAAATGTCCAAAAGTGCATTTGACACAACTGACGTCCCTGCCCCGGATGGAAGAGTCCACGAGGGGTTCAGCAGAAAGCTGGGGACAACAGGAGATCCAGCCACTCAGTTTTAATCCATTGTCCTGCACTCATGAGACCCTGACATTTGGTTCAGCCTCTACTGCAGGAAGGCTCAGCCAGTGCACCCCTCACAAACCAGGCCCTCTCTTGCAGGGCGAAACCTGGGCTCTTGGGAACAGCCAGGTCACATCCAGTGATCAGTTGTCAGCGGAAATGTGCTGCTGGCATTACACCAAACAGTAAGCTAAAAAAAGCACCAAAAACTCAGTTGAAGCAGAGCTACCTGTGCAGCCAGACTCCAGAGGCATAGCTGATGGACCTGCTTGAGCTCCCAGCTGGCACCAAGGGATACACTGACTACTGGCAAGCTGTATATCTCTTCCCAAATGAAGATGGGGCTGTAGCTTCTGACATCGTTTTCTGATGTAAAAAAAAGCAACGAAGCTTTAGAGAGACCTGTATTTGTCCAACCCCAAGAAACCTCTTCACACTGGCCTTGGCTCAAGACAGCTCATGCTTAATTCGTCCTGCTTCAGCAGAAATATTCAGCATTCAGCACATGCTCGACATGAGCTTTTCTGAATAAGGACAGTTTCCCCGGCCAGGCCGTAGGAGCACAGTGCAGTCCTGCTTGCCTTGGTGTCACACACTGATCCACGGAACGGAAGACTACAATAAGCTATAAATTTAAGATTTGGCTTTTGGTTTTCTTCAAAAAGTGCCTGAAAACTGTCTGATAGAAAGAATGATTACCACTAAAAATTGCCTTTTAAGTATTTTTCAGGTAGTGAAGTAATTGGTCTGCCAATGTGACTTTCCCCGTTCAGCTAATACTATACAGCTCAGAAATACCCTGGAAAAAGTAACCCACCAAAAACCTGAAGGTCAAGTGTTGTGCAGTGATTAAGCTAGACTGCTTCTGAACTAGACTGAAATTAATTAAACATGAAGAAAGCAACTGAAGTGTGGACAGAGAATGCTATGGGACTGCAAATCCTCAAAAGGAGTCAAGATGTTCCCAACTCCAAATTTACACTTTTATCCAGTCAGGTATAGAAACCAACTGCTGCTCAGGCAGTAGGTAAGCAGATGGCAAGCACCAAGCAAAAATGAAACTGCGAAACGATGCGCCACTCGAGGAGTCAGAAGAAGCGCAGTTATGTGTGCTTCCACCAGTGCTTGCTGCATAGGTTCCTCAAACAAACTGCTTCAAACTTGCAGAACATCAAAAGCCAGATGGGTCTTCCTGAATGAATCCGCAGGCAAGGAGCCAGGATTCCCGTTTGCTGCAGAAATAGGCCTGGACTTGATTTGAGTCTTCTTAGCTCTGACAGGCTGGAGTCTGGCAGAACTCCCAATCCAAAATAAAACAGCATTCAAGTGAGGCTAGGCTTTAACTAACAATAACAATAATGATAATAAAATTTCAAATCACCCTTATTAGCTTTAAAACGCATTTCCCTTTACAATGCAGTGTTCACCTTTCCCATCGCTGTTCTCTGGTTTGGGTATCTAAATAAATGCCCTATTCAAACAAAAGCTAACAAAACAGCGAAAAACAATTTGCAGCATCACAAATTTTTCAGCCTAACATTATAATTTCACCACCTAGCTTATCCTGCTGTGTAAAACAAGCCGAATAATTTCTTGTTTTCTGTTGACACATGTAAAACTTGACTCTTCTTTAAAGAGTACAAAGCTCTGATCCTACCAAATAAAGTTTTGTAAATCCTATTTTAGTCATCACCCATGAGATGTTTTAAAAGAACACTATAGGTAGGAAACCCATCTTATAGTCATGTATATGTCATACATCAGGAATGATTCACCTAGCAACACAATCCTCTACCAGCCTTTATCTTTTTTGGCTTGGAACTTATGTTTAAAACCAGAAGAAAGCATAGACTATTACATCAAAGTTCAAATCAGCTGCATTATAATTATCATGCTGATACCGCAGTAAACACTGGGTGTTGGCTGGCCAGGAGTGCCAAAAAAGATAGAGGTCCTGCCCTTATTTGCTGTCTTTGACAATGTATATAGTCACATCAAAGCAAAGTTCTGTGCATCACAGCTAACAGAAAAAAAAATCTGCAAGCTCTCTTTCCTAGAGTAAAATCATAGATCTTTTTCATTGCAAGAAAATTAGGAGTTTTGCCTATAATGAACAATAATTATAATGTAAAGCCCTTGCAGGCTTGCAGTACTCACTGAAATCACAGGAGGTATTTTCATAAAGTTGAACAGGAGCTAGATAGGCTAAGATTAAACCTGAATTTACAATGACAAAAATGGTAACAACAAAAAAACCTCAAACCCAGATAATTCAAAATGACACTGAAGACACTTCAAGTTTAGGAAAATTCTGTGTGCATGTTTTATCGTTTTGGGTCTTAAGATCTATCTGGGGGTGGAGAAGCAATGCAAAGCTGTTTTTTGTTCTGCCATTTTGTTTTCATACTTGGGCTTCCAGAAACATACTGAGCTCAATGTACATGTTTTCTCAAAGCCTGTCCGCTCTTCAGTGTCAGAGTGGGTGTTTTTCCCATTTAGAGAACGGGAGTGCAAATTGCAAAATCCCCATTTTAAATACACCTTCGAGTTAGTATCAGTGAAAACTCCTTAAGAGGGGGGGGAGAACCTGGAGGGGAAAGACTCTGGACACAGGAGGAGCTGGGGTGCACTGTCCAGGATGCTCTCTGTAGATGATTCCCCATTTCTCCCTGCGCCCTGCCAAACCTGTCCGGCCGTATCTGGGACATGTCTGAAATGTGACATGACAGGCAGGTTCGAAAGCTAAACGTTGGATAATGGTGGGCAAACAAAGGAAATCGGTTTTTGCATTATTTCTTTAATTACTTTAACCCTTGTTCGAACAGAAAGCATAAGGCCAGAGTAATTCAGCTTCCCCCTTTGTCATTTGCCTGCCATAAATATGCACCAGTCTGCATTTGAAAAGCTGAAGGAGGCCGCAAGCTTGCTGGACATTTATCATGCTCTGTTCCCTGTTAACAAGCAAATACTTTAGTTGAATGGCCCATTAGCAATCATTGTCAAATGCAGAATGCAAGGTGCTTGGATGTGACCAGCCTGTAAATTAGATGAGGTTCCCCCTGTGCTTTGGAGAATTTCAGCAAATTAATTGGATCTTTTGCTACAGATTTGTGAAGGTTAACTTTCAAGACAGGAAACCCATCTGAGCACTTCAGGCCCTGTATATTCTGCCAATCCGTCCAGCTCCCTGTATGCACTTGCTTATTTTTCATTTGTTAAATCATATCAGCATCAGCAGCTTGACAGTTTGGGGTCTGGAGTTCCCTTTTCAGTCAGAATTGTGAAGATTTCCAGCATACTATGGGATAGGGTAAGAACGATAAATTCAAGCATGTAATTAACATCTTTATATTAAAAAACCCCTGGAATAATCAAACAAACAAACAAAAAAAAAACCCAACACCCAATCCACTTTAAAAGTGTCCGAGCCACTGCCAAACAAACAGCATGAATTCCATTTTGCCGAGCTCATCCCAGGCTCATTCCCACTGAAGAAAGACACAACTGTTATTGTAGGCTTCGGTGTTTTTTCCCCTTGTGTCTAGACTGCGCTTAACAAATGCAGAGTGCTTTCTTCTCCCCCTTTGGCAGACAAATGAACAGGCAATAAAGTAGATATTTCTCATTTGAATCGTACCCCTGATTTGCAATGTAATGCTGACTTTAAGTTGTGGGCGTTCAGGGTTGTCAGTTGGGTAGAAAACCAAGTATTAACTATTTAAAGACTCTTTAAGAGAAAAAGCAAGAAAAAACACATCCAAGTAGCTGCACTAGGAGAGGCATTTACTACCTTTACAGCTGCAGATCGCTTAAAATAAATGATGAAACAATAGCTATATTGTCTGCCGGCCGAACTCAAGGGGCTGACAGCAAACTCATCCCAGTAATTGCAAGTTGGCCGAGGAGGAGGGGAATGGGGGGAGACAGATGCTTATCTCATTCATTTCTAGATTTCAGCTAGCCTTTTGGAAATAAACACCACCTAGAGATTGAGCCAGAGCCACTTGGTTATCTGCAGTTTGACTGCTAAATAAGAATGGATGCTGGTTTGTTTGTGGTTGTTCGGGTTTTTGTTTTGTTTTTTTCTTTTCTTCTTTTATATTTTTGCAGGATAGGAAACACAAGAGATGCTGAAGTATCACCTGGCCAAGGCACAGACAATGCAGCATGTTTATCTTTGCTGCTCCCATGGAGTGTGAGATGGAGACCACAAACTAAAACACAGCTGAAATCAAAAGGTCTCTGTTTTCCTTCCAGATAACCCAAGTCCTACCTATCCCCTCTGTTCTCTGTGCCTTGCCAGCATGCTCCTGCCCGAAGCCCAAATAGATTAAGGCAACAAACCCCAAGTGCAGCCAATTCTTCAGAAAGGCTGCTGCTAGGGCAGGAGTTAAAAAGGAAAATCTTCCGCACATCACAATTGCAGACATCTTGAGTTTTAATCGGCCCCCATCTCAGCAAAAAGCAGTAAATGAAATCTATCTTCACCATATTATATACCACCAATGAGCAAGAACTGAGCAGCTTTTCTTCACCGCTCCAACCACCCCAAGCCACAAGTAGGCCTTTCATAGTTCTAATCCCGGCCCCCAAGTTTTGTGCGGTTCTCACATAATACCTTACAGCCCGGAGCAAGGCCCTTAGTTTATAACACCCCTTTCAGAGACGTGTCATTTCTAACATCAAGCTAATCTATATGTTGCCATGGCATCACCCTTTATCTGCCTTTACATCTTATGAACTGCATGGATTTACCACATTATTTTTATCTGAAAGACAGAAAATGGTGGTTTTATTGCCATACAATCAGATTACTGCTGCTAGTTTCTCTATGCCTTTTTACCATACTTCAATCAAAAGGGATCAGTTTCTTTATACTCTGCCCTTGATTTACATTACATCTGTAAAGACCTAGTCTGGGTTGTAATCCCCTTATTAACTATGACCAGGGTTGATTTGCCTAAAAATAAAAGCAAATTGTGTCAGACCTTTTCACTTTGTTTTTGATTCGGAACTACAAAATGGATTACTAAAGAAATCTTCAGAGTTCACACGGCTGGTATAGTACTGAATTTAAAATGAGAATTAAACAAGTTAAACATGGGAGCTGTGTCAATGGTTTACATTTTCCATCATGGGAGAAAGACTGAACTGCATTTGTCTTTGTGTTCTCTGGCTTTAAGGAGACAATGAAGCCACAGGAGTTTTTTCCAAGCTCTTCCAACACTGTCCATTTGCCATCCTCCTTTCCTCTGCTTTTTCATGCAACTCCCCCACAAACTCTTCTCCCTTACTGCTCCCTTCCCCACCCCCCCAAAAAAACCTCCCCTCCCTCAAGACAACAGTGTCTTACTTAAAAGTCTACATTCTGTTGCACTGAGTATTTTAATCAAAATATTTCAAGCAGTTTAACATTCCTATGTAGGTTTCCACAACGCCTCACAAAGAATGAGTTCATAAGCAAATCCATGTAGATGTATGATAAATGACCAGAAAAACAGGTTTCTTTATGTCAGCAGCCAAGGCAGACAGACATTAGGCACACATGAATAACATTTTAATCACTATTTTTTTCTCAGAAGAACACTTTCTTCTCATTTGCAACAAGCAATTTCAAGTACTGCAGGTTTGCACGATGCATGAAGACCAGATCATAAAGAAAAAAAAAAGGTCCCCAAAGGAGGCCTGCCTGTGGCTGCTGCGCAGGGCTGACAGGCCTGTCTTTGCCAGCGTGTCAGAGCAGTCACCTCAGCTCCGCCGCTCCTGATTCCCCATGCCAGGAACCTTGGCTGAATTTGAGAGGATCCAGAGTGTCACACCTCAAGCAATGTGATCTCCTTGCAATAAAACAGGGAAGAGAAAAAAAGGAAAGAAAAAAAAAAAAAAAAAAGGAGAGGGAGGCATTCTGTGTGTGGGAAGAGGGAGAACTTAAGTGATTTTAGCATGACTTTTAGTCACTGCCTTTCTAAAGGCAATTACTTCATTAAACAAAGTGAAATAACGTAGCACAACTTACAGATAACATGCTTTAAGATAATTGCTATAAATAATATAGCAATTATACTCTACATATAAAAGGCTCGGGAAAATAACCAGCTCAAGAAATTGGCCTTCAGTTTATTCTGAATTCATTTTGCTAATTCACTTGTGCTTCGGAGACCTGGCTACAAATGCTAGAGCTATCAAATGAACTGACTGGAAGCCACCACTTGCTCCAGCTATTAGCACACCAAGTGTCAACAGTGATGTTTTGGGTACAATTTAGGAGCATGTGTTTTAACCATTTTAACCTTCCACTCCTGTTTCTTCAGCTTGAAGCTGTAATTGCTCAGGCTAGAAAGTGTAGTCCCACAGCACAGGACTCCCAAATAAATTCTTGTCTATCTGAGAGGCTCCCAAACATGTTGTGAGATATCGTTTTAGCAAGCTCTTTGTGCTCTGGCTGGCTTGCCTGTCCTGTGAAACAAGGGCTGTCCATTACCTACAGTTTATCATCCTGACAAAATGTGAGGAATGTGGATGTGAAAGCACTAACAATTCCACCCCTGGTGCTTTCTCCTTTTTTTTCCTCTCTGTATTAAAACCGACAAGATTAACCCAAATGCAAACTGCAGAGCATAGTTCAAGGGGCTATTCAATCGGTAGTGAATGTGCATTTGTTTACCTACAAAAATAAGAATTTCAGACACAATGAGAAGCAGACTAGTCTATATGCTACTGAATAGAACATTTAACAGGGTCATCAATTGTAGTTTATTTTATCAGTTTCTGACATGTTAGCATTCATTCAGAGGTGGGCTGTGAAATATCCCCTATATAACTGGTTATCAGAGCGAGAGAAAAACAGCTATATAATCTAACTTAATCAGTGTCAAAGGCACCACTTATGAGGATAACCTTCCACATGTCACTGAGGAGAACCGCCTTGCTCGCCAGCCTATAGCACACAGGGAAATAATGACACTTAGACATAAGCAATGCTTTTTTGAATGAGATTTCCCTACTGCTTCACTAAAAGGCACCCCATAACATTACGTGTGGTCCTGCGTGTCAAAGGCAGTGCTGAGCCCTTGTGAGGTGAAACTGAGGTACCATGCTACCTGCATACATTGTTTGTCTTGGCAGAAACAACACAGGCAGAAAGTCTCCCGTTAAAAAGTGTCAACAGGAGTTAAAGCTATAGTAATTTTTCCTCTGTGTTTTCAAGATCAGGTGATCTAAAGTTCTTCAGATGATAAGTCTGCCAAGACCATCTGCAACAATGATGTTCAGCCGCCCAAGCAATAAAGTCACAGGCATAATTATTTTATGGAAGTCACTTCAATCTCATGATTTGGTCAAGGCAATAAAGCAGACCTCTAAAAAGGTAGGGGGGGAATAGGGGAACGAGCTCTGAGTTCAAATAGCTACCGCATGCTCTCCATCCCAGCCACCTGCTAGAAATTATAACCTCTAGACTTCAGTGCAAAACCAATTCAGTTTATATGTTCACCTTAACCTAAAATTTATTATTTCATGCTTTATATTAACCTAACAACTTCTCCCAGCATTTAATTGCCTACCTGTTCAGCAGATTTATGTGTTGAGACTTTCAATAGAGTTAAATGCACAGATTCTCTGAATAAATTAACCAGCACCAAAGATAGTTATTATTTCAAACCTAGAAAGGAGCTTTATTATTATACCATGCCAAGATCTATTCAACAGCTTTACTTCGCAAGCTAACATTCTGCTTGAATTCAGAGTGAGGACAACCTTATCTAAGGAGAAATTATTCAGGAACCTTCAGGCAAACAAGTGTGAGAAGAATTAGTAAGAAATCCTGCTCTGAGAAGTGGAGCTGCCTCACCAGCAGCAGTATGAGGAATGCATTTGCAAGCCTCCTCAAACTCCAGGCCTCCAAGAGGCCTATAAATCACTAGCCCCAGCAATTGAAAAGACTAATTTTAATAGTGTACTTCTTCACTGTGGTGATTAAGCCTCAATGAATCACTCAAGAAAATTCAATTACATCAGCAACACAACCTATTTTTAAGCATGCATTTAAGTTGAAAAAGTAATTAGATATTATCATTAGATCTACCATTAACAACATTCAAACCTTTTTTGTAATCAAACAGTTTAGAATTAACTAAATGGAAACACAAATCGTGTTTGACAAAAGAAGCATATCCCCAGGCTCTGTGAGATGGGCTGAATTCAGCTACTCGGATGCTTTCGTTTCACTGATGGCTAATAAAAGCGATCAAGGTAAGTTAAAAAAGCGAAAGCAGGTTGGGGCTGGCAGAGGAGAGACCCGAGCAGCCGGCTCTTCTGCTTTGGAAGAGTGACCTCTGTAGGCATAAACCCAGCGAGGGCTGGGATGCAAAAGCATTCCCCTTCCTCCTAGGCCGAGCCAAGGCTGTTTTCCACCAGCACAGCAGGCCCACTCCTGCAATGCAACCCCGGCCCTCAGCCTTTGCCTTTCCCGAGCCTAAACAGCCTTATAAAGCCCGCTTTATAAGGGGGCAGGCCGCTTTATCCTCTGATGTGATGCCGTGCCTTTCTTAAACCAAAGAAAGGCTTTAGCTATCATGGAAGTGCTGAGCCAGTGACTGGAGATAAAGTTAACTTTAACAGGCTTCCCACCTGGTGTAGATACAAAATAAGCATTTGACAGTCAATATTACAAATAACGACTCTTGAACTGAGCAGTCCACAGCGCTCCTGCCAGTTTCGGTTTTTCAAAATTCTTTTTGTTTAACAAAGATCAGGAAACTTCTTGGTAAAGAGAAACAGAGCAAGTATTAAAAAATAATACAGGCAGAAATCTGTAATGATTTTTTTCCTTCAGTGAAAACAACAGTAGATAATGATGACCGTAAGGCAAGGTTACTTGGTAAACTTGAGGTGCTACTCCTAATTCAAACTTCAAAATCTTCATCAGACTCCTAGAGATCCTGCCACCTGCGCAGGATTAATCCCTGATCCAGGAAATGCTCCATTCATACTTGTCTCATCACCACCTAACATTTCCTCTACAAACTCCCCCGGGAAAACAAGACATGTACTTACTAGACTTAATGGGAAATTCTAAATTCAATTAACACATCGTATATGGGTTGATTTTAAATATATATAACTGAAGATAAAGCATGCATATAAAAAACATTATTTTAACGCACTTCTGCTTTAAAATTCCCTTAACTCATTAGAGACTACTTCTTATCGTGATTTTTGTTCTCCAAACTAGTGATTCTAATCACAAAGGTTCAGAGGATCTCACAAGTGAACAAAGCCAACTTCCATTTTGTATGTCAAAAATCCAAGGAGACAAAAGAGAAGTGTAAGTAGCTTTACATCACTGCCTCAGACTTTTCTTTAGAAGGACAGCCCACTTTTCAAAAAGTTCCTCTTTCTAATAGCAATAATTTTTTATGTTTCAGTAAAGAAGTTGCTGGGCGTTTTTGGGGTTTTGTTTGGGTTTTTTTTTTTTTTTTAAGATAACGCATCTATTTTAAGAGTGAGCTTTAAAAGTGAGGTCCTGGGAACTGATGTACATTTTTGCCTGAGTTTGTTAATGAAGAATGACACTAAATGGTTGTGTGATGGGTAATGCTTAGTTCATTACTCACTGACATGTGCCTCGATACCATCAACTCCACAACCAAATTTAGCCCTGTTATAAGCAGATGTAACTTCGCTGGAGTCAATGGGATGAGTTTGCATCTGCAGACGGAGAAGTTGGAGAGTATCACCCTTTCCTGGCAGCTCAGCGCAGCCCGGCTCCTCCGCTACTCCAGCCCGGGCGAGCCGGGACCTTGCCCGCAGGTTTTATCCTGCTACCGCCGCACCACTCCCCAGCCCGCTCCCGGTCCGCCGCCCCGGCCCGGCCTCGCCTCCCCTCTCTCCCGAGACCCTCCCGCCGAGTGCAAGGGGCGACGGGGCAGCTCCGCCGTCACACGGAACACCCGCCCTAGGAAGGGCCGGATCCCACTGCCATTCACGGCCGGAGTCCCCCGCCGCCGCCGCTCACCGCTGGTACACCCCGCCCCGTCCCCGTGTCTCCCGGCGGCCGCGGCCGACCTGCGGCACCGTCCCGTCCCTCCCCGCGCACGGAGAACAGCGCCGGCCCCCGGGGAGACGGCGGGCGGGAGCGGGATGGAAACTTACTTGGGGTTAGAGGAATTCCAATATATGGGGTCTAAAACGATGGACCGCGCCAGTGCAGTTCTGCATAAAACCATCACGGCTCCCCAGCAGTACTTCCAGGCGGAGGCATCTCGCCTCCGCGCTGCCATGGTCGCAGGCGGCACCGAGTCCCTCCCCGGAGCCTCGCCAACTCCGCCGTGCGCCTTCCCACGCACCTGAGCAGCAACAGCAGGGTGGGTGCCCGGTATCCCAACAGCCGGGATGACTGATACAGAAAAAAAAGAGCAACTTAAAAAAAAAAAAAAAATCACACAGTAAGAGTCGACGATGCACTTGGCGAGAGCTGCAAGCAGATCTACTGAGTCATGTATGCCACTCGCACGTAGGAATATCTCCTGAGGGGTCAGATCCAACCTACCACCGAAGTAACAGCAATAGCAAAAAAATGCAAACGCCTCAGTCCTTCCTCTTAGTGAGGGTCTCCTGGCTGCCTTGGAAGATGCCACTCAAACTGCCAACTCCCATTTGGATCCAGAGCGCCATACGCGTTCACAGTGTCTAAGGCTCGCGTGAAAAGGAGCAAAACAAAAAAATAAATTAAAAAAAGGTAAAATAAAGAGTGGTGGGAGAAATAAAAGGGTCAGGGGGAAAAGGACACAGCTTCAGCGGGAGGCTCCTCCTGTATGTCTCTCACTGCTCCCCGCAGTTTGCAATCCGCACGGGCACCAGCCCGGGCTCTTTCGGGCAGCTCGGAAGCAACCGCGAGTCAATAAATCCACTCCGAGTCAGCTCCCCCAGTCCCGGGGAGGCGCATCCGCAGGGCTCCGGCTTCCCCGAGGGGCACTGCTGTCCTTGTCGCCGGCAAAGACCACGGAGCGGAGCAAGGAAAGAAGCAGGGACGGACAATAATGATTAC
>VXBT01012444.1:149203-207077 GCA_013400235.1 Oriolus oriolus | reverse complement strand
CGGAGCCCCTGGGCAGCCGCGCTGCGACCGCGCTTCTATCCCGGTCCCGACCCTTGCGCCCGCTGCATCGGCCTCCAACCTTTCCGTCTCGCCTCTGAGAAGCGCCTCGGACATGGGAGAAACGTGAGAGTAAAGGTTGGGGACGGGGGTTTCAAAGCAAAAAAGCCGACGAATGTTCGGAAGTTAGTAAACGGCTGCGGCCGCCGCTTCTCTGGGGGCTATTTCGGGAGGAGGTCCCGGCAGACATTTCGGGTTTCGCAAGGAACGCGGTTTCCTTGCAGACGAACACACAGGGAACAGGCTTCTGGGGGAAATCCTGCCGCGGCCGTGGGAGCGGCGCCGCGGACCCCCAGCGCCCGGGCGGCCCGGCTCGGCGGACGAGGATGGACGCACAAATGGACGGATGGGTAGATAAGCGCGGCCAGAGAGCAGGTGAGACCTGCCTATCCCTTGCCTTCACTGAAAACCTGTGACTTTGCTGTTTGCACCGCTTAAACCTTTATTTCCTGTGCCTCACCCAGGCTTAAAATCGTGTTTATCTCTGAATAACCTCTTTCACCTTCTTTCCAACAGTGATGTGGGCAATAAGCACATAGATACTGGCTCTGGTACTACAAAATCTGTAACAAAGGGCAGTTAATCTGAATGGGATCAGGATTGGGCCCACAGTCCCAGATTCTCTTTTAAACATCAGCCTAAACATGAAAATTTTTAAGTGGAAAAGCTCACCATCATTCATCATTACATGAAAATGTACCAGTTTTCAAAGTCGAAAAGATGTAACACAATGGATACAATTACTAAATTCAATAAAGAGAAATGATCACAACTGATGCTTATTGACTTAAATGGATTGTTTATCGTTTGCACAAAAGGCCAAGTGTGCTAGGTACTTGAAACAGCTCTTAATGTACCATTCACACCGCAACAGTGCATTTTCTGCAGTTATGGTAGAATAAGTACATATCTAGATGTTAATTTGCCTTCTCCAGGTCTGTTTTATAACTGCAGTTTTGGTTAACCACAGCTTCTTAGAAAATGAGCTTGGCTTCTCCCAAATACAGCCATAGAATTCAAGCAGCCATGTAATAAAAATCAGAGAAGACGTTCATACATCCAAACTATGCATTTTGACTCTGTTTGACTTATGCTGATTCTCAGTACCAATATTTGAAAACAAAAGATATTTATATTATTCTATAGTCTATGTGAGAAAAATGACCTGGGATCAAGCTTCTGCTACACCACTGGCCTTTTATTATCAAAGGGGATCTATGTCCTTTTGAGCAGAGCTGATGCTGAGCTAGCATAACCCTTGATTCTAAGTGTCAGTCCACAGAAGATGATTGCAAGCATGAGGTTGTTCAGTATGGAAATGTCAACAGAAGCTCAGCACAATTCAGCAGGCTAACAAAACAGTGGGATGGAAAGAGGGGTATAACCCTGAAATGCACATGTGGCAGTACCAGCATGAGAATGGAACAGAGGTGCATGAAAGTCATGGTTCAGCTCCTGCTGGACTGGCCCTGTCAGTCCGAAACCATACCAACCCAGACACTTCAACCATATCCTCCTGCCTTGGAATGAGCCTTAGGCACACAGGGAGCTACACAGTTCTCTTCTGAAATAAATCCCCTCTGTAATGCAGCCTGGAAAGTGTTTATTGACTTGAATTTTGCCTTCACTTGCACCAAGCTGAGACCCTGCAGTGACAGAGCTAAGACCCCAAATGCTCTGAAAATGTTTAATGAGATACTGCATGCAGTTAAAAG
This sequence comes from Oriolus oriolus, assembly GCA_013400235.1. Taxonomy (NCBI): domain Eukaryota; kingdom Metazoa; phylum Chordata; class Aves; order Passeriformes; family Corvidae; genus Oriolus; species Oriolus oriolus. The sequence continues at coordinate 205,305 of VXBT01012444.1, read as the reverse complement.
TGAATAATAACCAACACCTCTGTATTTGGTGTACATGCAAAAAATAGCAGAAACTCAAAACAATCCTGAGAGCATGTTAATAGCACTGCAAAGATGGGGATACCAGCTTCAAGTCAGGAAGCACAATAGATAGGGTGAGGTGTGTGCGGTGGCACATAGCTCAAGAGAAAAGGAGACATCAGAGGTAAATCCTTCTTTTTCAAGACAAGATAGGAACAGATGAACTGTTGATACTTTAGTGAGATACATAACGTATGCAGTTTCTTGGCAGTTTAGACATCTCCCTAACCTAATTGTCTCTGCTTTGCTAAGCTTCAAGGATGCCATCCCTCCAATACATTTCTTAGGAGTCAGCTTTCCACTTGGGCTTCGCAAAATGATGATAAATGAACATGTGAAATTCAAAGGGCAGTTTAACAAATCTCCAAAGTAAGAGCACATGTTTAGCGTGCTGCTCTAAGGCCTTCCACACTCCTGCCTTTGCCAGACAGATGCACTGTTTCGTATTAAAATAATCATCCAGGATATTTATGAACAAGTTTGGGAAAACTAAGATCTCTTCTGTTACCATACAAGGGAAACGAATACTGTTCAAGGCAGGTGGCAACAAAAATGCCTACCTGCCTCCCTGGGGTGGCCAATGACACACAAAAACCCCAGAAAGACCCAAGACTCGTCTAACCAAAATTTGAAGTTGAAACTTCAAGCTGTAACGAAATAAAAATTAAACCCCAATACAATCACCACCAGCACCTTCTCTATGTAGGTTAATATCCTCCTGTGGACGCATGTGAGGAGCTCATGGTTTAAACACTACGCAAATGTCAGCCTATGTTCCTACATACTTTACATTAAATGGTTATAAAGTCCTATGCGAATATAAGAATATCGCAAGTTCTCACCATCTAATGTCAACTTGCCCCCTTCCCAAACTGCATGGACCTTTATTTTCCTAGAAATCAACAGTATCTCTGAAGTCCTACAATAATTTTAAAAAGAAAACCCAACAATGCAAATGTAACATTCACCGACACCAGGTCTACAAAGATCTAAGACTTAGATAATGCCTTAGGACAGCAAAGAGACAGCAGATTCCACCAACTGAACTTCTACCCCAACAGAGGAAATGAAACCTAACGAAAGCAAAGACCCAGCTGCTTTTCCTTTTTTTTTTTGACCGCAGGGGAAGGAGAAACATGTAGTGAAATGTGGAATGGCAGAAGGGGCAATCTCATTAGGAATGGACATTTTGTCCACTAGAGTCCTAGAGGTGGGATTGAAAATAACCTGGTAACATCTAAGCCTACACAATGTTAAATGCAGAGAACAAATGTTGCTATTTAGCAGCAAATTATGTGATGCAGAACAAAATGCTTGATACCACAGCTGCACATATGATTACTTGGCTTCTTGCTTTTAGAAGAGGAAACAAAACTGCATAGGTCTGTTTAGAGTATTGACTTTTAATAGCTTGTTTCTCATAAGGGAACAGGGGATGTTTTCTGTTTTAGAAATACAGGTATCAGTTGGTCTTTAAATACAGCCTGCTCCTGCCAACAGGTCATGTACATGATTTATTTGGCTTCAGCTTTTGTTTTTATGCATTAAGCAACTTTCAACCTTCTTTTGTAATACAATATATAGACAAATTTAAGTACAGTAATAGTGTAGGTATTTTACCGTCTTCACATTATCTTGACATACTGGACAAAGTGATACACATAAGTCTGCCCCCAAGCCCCGGTTTCATACAAAGCACGTTGAATACTGCTTTCAGTGGCACATTCAACTTGCTCCCACATTTAATTTCCTAAATCTACAGAAACAGACCCTTTGGAAATATCATGAATTATTTCCAACTTTGTCCAGTGACATTCAAATGCTCAGGCAACTACTGGTAACTTCAATTTTATGGTTACTACAGATGTTGCACGCTGACAGGAAAAAGAAAAGTTTTAGAACTGGACAAGCTATAGTAATCTAGGTTTTGGTAGAGGAATTACATACAAAAAGAGGGATTTTATATATATAGTCTTCAATCTGTAGTTTCATTTTTCAAAATAAAACCTGTATATATAAATGGATAATATTCAAGATCTGTGTAACAGTTGCTTTCTGGCTAAAACCATATATTTAGACAGAATCTCACTTTCTGTTTTTCAGTTCAAATATAATAGCCAGTCCAGTCCTTTGGGAGAAAAAACTTCCATTTTTAAATCCTTTAGGATCCATCAGATTCATTATATGGTAATGACCTTAACTTATACAATATATTATATTATGAGGTGAACTGAAGGGCTTTAGATATCGGAAGTATTGGTCTGGGTGCAGTAAGCCAAACAGCCGTTTAAACATGATACTACAGCTGAAATAAGTCTCTGTCAGAAAAAAAACAACATTCATAAAAACAACAGCAGCCATCAATAACATTCACAACTGCAGGGATTTTTTACTGTGTGTGATTTTGCATTATAAGTAGAAGCCACAATAGTTTAAAGCAAAATTTTTAAAAATATCACTATAGTCTTGAATTTAATAATGTGAATTGTCACTCTTATAGCTGTTTATAGAAGTGTACTAAAAAAATTTACTTAAACATACGAATTTAAGACTTTCACTTTATTCAGCAAATTGGTTTATTTACACAATGGGGAACGCTGGTTGAATGCTGTCAATGTAATAAAAACAAATCTAACAGAGACAATACTGAACTCCTCTATGTATTCATAGCAGAAATGACAAACTATTTCCTTACCTGTATCAGGAACATCAAGCGCAACAACGGGACAGTATCATAGGACACTGATTTAACAATAAACCACAGAGGTCCAGTAATACTATGGCAATTTACTCATGTATTTACTGACTTTAAAATAAAAACATTAAAAGTCAGCAATACCCAGTATAAAGTTCTGTCAATTATCAGAGTCAAACTCTGATGACTAGGTCAGTAAAACCTTATCAGATCATCCACAGTTCATAAAGTGACATGAGTTGCTTCACACCACCAATACAGAAATGAAACTGATGAAAACAGATTACCCTCTAAAAGGCAACGAAGATCTGATAAGGGTTTAACTTAATGGAAGTTTAAAAAAAAAAAAAAAGAATTGCAGAGCACAGCCCCTATTAGAACAAGCTAACTTTCCAACTTTCAAAAAAGACAAAAAAAAATTTGAGAGAAAGAAAAAAAAAAAACAAAAAACACTTCAACATGAAGCTACCATACAAAGTTTTTGTTTGTTTTCCTTTTCTTGTTGTTTTTGTTTGTTTCTTTTTTTCTTTTAAGAGTTCAGAGTTGAAATTTAATCCTGGCTTTTTAGGGAGAAGGACAGTTTTGGCCTAGACTTTCCTTTGCCCAGGATAATTTTTTGCTCTTCCTTTTGCTGACGCTGTCTCTCTTGTTCTAGTTTCATCCTCTCCTCATGAATCTTTCTTTGTTCTTCAACAATTTTCAATTGTTCTTCAGCCTATATAGGGAAATGGTAAAATTTAGGCCAGCGTATTTTGCAGTCATAAAAGCAATTTACAAGTCCATATTAACTTCCAAACAGGTCCAATCCTGCATAAGTATGTAAGCAGATCTGCCTAAGCTAGGTGCCATAGCTGGTTTCAGTGAAACTATTTATAAAATGGTTATTTGAATTGAGTTTAGAAGAAACACTGAGAACTTTCTACAGTGAATGTATCAAAATCTGGCGTGCTTACATGCCACGTTTTTCAGCATTGCTTTGCAAACAACACATTACATTTTAATTAAGGAAGACATTAGATATATACAGAAATTGTCCCAACACTTTTCACGTGTAAGTTCAAGTAACATACATACATAATGAAGTAACAGACCTTCAGGCTGAGGTCTCCCTGCTCCAAAACCCATCTAAAAACCAAACTACTAATCCAAAACCATCTTCACTTGATTAGCAACTAGTCCATCTTTACATTGACCTATGGTTCTTACAGCTCTCTCAGTGGTCTTCTAAAGGTGCTTATGCAGTTCATTACATCAGTCAATACTTTAAATTTTCCATTTGTCCTGTTTCCACCATAAGAGATTGAGAAAAGGGTAAAACAGAAAGAGATCTAAAGCAGATGTAGTTCAAGCAAAAAGATTTAAGAAGCCTCATTTTTACATGAAAGAGGTGTAATTACATAGGCAATTGAAACTGACAGAGTTCAATCAGGATTTAGAAGCAGCTTAGTTTGTCTTATCATCAATTGATTAGAATCAGTTAAATCATATTGAATGTTTTCACGTGGCAAGCACCTGATTAAATGGGCTGGAAGACCAACCTAAGTTAGACTTTCCTAGCTTACACATCTTAAGCTTATGCTGAAAGCCCCTTTCAGCACTTGTACATCAACATTATATTAGAATCAAATCTAGTTTGTACTTGTCCTGCTAAACAAGACAGAATTAGTCACACAAAGCTGAACATGTTTGCAAACTTACTTCAACCTTCCCCATGAGATACAGTTAGAATGTACTTTTTAAATTCTGAAGGCAACCATCTCCCGTCTAAATTAACTGCACCAAAACTATTTTACCAACCTAGAGTTACTGCTAAGGGTCTGATCTTTTATGCTCGAGGGAAGGAGTGCAACGTTACTGATGCTGGAACCAGCAATATGCAAGTTAAACTCTAGAAAGGATTGATTTGTTTAAGTGTGTCGCAAATCTGGCAGAGACACCTGTATTTCCCTACAGAACAGTTAACTACACCATCACATACCAGTTTAGCTTGTGCTTCTGCAATTTTTCGGTTATTCTCTTCTAGTATTCGCTCTAGTTCCTCACGCTTTGCACGCTCTTCTTCCTAAAGGGGAGGACAGGGCAAGATGTTAGTAAAGTAAAATATTCATTTCTGCATGTTCACTAATCTTTCTCAGAATTCTTTTGTGAACTGACTTAAAGTGGCAGCTTTACAGCCACCTATTTTGCCTCACAACGGTAAACTGTGCAGCCACTAAAACTGGTTTCTAGTACTCAATTTAAATCATCCCGCCCAGTCCAAACAGCAACCAACTAAACCCTCCCTAATCATAGAATCCTGACAATTTATTACTAGAATTTTAATATCACACAAATCAACAAGGACAACTACAAAAACTGGATAGTATTTACCAAATTAAAAAGTAATATAGAAAATATAAATAAAGCGAATAGTTTGTCTCACCAATTAAGTATACCTACGTATTCTTTACCTATACTCCTTTAATCAGCATTAAAAGTTGAATATTTACTGTCTTGTCCAGTGTCCTGCAGAGTGTGCTCCTCGGCTGCCATACGCGCCAGCTTCCTCTTTAAAATGATTTGTACTGTTAGCTTGGCAATACCTGCATCAGCAGCTCAACCATTTATAAAGAAACAACATACAAGGAAGGCTGAGCTGAGGAATGCAGATGTTTATGGTAAGAAGGAACAAAAATATGTAAATCATTCCTAAGGCAAACAATTAATAAGAAAAATACATTTACTGTTAGTGAAAAATACAAATGGTAATCCATACTTCATGGAGCTATGGGCTTCTTTCATGGGGAGAATGGACTTAACATTCAGTATTTTGACAATTTTAAGACAGCTGAAACTGTCTGCAGTATGAACTTGGAATTCAGGAGTCCAGGGAAGGCAAGATCAGGAAATAAAGCCTTGTAATTGTTGTTTTCTTGGTGAATTTTATGGAACTCTGTTATGCAACTCAAATATGAAGACTGCGTGAAAAATTTTGAAGTGTTTCAGTTCACATAATATATATCCAAATTATTTTTATATTTGGAGGATTTAAAGTTAGCCAGAGGTTTGTGTCTGTGTAAGAAAAAAAAGTTAATACGAACAAAGCAAGCATATGAAAACTTCTTACTATGACTAGTAACCAGCTACTAGCTAGCACACTTCACTCCAGGCATGGAGGTTTATTCTGCATTAAAAGGAACTGGTGGGACTTCTCCACATAACAACGACAACACCAAAAATACTTTTTCAAAAAAAATCAAGTCATGCATCTGATCAAATGAAAACCTCTAAATATTTGCTGACTATGAACATGTAAATTCAACTTAAACTCTTTCATCTTAGTCTGAATTTGCAAAAAAAGTATAATTTATTGGTTTTTAATATTTATTGTAACTCAGCATTCCATTTGTTTCCATTTAATTTGATACTATGTGACTGACAAGTCACATCTAGTATGAAGGGGAAAGCTGCATTGCTACTGTCTCTCCTTTCGTAAGCCAATCAAAATATTAATTTAAAATAAACTGTGTAGGACGTACAGAGTGAAAAAAGCATTTGACACTTAAAGACTATTTAGCACAAATTTCCTCTACAGTTTGAAGTCTGTCTTGAAATTTCTAGATCCTGGAATGATTGGTGCAGGCAGGCATCAAAGCCTTTAGTAGCAAATTACTGTCTCACAGAAAGACATTTTCAGCTTCTGCTCCAGCTGCTGATTAAAAAACAAAACAACAAAAAAAGCCCCAAAAACCCAAGTCACACGTTCAGCTTGACTTCAGACATGGGCAACCTGCTCTTTTATAACTTCTAGGGAGAAAAAAAGGAGTTGTTAGTAGTTATTAAAAATGGATATAATGATTTGGACAGAGATCCTTCGTGAAGACGTGGATGGGCTTATGCTTGAAGTCCCAGAATTAGTCCAATGTATGCTCAGGGAAAAATGTTCATTTAAGATGAAGAATAAGAAACCTATTTGTTAAAGACAGGTACTGCAGCTCACTGCTGGACCCTGCTTTTTGCCTGACTGAAGGCAAAAGCCTCTTACAGTCTAAGTAAACAAAATGAAACAAATGAAGGATACATAATTACAGATTTTTCAATACCCTTCCCCAAAATGAAAGGACTGCTGATAAATCCTGCAGCCATGGCAAAAGTTTCAAACAATTCTGAAATATGTAGGTCAGTTCCATTAAGAATCAAGTATCCTTGTTCAGGTTTTAGGAGAGTAACTGTTTAAATATCAGTGAGCTCCTCTGAATAGGCTAGAAATTAAGTTTCGCAGCAATGCAAGTTTATATGAGAAGGGAATTAGATTTGCTGTATTCCATCTCTTTCTGAACCGAACAGGAGGCACAAACCGACACTGAAAGTTTTGCCATGGACTGTCTCTACTTTCCAAACGACCGAGCGTTACCTCTCTGGCTTTTTGTGCTGCAAGTTCAGCTTGTCGCTGTCGCTCGAGTTCTTCGAGCAACTGTTTTTCCATGATGCGCTTAGCCTCCTCCACCCTGCGGAGAACCTCTCGCTCAATCTCATCCTTTCTTTTCTCCAGCTCTTCTTCTACGCGTTTAGCTACAAGTTCTTCCACTCTTCGAGCAGTTTCTTCCTCTATGAGTTTCTCTTCAATTTCTTGTTGACGACTGCAAAATGCAAACATGAGGATTTCATTTTTAATCAATAATGTTCACACTGAAACAAACTCCTTCAACACACATCATCAGCCATGCTACTGAATAACTTCTACACATAAATCATATATTTAAAGAATATTTTGCCCTACATCTAAAGAAAGTGAATATTCAGGCAATAAATGTTCCTACCACAGGGAATCCATTCAGACCATACTATATTTAGCATCGTTCTATATACTAACAGACTAAATTGAAAACAACTTGTCATACCACTTGTTCATTAATTAGTGAGAAAAAAGAGAAGAAAATCCAACCCAAACCAACAACCACAACACCATGCCCCCCTCCTCCAAAAAATCCAAACCCCACCCAATTTTGACCATCATTCACCCTTCAGGAGTTTAAATGGTCTCAATTTTTCACATATAGCAATATCCTGTAAAATTTTGCCATAAAGCCACTACCTTAGAGGCACCAAACTAATTTCCAGTATCTTAAAATAGAAGACAGAAGCAATAAAATTTGTGATTTCAATATTTTAGCTAGAAATCATGTACCCTAACAAATTTCAAGTACTTCAGCTCCTAACTTTTTTTATTGCAGCACTCTGTTTCTACCATAATGATCCAAAATAAATTATATCAATACCAAGCACTAAATAAATACTTGCAAATTGCAGCTTTCCATGTCCAGAATTTTGGAAATATTTTTAAATGTCTCATCTTTATTTCAGTTTAGCAGCAGTACTTTCACTTAGCCTGACCACTGTTTTAATTTTTCATTAAAAAGGATACAAAAAATACTAGGTAAATTTGCAGGTTAATTAACAAATACAGAAAAACAATCTCTCAGGTAGTAATCACTAGTACAACATCACAATTAGATAGTCAAGGATGAACGACAGTGAATACTCTATATTTCACGTAGTACTATTTATTTGGAATTATTATGAGCTTTGGGGAGAAGACTCTTGGTTTTATACTTGACATTGGACTTTCATTTTAATTATTCCACAAAATACAGAACAATCTTATGAAACTTATCTTCTGGCCTGTCAACAACACAAATCCAGAATTTAGAATAACAACTACTGTTGTAGTATCTTAATATCCTGTCATTTTCAGAATGTTTGCATTTTCCTATCTCATTTGGAAAATCTTTCCTAATTGTATTTGAAAAGAAACTAATTTAAAAAAAGTTACATAATTTACCAACTATTAGATGACCCAAGGTACAATTAGCAAATATGCAATAAGGAGATGATGAAGTATGGATTACTTATCTACATATACATGAGAAATACAAAGGTGAAAGGCTCCCAGTTTCCCCTGTTCATGTGTCAACTTTTCAAAAGTATACTGAACTAAGTGGATCTCCTTCAGCAGAATGTTTTGGAACCCTCAAGTCAATCATTCGGCCAGAGAAGACCAATTTTAGTCTTACGATCCTCCAAAGATAGCAATTTTAGCTGGGGGCACATTTGGCCAGCATTCACTTTTCCAAAATGGACACAAAATACCTTGAGGTGATTTTTTTCAGAAAAAAAAACCCCAAAACAACATAAAACAAACAAAAAACCTAAACCACACCCAGAAAAATGCATCAAACCCATTCTGTCAGTGTATCTCTGCCAAGCTATGACCTTTTGTGGACAAATGTTTAAACATCCTTTTTATACTAAATATCATTTTATTTTAAAAGGTTTTCCTTCCCTCGTACAAGTACTTATTCAGCAGCGCTCTCACCATCCTGTACCAATACAGCTTAGCATACTTTGGAGTCTGTTCTAGAGAAATAAATCATCATAAAGCTCATATACTCTTGTTTTATTGAACTATCATAGGTTTATGTTTAACATCAGGAAATCTAGGAAAAAAAGTTAGCTAATTGAATAAAGATAGTGCATAGTTACAAAAATACCATGACGTTCAAGTCTGAAATAATTTTCAAATATCCTCAGCAACTGATGATGTACTCAAATTAAGCACCGTGCCCGCACACTTTTCTTTCTTCTCACTCCAAAAAATTCCACTCAAATTTAATTAAACCAATCAAATGTAATTTTTAGACTTATAGGCAATGATAATATTACAATGTCTTAGACCTTATCAAGAAAATAAAATTATAAACACAGATATAAATCTTAGTGATTTATTCTGTAGTGTATCAACTTTTTTTTTTTTTTGATCACATGAACTTACAGTATTTTTATCATTTCATCACCCTGGCCTACTGAGTTGTGATTCCAGATTAATGTAAAAACTATTTCTCATATGATCCATTTACTTCTTAAAAACTAATTCTATGAAATCTGCAGAAAAGAAACCACTTACATTTTACAAAGTTTCTGAGGGGAAAAAAGTCATACTTGCAAGTAAAGAAAATGAGCATTATAGGAAACTGTTGAAGTTAGGCTGTGTATTGAGATTTGAACAAGACACGAGAAGAAGAAAGTCACTTCCAGTCTATGAACTGTCCACTGGTTTATTCAACCAGAAAGGAAGTACTTCTTTCCTTATCTAACAAGAATCTATACTAACATACGTAACACAATTCACAGATAACTTACTAAAATACCATAGTTTTCTACTCTATTAAGTTTTATTGCTTTTTCTTTTTAAAATTTAAAGTGTATTGTAGGAGTATCAAAATTCCATGCCCAATCTTTTCCAATATTGATTCTTCCTCAAACGCCTACTACTCTGTAGCAACTATCGCTCAAATATCATACTCCTTCTATACAGATTAATGAGCTGTAAAATTTCAAAGCTAACTTACAAACAAAATTTACTCACATGTGAACTAAACCAGCTCGTAAGTACTAGAATAAACTATTCATTTTATTCTCAAATTGTTAAGTACATTCCAGTTCTTCATTGTAGACATGCACACAATATTTTTCCTAATTTAGGCACTGAATAAAATTCTAAACCACAAACCGAGGATCAGTATGTCAGAATATGTCAATTTCCACGTGTTTGTGTTACTGTGGAAGTTTTCGACGACATCATTGTCAAAACTCTAAAGTTAGCAAAGGTGATTATCTTCAAACAAAAATGAAAGTGACAACCTGGGGTCACCAAGCCCCATAATGACAACTAGTATTTCCTGAGAACAATATGGCTGAAATAAAGCTCCACCTGAGAACTACTTGGCTTCACATGTACAAACAAGTGCTATTTCTGGATTAGGTGGGCCAGTGAGCAAGGGTAGTGTTCAAAGAAAAAGAATCACCTGACTACAACTGTTCAAACCATTCTCTCTGCTCCATAAAGGTCTGTTTTATAACTTTGTATGTTGCTAAACATATTAATGCACTGCCATGGTTTATTAAAATAGTATTTATATCTGCAGTCTCAGTAAATAACCACACTCTCCACAACATAAACTGAAAAAAGGGCAAGGTTTCAAATTAAACAAGTCACCGGATCTCACCGTCCCACTTGGCAAGAAAGTAATCCCACAGTGTTAATACAGCAGCTGCATAGTGTTTCTCGAAACCCTCAGTCGTGCAACTCCAGATGCCTCCGCTCGACGCGTAACAAGCTCCACGCCACGGAGGGGAGGGGCGGGCATGTGGCAGTGCAGCACAAAGCCTCAGGGGCGCCGAGGCCTCCGCTGCAGAGGGAAGTTTAGGAGCAGCGCAGGAGGGAGAGACCAGTGACGGCGGATGGGAAGCGGGCAGAGCCGGCCGAGAGGGAGGAGGCGTTCGGGGGGCTCGCACCCCGAGTGGGCGGCTCCTAACGCACCTGAGGGAGCCGGGCTTTGAGAAAGGGGCGGATGGCGGGAAAACAGGCATTGGTTAGGCCTCGCCGAGGCCTAAACGCCTGTACCCAGACGCAAGAGGCCCTAGCCCACAGGAAGAAGGCACGGAGAGAGAGGCACCGAGGCACGGAGCACCTCCCTTCCTCCTCCATCCCTTACCACCCCCCTCGTCCCCAGCGCAGGCCCAGGGCTCACATTTTCCGCTGCCGCTCGAACTCCGCTTTTTTCTCCTCCTCCTCCCGCTTCTGTTTCTCGTCCAGACTGCTGCGCTTGCTCACCGTGCGTCCGAAGATGTCGATACGGTCCGGGGGGGAGGAGGCGCGGTCGCGGTCCCGGTCCCGGTCGCGCCGGGAGGAGGGGGCCGTGTTAGAGCGCGAGCGGGAGCGGGACTCCCGGCGCCGGTTCCGCTTGCTCTCCCGGGACTTGGAGCGCTTCCGTGCCCTCTCCTTTTCTCGGGAGCGGGACCGCGATCGGCTCCGGTTCTTCTTGTTGTGCTTGGAGCTCTTGGTGTGCTTGGAGCGGGACGAGCTCCGGCTGCGGGACCGACCCATCCCGGCAGAGGAGAGGAGAGGCCGCGCCGGCGACCGCTCGACCACCCCCGCCCCCTTTGCTAGCGGCGCCCGGGAGAGGTGTGAGGAGGTTCTGCGCGCATCAGCACCGCCCGGGCGGGCCCTTCGTCCTCTCCCTTTCCACCGCTTTGCGCTGCGAGGAGAAAGAACAGGCCCTGGGAGCGGGAGCGAGTCCGGACGCAGCCAAGATGGCGGCCCTGGCTGAGCAGTGACTCTCCTCTCCCGCCCCACAATGCACCGCGCCGTGCTCGAGCCGTTCGCTCCCCCCCCACCCCCCGCCGCCTCCGGCGCCGCGCCGGAGGAGCACGAGAGCACTCGGTAATGTTCGGCAGCCAATAGCGAGCACCGCTAGGAGCGCGGCCCCTCGGCAGCGGTGGCGGAGAGCGCTCCGGCCGAGGGGTCCCCTCAGCGAGAATTGCTGTGTTTCCTTTAATTGAAAGTTCTCTCAAACATTGGTTATTTTCTTTTTATTTTGTTTTGATACGGGGAACAGAGGGAATTATCAATGCAGATTACGGAAGTTGCGAAAAACACTTTAAGCCCCCACTAAATTGCGAAAATGAGTTTTTGAGTCCTGTGTTGCACCACTGTGAGGACCCACCCTTAAAGGCGAAGAACCACCTCAGATTCGTAAATGCTCATTGATCGAGAGGAACGACAAAAGTCAGAGGGTTGCAAACAACCAGAAAGTTTCATCAGTGAATTACACACTTGGCAAAGAAATTAGTATGTTAGTCCCTGACCTACTGTATAAGCACACGGCAGTGGGTTTTGGATAAAAGGAAGAGAGGAATTAAGGACAGAAAAATGAATTAAAGAAGAAAAAGGGGTCATCAGTCCTGGTTCCAGCGTCGATGCAGCTGTGTCGGTCTGGCCGATAAGATGCTCAGAGTCCTAGGAGTCTGCTTCCTTGTAGTTTGTCTCCAGTGGGGCATAGGGAAGGGCTGTCTTGGTCGTATTTAAATGTATTTACCTGTACGCATTATTGTCCATTGTTAGCAACAGGTGTGTAGGCATAGGAGAGTATGAACTCAGTGGTATCCAGGTCAGGCAGAGAATATGAACTCAGTGGTTCTGTAGGCATTTGTGTAGGATGTTTTTATCCCAGTTCTGCCATGTAATTGTTAGCCGTTTCTGCTATGACAAAATTTGGAACTGGTGTTATTCTTTATTTTAGTAAACTGGTGCAATCTATAGATAGTTAACCTCATTCTTTACTTTGAGCCAAAATTCTGGATCCTTGATATCTTTCACAACTTGAGAGCTTTTTTTTTTTTTTTAAATAGGCCTGCATTTTTTCTAAGTACTTTTACTAAGCTTGCAAAAGATTCCTTTAGCCATTGGACAAAATCCAATCTCTCTTAAAGGTCTTTTCTTCTAATTCACTTGATCCACTTGCTTTATTTTTCTTGAAGGAAGACTTTCTTATTTTGAAGTTCAGTCTTAGTCTATTTAGTACCAAAAATAAATAAAATGGAAGCATTTTTCTGAAGGGTCACTGTGCAAGTAACAGCAGAGTAATGGACATGGTGAAACCTGCGCGGCAGGAATTCCAGGGACATAGGTCCTGGGCACACTTGTTTGTCCCTAGCCCTGGGGAAGCTCATGCAACAGCTAACTAAGGAAGTTGATCATCAGACCTTTAGCCCCTAACCGGGTAGGTAAGTTTCTAGCTGGCACCTTTCCTGCAGCAATTTGCTAGAGGTGTTTACTGCAGCTTTTAAATTCATACGGTGCATCAAGTCCTGGATAAAAAATGGATCATAATTTTTTTAGTACTACATATCCTAGTGGGTGTACCAAACTTGACCTGAAATGTAGCAGGGAGGAAGGGGCAGAATTAATTATTTTACAGTCACTTGTAACTATAAATGAGTTTTTAAAATATTTATCATAAACCAAGGTTTCTTCTTGCTAAGTCACTATAACCTGGACCTGTATTTATTGATATTTTAGACAATAAAAGAAGTACCAAGTTGTCTGAAGAAGTACCAATTTCATCAGCAGAATTTTATTCCTATTTAGTAATATTGACTCATCTGAGCTATAAAATGTAATATGCAATATTTTATGAGAACAATTAAGTATGAGAGATTGTGTGGAATTAAGGAATTATATAGATTAATGAAATAATTTTCTTCAATCCATTATTGTGTTGTTCTGTCTCTTTTTCTTTAAGTTTCCAAACTAATAAGAACACAAGATTTTCAATACCTGTAATAGTTTAAGGTCATTAGTCTATTTACTTTGTTATTTATGAGGACTAAATTCTAGTACTTCTGGAAAAAGCTCTTTTTCCTCTTAAAAAATACATTCCTAATAGATGTAAAATTGGTAGAAGAACATTGCTATCTATGATTTCTTTTTACTTTGAAATTTGGTAGTTGTTTGATTGCCTTTTTTTTTAAAATTCTTTTACCTTATATTTCCCAGCTTAATAGTAGTAAAATCTTAATATTTAGGGGGTTTTTTTCCACCTGGATATAATTACAATTGATATGGAATTACAGTACCAAAAGGAACTTTTTAGTAAATACTAAATTTAAAAACTTGGTTTAATTACATAATTTAATTTCTTGTTTTCAGTTAATTAAAAATGAAGGTCATTTCCCTTGTCAGTTTCCTTTCAAAATTTTCAGTATTTGATTAAAGTCATGCAAATTTTTTTTGGATTAAATAATATTACAATTTTTGAGTTTTTAATCCCGTGTAAGTACGTGTTTTATTCCCAGTTTGCAAGCCATACTGAATTTCCATGTACTCTTGTGTTTTTGCATTTTTTTTCCATTTTAATGTATCTCCGTATATTAAAATGCATAATTTGCTTCTTTAAACGGTTGCCTTGGAGTTGGAAAATACCTTATTTGACAGCCAAATAGTGCCGTAATTAAAGCACCTCACCCTTCTTTACCTTGGCCACTGTCATCACATGAAATCTCTCAACCCATCGGCATTTGAGGGTAGCTCCATGGAGATACTATGTTCTTAAAATCTCCGGATTGTACCTGCTCTTGCTTACACCACCACTTCTGTCATTAGCTGGGTCAAGAGGGATCTTGGGAGATTAAAGGTGGATTATTTTGGGTTGTGCTAGTGTGGCACAGCTGGATGTAAGATCTTTTCAATAGGTCTAAAATAGAAGAACTCTGGAGGGCAAGCAGGGGAAGAAAGCAAGAGCATAATAGGATAAGGTGTTTGATATGTAATTTGCTGTCATCTGGTGTAGTCTGCCTCGCAATAGTAAGCAGGAAGAAGTAGCACAGAAGAGCTAAGGAGAAAAAGATGGTTTAAATGTGTACTGGTTCTTTCAAAGTAGCTGTTTCAGCTAGAATTCAGAAACTATGAATGTGGGTTGGGGGGTTTAAGTTTATTTTTTACTCTAAGTATGAGTCAGCACTGGGATTCATGTCACGTAGATCACAGAAGCTGTACAGGAATAGAGGTTGTATCAGTCACTTTTTAACAATTTTTTTTTTATACCTAATGCTGGAATTGCTTGTTGTGCTTATGCGTTTTTTGTCAGGTGTTTTGTTTCTCTTTGAGCAGCTCTGTGGAGTTCTGAGCTGCTAAACTGCAGAGGTGGGGAGATGAAGCACCCGGTAGACTGGCAGAACAGCTGTGAGGAAGGCATTGCAGGAGCATGGAACAGTTGGCAGAAAGGGAAATATCCTTTCTAAAACTTGAGAGAAAAAGTCACTAAAACTCTGCTTCAAAGGACTGCTAAAAAGGGGAAAAACAGTTTAATTGAAAGAATGTAGAGGAAATGCTGTAAAATGAGAAATTAAATAAATGGAAAAAAAGAGTTTTCACATTGTACCTATAAAGGAAAGTTGAGTAGATTGTATACGTAAGTGTAGTTATTAGGTAAAACAACTATTTTCCTCTTTTCCATATGTTCAGATGATAATCATGTCCTTGGAAATGAGCAATACTGTACAGAATGCTGTTGAAAGTGTTTTGTAATTTGGATATGCAAAAAGGCACAGCTTGAGTAATCAGGACTAGTGTGTGGATATATGATAATCAAATTAATTTAAAACAATATCTGTTTTCTTTCCCATGAGGTTTTAGCCTCAGAAAAAAAATAAAATTGCCAAATTGTGGTCAATGTGGCAATGTAAAAATTACGTTAATTGTCAGTGTCAGAGGACATTTTATGATTTTTGTTTTATGTAAGCCCACTAACCACTTTTTTTCAACATTTGGACTACTTTTGTCTGTCTACATGGAAGAAGGGAAAGGAATGTTCATTTGTATGCTTTGTTTGCAGTGCCTAGTCTATTTAGGTCCTAAACAAAAGCTCTTGAATACTGTTACAAGTGGTGAATATAAGTTTTGATCACAACTTGAGACACTGATCTGCAAACCATAGTGATTCATAGTAATGCACCTTTTTCTCAGTATTTTTTTTTTGATATCACTGATACCATGTGAAGTATGCACATTTAGAATCACATATAAGTATTTATATATGGACCTATGACTTGGTCTGTCAAAGATTGGCAATAATAAAAGTCCAACCAACCTTCCATAGGAGCTGCGTAATCATAGAGCTGCTTTAACTCAGGAGGCATGCTCCCATTTATCTGAAAGACTTCATAGCAATTATGGTGTTGGTATGTGTGACTAGGGATTTAAGCCAATCAGAAATGAGTTGAGGTGTCATCTAAGCCTAATGAGGGACTGATCCAATGTGAATACTGGGATAATGTTTTTAGAAAAACCCAAAAACCACGAACAAAACAAACCAGAGTAGCAACCAACACTGTTATTCAAAACCAGGTTGCTGATGATTCAGTGGTTAACATAGTGGTTAGACTAGTTGGACAAGCAGGAAAATGGGATTCAGGTGTGTCCTCATTCATATCAATGTCTCTTCCTTCCCATGACTGTATGTTAATCACCAGGCCAATGTCTAGGCTAGAGGAAGGTGAGAAGGGAGCTAGGGGCAAAGTTCCCCTCTGTGTCCTCACAGATTTCACAAAATAGAAAATGAATGTTCAGAGGCAGGAGGCAACATGCTGTAACCTAATGTCAGTGGTACTCTGGAAGTGGGGGAGCAAGTTGCTCTGGATTTAAGTCTATTCAACAGACTAGTTTTGAATTTTGTTACATAATCATGAGAAAAGAGACAGAGCTAACCCTGAGAGCTAGTGCACAAAATTTGGCAGGTGCTGTCACTGCTTGGGTGTTGTATAACATTTCCCCTCCCACGGCAGCTGCATTTCGAAAGGAGTGAGCCGTGTTCTGTTCTTCAAAGGCTACTGTAGGCACTGCCCTCAGGAGAGGACTCCCAGTTTTTGGCTCCTGAATAGATGAAGATGCCACCTTTGTGGTGCTGACTCAGACACCTCAGCTTTAACAGGGCGACAGCCACGCCTCCTTGTACAGCATTTCCTCTTGGCCTGGTGACTCCTAGTTAGCATGTGTATTTGATGAGTTCCTAAATTATGTTTAATTCTGAAAAAAGTATTTGGATTAAATACTGGCTGTGGAAATTTTATATCCAGAATGTTTTGCATATTTTATCTGTAATCATGATTTTTCCTGTTTTTTTCCTGCTTATTTCTTTAAACACACTAATATCTCTAGTAGTACCACTTTTTCTTTATGAAAATAACTGGGAGTGTTTTGCTTTTTTTTTTAAAGTAGTCAAGAAGCAACTTGTTTAAGATAAAAATAGGGTTGCAGTTATGAGAAAAGCATCCTGCATATACTTAAAATTAAATCAATTAATGGGAATTTACCCTGAAGCATGATCTAATGTTAACAGCTATTCTGTTAAAATTTTATCGAAAAACGGTCAGATGAAACCTTTTTTTTTCTAACCACCATGCAAATTGATGAACTTTAAAACTTTTACATATTAGAGTGGGCAGAAAATAGCAGTTATGTTTAGTTAAAAAATATTAGACATGAGCAAGCCAGTTTAGCAGGAAGTCTTCTGAGTGCCAGTTTCTGCCTCCTGTATTCACAAAATTAGTGCTTTGTTTTGCAAGTTGATTTGTTAATTAATTTCCCTGACTTGTTAGGTTAAAGGTTGAAGGAATAAAGTTTTTGAGCATGATGCAATTTTATTTTACAGTTTCGTTTTAACAGAAGTTTTACTTTTGAAACTTTTTGAGAAAAATCTCACTAGAATGGCAGAAGCTGAGAGTCTGTACTTGTAGATGTCTTTCTTAATGATCTGAAGACTAATAAAATACTAAGGAGGAAATAGACATTTTGAAGTCCATTCTTCTGGGAGTTTTCATTTGAGTGTCTCTTCACTCTTTTTGGAAGACCAAAAGCATTGTGGCATGTGTTATTTTCCTCTATTATTGTTCCTTATGTCTTTTATTCCTAAATTGCATCAGTAGTACTTGTCTGCAGATTATTTGATAATTTTTAAATTGCAATGATAGCAATTCTGCAGGTCAAATGGAATAGTATTTTCATGACGGATCTGGCTGACTTGTCCCAGCTGATGATCTGCCACAGAGCTGTAACCAAAATCGTGACCTCAGCAGTACTTGAACAGGGCTGTCTTGATGAATCTTAAAAGCTCTGAACATGGGGCACCCTCAGCATGTGTAGCATCCAACCCACTGCTTGTGTAGTGTCGTGCCACGCTGCACTCAGCTACACACTCTGTAGTGTCTCTGCACAGTCTCTTTCATCAGCCGTCAGCCCAGCTGGGCACTGATTTCACAATGGGTTTGGTTCATTTGGGTCTAAGATGACACTGTGTTAGAACAAAACCAGCTTCTAAATGCATGGAGTATCTACTGCCTAGATGTACTAATCCAGCCATATACCTGGCATCAGTGTCTATGTGGTTTCTGGTCATTGACAGTGTTTTGTGTTGGCATTTAAGTTTGGTAAAGCTGTTTTCATGTTTCTATCACAGATGCTAATTGTGGCTTTAAGAAGTCTCGGGATATAATCTTGGTAATGTGGGAAACAAAGTAAATGTGGAATGGAAAGCACATTTCTTCTTTATCTCTTACCTGCATTATTACCAACTTTTGAATGGATGAAACATATGCTTGTATTGTTTAAATCATTGCAATGTGTAGTGTGGTGGTATATTTGCATTTGGACAGTTCTGTGTATTTTGCTTTGTGTCCCCTTTTTGGAGATGGGGAAGCAGCTAAGGGAAGAAGAAAAAGTTGCCCACACAATGTTAAAACATTTGAAGAAATACTATGTTAAACACCACTTTTTAAAGGCAGGCACTGGTGATTGCGAGTAAGAGTGGCAGAACACAGTTGTATAGATGAAACAGTGAATAAATCTACAATAACATTTCAGCTAGAATAATAACTTATGTTTTTGCTGTTGAAGCAAATCTCTCAAACATCAATTTGATTGCATTTGGAGTAGTCTCAAACTGGGTTATTTTTGGATAAGACTGAGTCTAAAATAAAAACTGAAATATGGTACATTCTGTTTGAACATAAACACTTCTTTTACTGTGAGAGTAAAAAGAAGGTTGTCTGGGTCGGTTTTAGAGTATTCATAGTTGGAGATATTCTCGGCATGATCCTGGGCAATCAGCTCCAGGTCGCCCTGCTTGAACAGGCCAGGTTGGACAAGCTGACCTCCAAAGGTCCCTTTCAGCCTGAACTGTTCTGTGTTTCTGTGAAATTGGATGACGTGTTCTAGAACTCTCTCTGCTATCAGGGCTTCAGTCTGCAGGACTAGTCTAGAGCTAGTGGAAAGTAAAGCTCTTGCCAAAAGCAGCTCACGTGGGCATCCAGTTCTCAGCAGCCACTCTCTTAGTTCACAGACATTTTATTGCAAAGTGCTACTTGCCAATGTGGTAACATCACGTAGAGCTGAGTTAGCAAGTCCTTTGGTGTTGGTTTCTTTGCTCTGGAGCACACAGGGCAAAAAGGCCAAAAGTTGATACAATTACTTTGTATATTGGATCTGTACAGACATAGCCCCTTGAGACATTTTTTTGCAGGCTACAAGACTGTGGTATTTTGGCTGCCAGCACCTGATAGATAGGCACCAGTCCAATCTAAATGTGTGTAGCATTGGAATATCTAGTTAATCTGAATTTGTAGGCTTTCCTGATAGTTGCTTGATGACTTAGCACACCCCAGACTCTCTTCATTTAGTTCCATGTTGGACAATTATGTATTCTTTATGGCTTGCCAAAGGTAAGTAGAAGAAATGAGTAGGGGAAGATAATACTGAGGTTGAATGGCACAGGAGTCATGGGAAGAGATGAAAGTATTGCACTAGATGGTGGGGGAGGATGTATGCAGCCTAGGGTTGGTATGATGAAGGTTCATCTGCACACTCAATTCTGGAGCTCCTGCTGTGTATATTAGGCAATGAAATAATGCACTGACATGCTCTGACTGCTCAAAACAGGACTTCCAGGGCAAAATGCCATCCATACTTACTCACCCTGCTGGATAGCATTGTCTGCAATTTTTCTCAGGCTGTTTCTACAGGTATTCAGTCTTGGTGGTGTAGAGAGACCTGGAATTCTCTAAGAAGCTGTACTTCAGGAAAAGGTGACTTTGCTGCATCTATATAAAAGTGCTGCTGCAAAGAGAAAATGTGAACAAAATTCTGGAGCTTCCCTCAGGCTTGGAGCCAAGAGCAGGCTTGCAGCTGATTGTGAGACATCTGTCATCAGCAGGAGCTGCCAGTAGTGGAGCTGGGGGCTACAAATGAGAATGACAGAAGTACATGATGACCTAGTGAAAGGAAAGGATTTTCTAGGACAAAGGGTAGCAGTTCATGATAAGAAGGCAAAATAAACTATGAAGAGGACAACCAGGTGTGTAGTGGAGGGGTGGAGAGGGTAACTAAAGCAGACAAAACCACACCAAGAAATAGGCTGTGAGTGAGCAATATTGGGGACAGATAGTAAAATGCATGCATTGGTGAGAAAGGAAAGAGCGTGGTGGAAGAACTGGTAGGAAATTAAGAGCAAAAGGGCCAAGAAATGAAGGATGCAAAATCCCAGAAAACACTCACTGCATTAAGGGAAGAAAAAAAACCCCAAAAATGTATATATATACTATATAAATATATGTGCACTACTTTTCTTTATAGTCTATTGCTAATGTCAGAATGAATGCTAAACAATTTAAATGGAATGGTGTCTGAGATTAATTCTCTTCAGCTGTACGTCTCCCAGGCAAATGTGTGAGAACTGCTGATGTGTTCATCTTGTTCAGATCACATGAATGTGAACACAGCAGAGATTTGACTTGGTGTTCCTCTCTACAAATATAGAAGGGAAAAAAAAAGGAAAAGAGAGAGCCTTGCCTGGGAAGAAAGGGAGGGATCCCATTATAAATGAGAGTCATACGACATTCCTTCTGGAGATGTGTTGAAATTTCCCATGGGAGGAAGAAAAATAAACAAAGGTTGGTATTACTAATAAAAGAAATATAGTTGGCAGCCAAGGAAACAATAATTATTTGATCGCACTGTCCCACAAAGTTAGCAACAGAAGCAACACCAGTTAACAGCAACAGGCCAAATGCATCTTACTTTCGACCAACCCTACATGTTGTTACACCAGGGCCGTTTGCCTGTTGTTTGCCTTACTGTTCTGAGAGCAGTGCTCTGCCAGGAAAATAAATATGTCCTGACTTTTCACCTTTGCTGCTTTACTCTTCTTATGGCCACAGTGTTCCCGAGGGTTTATTGTGTTTGTCTTCTCATAGCTATTGTGCAGCAAGCAAGGAGTAGCTATTATCTCTGCTTCACAAATGAGGGACAGAGCCTGCAGGAGAGCAGTGCTTACAGCTGCACAGCTTATGGCAGGCAAGGGACTTTGCAAATCACAGGCCAGCAGCTTTCTTTGCTCACTTTCTGAGGTGACAGAATCAGTAGTAGAATATTAGTACTGGGAGGGCAAGCATAATGGTTTTTCTTGAACAGTCAAGTTTACCTACCAGGAAATAAATGAACAAAGCTTGCTATTGAAAAAGAAAATTTAGAAAAATCCTTGAATCATAACTTCAGAAATTTCAAGAGGAGATCCATATAGCCTTGAAAAGCACATTAATAATGAAATATCTGTTTGTGTTGCAGCAAGATCCTATTTGAAATGAGTGAAATTTCATTTTAAGTTCAAACTGGCAAAGCCTGTTAAGGCCAAATTGTAACAGCCATTGCTATTTATTAAGAGAGGTGTGTGATGAGCTTGACGAAAAGGAGTCTGTGCAGTGCTCTGGTCATGCTTCCAGCCTGCTGACAATGTGGCCACAGCATTTACTCTGCCCTTCCTCAGAGGTAACCTCACTGAATGGCACCACCTAGTTTAGCTTTGTCATGCTGCAAGCAGTTGTTCTGCATTCTCAGTGATCCTATCTTTACTAGCAGCGTGTAGTGATTTGTGGGAAGGTTTGTTCCTCGATCACCAGGGATTACATAAAAAGAGCGTGCCATGGCAAGTAACACTTTCTCATACCTGAGTGCAATGCTGAAAGTGACTGAGAGTCAGTACTCCGGAAAGAGTCCAGGCTGATGCTGCTGGGAAGGGTTAGATTGTTTGACATAAACTCAGTCCTCTGGGCTGTAGAATGGATGGGTGCTGGATGTTCCCAAAACACCAATTACTGTGCTTCTATAGGGACTGTAGCACACTGTTTCTCATCTGTAGGAAAACAAAGCCCTGTGGCTAGATCTTCTTTCCTGATTGTTTTTTCGTTGTTTGTTTCAGTGATGTCCATTTCTTATGTTACTACATTAGGGTATCTACAAGAGCTTCAGGGTCATCTTTGCTTTTTGAAACTGAATCTTAGAGTTTTTCTTCTATCTTTGTATCTGTGTTTGGCATCTCTATTCCCTAAAAGGGTTCAGTGTCAGGTTGCTACTTCCTGTTAGAGTACTTCAGAGAACAGAAGAGAAAGAACAGCATCACTTTGAATTGTCAAGCTTTTTTATTACAAAAACATTATAAATTGAATAGTGATTTTAAGCATAGTCATCTTTTAGTACTTGCTGTATAGGAGGGAAGCATACCATGCAAATTGCTGTTTCTAATCATACTTCTTTTTTTAAGTAGGCTTGAAGCTTTTTAGGTAATGTTAAATATATTTTTGTTATTGAAAGAAATCCAAACCTGAAACTACACTGGTAGCTGAAGACTGATAGTTGTTCAGTGGTCTTTGTGCTGGGACCTTTGCATATGGCCGTGTATGAAACTGACTGTGCTTCATTCTGTAGTGTTCATTTATGACATGAATTTTTACTGTAAGTGAAGGTAACTGTTCTTACTTCTGACATAACTCTGCAAAGTTAGATATCAACAATATTTTTTCAAAGAGGTCATACATTTATCTTTCATTAGACATTTGTGTGCAGCTATTTAAAAATGTTAAACTCATGAATTAATATGAAAGCAATCAGTTCAAATATGCTATTCTTAAGAGTGATATGAAAAACAGCATGTAGAAATGAGAATTCTTGAAATATTTTATTTCCCTTTTCAGTAACAGCCTTGCTTGTAAGAAATAAAACAGCTGTATTTTAGTTTCCTCGTTTGGTTTCCCTCTGTGACAAACGGTGATAACAATGCATCTCAATCTCCTTGCAATTCTTTGAGATATTTGAAAGGAAAATGCAAGCGAATAATTCAAATATTTTATAATAGTGCTCTATGTGGTTTATTTTCCTCTCTCTGAAGAGTGCTTGAAAACCTATTTTATTCTTGCCTGTTTCAAAATGGGATAAAGAGTTTTCTGTATAGCTAGATACTTTGGTTAACACTCTTGAATTGGAAAAACCATTTTAAGAGCTCTGGATAGACTCAGGGAGGTTAGCATATGGCTTTGCACTCGTGTGGATATTGGGCAGTGGGCTAACTGCATGCATTAGAGATGACTGCCAGCAGGATTGTATAGATAGGGCCTGCTCCTGGTGCCAGTAGAGGGCACCCGAGNCCCCCCCCCGCGGGTCCGGCGTGAGGATGGAGCGGCAGGTTCCTCCCAGAACTGAAGCTCCTTCGTTGGTGTTCCTAGTGAAAACTAAGCCTCTGCCAGGCCTGCTGCTGAGTGTGGCCTGGGAAACTTGTGTTTCAAAACTGTCACGTTGTGAATTGTACATTACTTTTTTTCTACTGAGGGTCGCCAGTTTCTTTCCAGTTCTCAGCACTTGTTTTGCTTTTGTGTTTTGTTTTTTTTTTTTTTCCAAAGCATAGAATATATTAAATGAATGCATCCATGAGAATACTGCAATGAGAAGAATTGGAATGGTACAATTAGAGGAACACTGCTTCCCATTTTGAACAAAAGCAGTGTTGACAAAAATCTACAGGAGCAGGTCAGCCTTTGTTGAACGATATTCCATTTCCCATTTTATATGCACTACAGGGCAGTCCCTTGCCTTTGATGGAAATAAACACACTGTTTGTCAGTCCCAATGGAAGCAGAATTCTTGAATGAGCGTAAAGTTCCCTTTTATAAGAAAGCAAGTAAGAACAATCCTTGGTGACTGGTCTGACGCCTACTATTACTGGTTTATCAAAGCCTCCACCCATTCCATGTGGATAATGGACTCACTCAGTTCTTAACATAATTATTAGTCTAGACTGGAGACATGTCAGGTTAATAGTTCCACAGAGAAGGATTTTCTCCTTTAAAAGCAGGTGGGAGCTTGAATCATTGGGCTAAATCTGGAACATGCTCCTGAAGACCGTGGTTTGGTCCCATTGGCAAAGATTGCTGTACTGGGAACCACTCCCAGAAAAGGCAAAACGTGAATCACAAATAAGCTGTTTGATTCCCTGTTGAAAGGATCTAGTGAAAAAGTCTCAAGAGCAGCATAGGCTAAAGGATTTTCCATTAATGATGAGTTTCATTTAATGTTTGGCCTTGGCCTACTGCTGTACAGAAATTACTGTACCCAAATGTCTGAATCATTTCTAGAAGTGTCAGATAGAGTGTCTTTTGCTAAACTGTAATGTAAACCATGCTTGATTTGATTAGATAGCTATTTCCTCAGCTGGTATTGGATAGATAATCTGAAACAAATGCCTTCAATTGTCCCTGAAAAGAGAACATTAACTTTGTGATTATATTTTGGCTTTGGTGACCTATTCAAAGGATGGTGTCTTAACAAAAAAAAAAAAAAAAAAAGCAAATAGTGTAATTCATGCTTTCTTAGCACTTCTTATAACACAGCTTCACTGATGACTTACAATAATTCCTGCTTCCAGACTATTCTGGGAAGTCAGGAAATTTGTAAGATAGGAATTTCTGTGCTTATATCTGTACTGATCTTAAAAGCTGGGAAAGGTGGTTATTCATTTTTGGTTATGGAAGCAGCGTTTATCAAAGAAAGCTTCAGATTTTTACAGTGTCTGAGAGCATTTATATGTCTAGCTAGCATGGGTGAAGTAAATAGTGGGTCAGCATTTCCATTATGAACCTTCATTTTCAGTATTTTGTAGTAGCAGGAATCACTATTTTTTTTCCAAGTGGAAACCTGGCATGTAACATCTCAATCCAATTATTTTTTTATATTTTGAGACAAACCAGTTTGTCTATTATTGAGTTTTATGGGAGATCTTAAATGTTTTTATGGCTTCAGGTGCCTTACTATATTCCTATAACAGTGCAGGAATTAGTTAAAGTTTTGCATTAAAAGCAAAGTTTTCAATATATATTATATATTTCAATATATATTATTTGAACCATAAACCCCCTTGTAAGCAATACCTGCAGAGCATTAATGTTAGAGCAGAACCACCAGCAAGTTAACAATTCACAGAAATAAGTACTTTTCCTTTCATTGTCCACACATTATAATCCACAATTCTCTGAAAAGCATATTAACTTCCTTGATGAAGAAATAACTTCATCACTGGTTTGAAGTAGTGTTCAATTTATAGAAACAAAGTGTATTTGTAATGCCAAGTAAGTCTGTAAGATGCAACACCATATTTAAAATTTACACTTTTCCCCTGATTAGAGTGTTTTCTTTGCCCACCCAATTTCTGTGCTTCATTTTACTAATGAATGATAATGGTAGCAACAATGATAATGAAAATAATAATGGATCTTAATAAAAATACAATGTCTTGCTTCACAAAAACTTTGGAAAGCAAGTGTATTCAGTGAAAAAATGCAGTCTGATACTCGGTTTTGTATCACATGTGTTTTAGATACACCTGAATCCTTGTGAAATTGAGGAACTTCATCACAGGATCGGTCTGAAGAAGGCAAGTGAGATGGTTGGCTGTGTGCCTGTCTTTATAGCTGATGTTAATAGGCTGTACAGGTACAAATACCTATGGGAGCAGCATTTTGAATGCCCCTGCTGAGCAGATTCTTACAGAAACCAAAGTGTACCAGCAATCCATGGTGATCTTGCTGTGGTCTAATGTCAGGAATACACAGTAAGTTTAATGATGACTCCAGCATTACTATTTAATATGCATTTGCCTGTTCCAAACACATTATTACTATTAGGCTCGTCATCATTACAAAGAGTTCAAAATCAGGCCTCAGACTGAGTAATCCTGTACAGTTCCAGGGAACATGTTGCAGATAAATGTCTGTTTTATTCCATGGCTGAAGGCATCAATGTTTCCTCTTACGCTCCTTCAACCACCCTTTTTTTTCTTGTATATGTAATTAGGTTAAGCTGCCATACTAGAATATGAAACTAACTATCTTGGGTTTATGAAAGGCAGAGGCTGTTTTCACTAATTCAGACCCAAAGAATATATTTTGTATAGCAGCAGAAGGGGAAACTACTTGTCCTAGTACCCTAGAACTTGATCTTTTATAAAGTTTAGTAAAATTTTCCTTTAAGTGAAACGTTTGGGTTTGTAATACATTGTTTCAGTAGCATCAGTGTAATAGCATTTAAGCCCTAAATGAGCACGTTTAAGCAGGATCTCTTGTGGTTCAGTGCTAACTGCATTCCTGAACCCTCCCTTGGCCATTGCAGCCTTTCTGCAAGTGAAAGAGTGAGAGAATCTTCACTGTGATTGACATCAAGAAGGGATCATCTCTCTGGGGCAGTGACTGTGGCTGACTCACTGTCATCCCTCCCTGCTGGACTACAAATATGTATAATAATAGAGCTCTATGAGGGGTGAGACTTTCTGGCATTGTGTTACTTGTATTAAGCCACAGGGATTTAAGATCTTCTTGGGTAACCTTACCGTAGTTATCTCTGAACTGGCAAACCCTGGTGGAAAAGAATTATTCCAGTGAAACGACTCCCTTGTTTGTAAAAACAAATGTTAGAATAATACAATGTGAGTGGAGATATTAAATATTTTATGTAATTATTTCCTTTAATAACAGCCATAACATAAAGCATGTAATTTTTCGTAAAGTCTGTATTAGAGTCATGCTGACTTTTTGTGATATCATGTAAAAACAGGAACATATGAAACATCAGAAAGTGGGCAAGTTCACTACACAGAACTTGGTTCTTGGCAGTCATCTCAGTTTAGGGAGTTTGTTGTTTCTGAGGCTGCCATTTCAGAGATGTTTATTGTCATATGATAACCTGCACAAGAAATTAAACCTTTCTGTGGTTTGGCTTTTGTAGCTACTATTGGACCACTAGTGGTGAAAAGATGATGTAGCATTTTTCCTGAAATCATTTTGGTTTTGTAGTAATAGAAAATTAAATTGATTTCTTAGCCTCAATTTAGTGTCAAAGATTAATTAATTGGTTTTGTTTTATCAGGATACATTGTAAGGCTTGTATCCTACATGAGTGATATGTTATAATAGAACTAAAAATGTCCCTTAGATTCAAATATTCCTGAACTTCTTTCCTTTTCTTAATATTTAATAATCGATGCAGAGCTTAGGAGATTTAACTGTTATTTTATTCTTAGTTTAGAACTTGGAGCAGAAGAATTCTCATCTAGCTTTAGGGGTCGACCCAGTCCCCTAAATAACTGATGAGAAGAGAAGGAGACCTGCTCAACTCCTGTTTTAGGAAATGTGTGGCAGCGTAAGTGGGAACCCTTATCCCTTGCAGCTGCCTGTCTTTCTTTTGCCTGCAAGGGCTATTGTGCAGAACTGGTGTCTACACAACTGCCTTGAGCAGCATCTTAAGCTGATGTTTGAATCCCTTTCCAAATGTACAGAATCTGGGGACAAGTTTAAAAAGTGCAGATTTAGAAAAAAATTAAGAAATATTGACTCTGGGGTTTGGGGTTTTTTTTTTTTTTAGTTGTTTGGGGTGGGGTTTTTTGGTTTTCTTTTTTTTTGTTTGGTTTGGATTTTTTTGGGTTTTTTTTGTTTTCCTCTGAATGCATGAAGTTTAGTTTTTAAATGTTTCTTAGAAGTTTTGTGGGATAGAAACTTTTAAAAATTAAACTTGAGGAATGCAGTATCATCACAAACCTTGGGACTATATTTTCAAGACAAAGTTGTTAAATATCCCACGAGCCATGATGAAATTGTGAAGACTGTCCATACTGGTAGACAGAGACAGCTTTTTGATTGACCATGTAACTGTGACCTGTTATTTTTTCTTCATTGCTGTCATTCTTACTGATACCAATGGTGTTCTCATTGCTAGTAGTAACGCATCGTTGCAGACTTTATTAAGTTCGGGGGCAGCTGGACTTCTTTTTTTGTGACTGACTGTGCAAGAAAAGATCTCTTGTGAAAACAAAAATGCCCTTTATATGATAAGATTTTTATTTGTTTCTTGGTTGATTTGGGATATATTTTTTTTCTTGATTAAGCCTTGTGTTAAGCCTGGAAACTATTTGTTTTGCAACCTTGAAAAGCTCAGTAGAGCTGTAACGTTACAAATTAACTTCATTTAAAGCTTTTGTCAGAATTGCTGTATAAAAATGCTGTCCATACATAACAGAATCTAAAGAGAATTAGGCAATAAATAAGTACATCAAATACATTTGCAATGTAGTATGCAAAACAGTTAAACCAACCGATATGCAGCCTGAAAGCCTGGCTGAAAAGATTCCTGAAACATCTCTCAAGGTGTTTTTGGACTTCAAAAGTATTGTGAGGAGATATTCAGTACTACTGTTGAGAATTTATGTCACTGTTGCTGAACTGTATTTTACAGACTTAATTTATTATTTATGACATTATTTTAAGTGTGTATCTTAGGAAAACTAATTCTTTAAAAACAAAACCAAAAAAAAAAAAGAAAAAGCAGTAAAATTCTTATTTGGTGTTGTCACTGGAACTGAAGGTCTAGTCTAGGTTAACTTCTACTCATAGGAAACAACCTGCAGGGCATAGAACTTTATCTCGACCTCTTTACTGTAATGGCTTTTCCCCATTTCCTCCATTCTTGTGGAAAGCTGTGACACAAGCTACCCGGCTGCATCTGTTTTGACTCTCATTTATGATGGGAGCTGGTAGAGGAAATGTTTAGTGTTCTTGTTCCAGATCTATGCAACTTCAGGCGATGCTTAATTTGTCCTTGATTTCTTTGGTGGATGGTGTGTACTGGATTAACAACCCTCCAGGGCAGGAGTGCGTGCAGTGTGACTTCACTTGAGTTGTACCTTGAGAAAGCCACCAAAGTTAGAGCAGATATGGGACTGCTCTGAGGAATTTTCCTCAAAATTATGTATCTCCAGAGGCAAATCTGTGTAAGAAAATTTTTACACAGGACCTGATAAACTTTGTCCTGTAGAAATTACAAAGGCAATCTGAGTCCAAATGTTGTATATCTCTGCCATTTTTTTCTTAAATTTTTTTCACCAATAACCTTAGCGCTTGATGACTTGAACTACAAAAAGAGAGTTGGCAAGTGAAATAAAGTCAAATAACATCACGTGTCTGTAAAAAAGACATAAAAAACTGGGCCAAATGACTATTTTTGTAGAGTTTCTCTTTCCTTAGTCAGAAAAATAGCTTTCACGAAGAAATATTTAGTAATTGGGAGGGAATAGAAGAGTGGAAGGGTCTTTCGATATCCTTTTTTACAATTCTTAATGTAATGGGTGAAGAACTCATTTGGTACTGGTCATGCTACACTAATTTTTGTTTATTTTGGGGACAGTGAGATTGCTGGTTTTGTTTTTTTTTTTTTACTACTGCTGTGGTTGTCCTTCTTGCTCTGCTAACCTTTAAATCTTTATTCCCTTATGGCACTGTATGTAGAACATGAAATTCATGACTTAATATGCTTTCATATCCTCTCTTTGCCAAACTCAGAAAAAAATAAAATTAATTATTTTTGCCCTTTAATATTTCATTTTCTAGAATGTAGACATTGCATTGTCAGAGTTTTTCAGAGGGCTTCTCTACTTCCAGGGTTGAAATTTGCCATTCGCCTGAATGAAAATGGAATTATTTGCAGAAAACAAAAAAAGAAGAGGGTGTTAAATATAAATACACACACAATTTCCACTCTTAAGAATTAACTGTTAAGACATGAATGTGTGGGCTCCTTTACATGGTAATGGCTTAAAGTAAGAATTTGGCTGTGATATATAAATAATTTCTCCCCATTAGGTGTTTGTACACTCTCTACAGTATTGTAAAGAAGTGAAAAGGAAGTTAAAAAAAAGGGCTTTTAAGATAATGATAGCCTGCTTTCGTACAGTGTAATTCTATTCAAAGATTTTTAAAAATAAAATTTGCAGTTGCAAGGAGTGAACATCACAGCTGAGAAGCTACATAAATATACTTTCAACCCACTCTTTCTCTCTTACTGAGTGGAAATAAAGAAATTGTTCTGGGAAAACCCGTTCCTTAGGAGAAAGCTGCAGAATAAGGAACTGCATGACCATAGTTCCAACACTGTTGTGGTGCAATAGGCTGGCAGTGTCAGAAGCATTTCATACCATCAGAGATCTTGTGCAGTGAGGACCTGATTGGGAGACAGTAAGCCACATTTAGAGCGTCTTTACACCTGGATTTTTGTAGGAAGGTGTTTGGTCTCGACCATTTGGAGTACTGTCATTGCTTCATTGGTGACAGCCATCCAGCTGCTTGGTTTGCAGTGTACAACAATGCAAGATGGAAGTGAAGGACTCCTTTTCCAGTTGAGGCTGGGAAATGTCAGTCATCTGGCCAAGCTGCTGTGCATTGTGCTCTGCTAGTGAATGCTGGGCATAGTAGTACAGTGGAGGCCAGCACTGTTTTTTCTTTTTTTGGTAAGGATGCTATGGAGAGTCACCAGTGTTTAGAAAATCAGCCTGAAAACATGGTCCAGTCTTACCATGAGATGGTCTGCTGGGCTGTGCTGTGTTGTTCTGAATTGGAAAGATGAGTGCTACTAATGCCTTTTCTTCCCTGTGTCACTGAAATGAAATTTAAAAGATGTATATATTTATTAGCTTTTTTCTCTGTTTGTTTGTGTTCAATATGTGCTATTGTCCAAGTTGTAGCATAGCCTGATGTATGATATTTAAGAAAAGCCTACTTTGGGTTGCCATCTGTATATTTTTCTTAGGTAGAAGCCCTCTTGGATTTCCACCTTCCCCCCACATCTCCCTAGCAGCGTTTCAAACAGTGATGAACAATAGCTCTGATTACTCCACACAGACTGTGTTCCTTCAGAATGTATTATCTCAACAGGGACTTGAGTGAAAAGAAAGCTATTTCCTTGTTTTCTAGCAATAAGTCAATGGACTCTTAAGAGGACAAGCTTTGCCACAGATGCAGTTCTTAGGCTATGAGCAAGCAGAAGATAAAAGAGATCAAAAGCTTCAAATTCTGGTGGGGGGGAAAAAGCTGCTGTTAGCAAGGGGCCAAAAGCTATAGCAACACAACCATTCTCTAAGAAGTGAAAACTTAAAAGGAACTTTAAAAATGTGTATCAAACAAAATCTAGTGTATATCCTCTGTGGACAAAGGAGCATATGCAGGCTCTCCACTTTCTATCTCCCAGTGAAAGGTAAACAAAACTCTTGTTTGATTGGTCTCTTTTGTATTCGCCTGGTTACATAGAAGACAGTGGGGGAAGGAGCAGCTTAGGAGCTGGAAGGACTGTGCTCAGCAAAATGCTTTTTATTGTTCAGGGACCCGAGTTTTAACTGCTGGGTGGAATTAGTGTATAAAATATAGCTTTGCAATGACTTAGGTTTTATTAGAGAATTATATTTCATTTGATCACGCAATTCTCATTTAAGGGACTCACAACTTCCGCTGACCTAAACAACAACTGAATCAGAAGGAGACCACTAAATTATCCCTGGTACTAAAGCAGCATTCAGGCTGTCATTTGAAGTATCTCGTATTTCTTTCTTGCTGTACATAAAAGCATTTACTGCAGAGGACTTTGAGGTTTGTTACATTAGCAAACACATTAAGTTCTGAAGATGAAATCTATCTTACTAAAAATGTAAAAGTAATTATGTAATATGTAATAATATATAATTTGTGACTCCTTATAGTCTTCTGTGCCTTTTGTACAAAGCAGGTTACTGTTACCTGCACCCAGGAGATGCAGTTCTTGTCACTGGAATATATGCTGGATTTCAGAGATACCACTTCTCACTCTTTTCTTGTAGGCCATATTACAAATAAAATATTTTCATGCAATTGACAACAAAGAACAATTATGTGGTGTGACATTTTGTTCTCCCAAATTTTAGTTACAGTCTTGTTTTCTCAGGGAGAAGTGCTGTCAGGTCATTTTTCCATTCTGTACAAGTAAACGGGGAAGCTACTGTGCCTCTGACGTCCTAAATTTGGAGGGAAAATTATCAATTAATTATCTTTTCCCATTGAGGGAAAATGCTTCCCAATTAATTGCAGAGTTTATGGAGTGGTTGCTGACTGTGGAAAAAGATTCAGTTTCCATGATAAATATGTGAGAATATTATCAGAGGTTTCACAAGAACTTCTGCTTGTTGTGCACAGAGTGGGAGAGACAGCAAGCTGTAAAATATTATGAATCTAGACAGATTATGCTTTTTTTTGTTTTCTCCAGCTGAACTAGATTTGGTGATGCTGCAATTTTTGCATTCTTTTCCTTTTCCTAACGTGAAATATTTTACAGCGATGCATCATTTGAAACACTTGTAAGTCTACGCATGTTCAGATATGCAAAAGTCTGAGTGAAATTTAGTAAATAGATGTAAACATTTTTTTCACCCTCACATGAAACCCTCATATGTCTACCTAAAACATCTCAAATTTTTATATGAGACTGAATAGTGTTTTATCAGATCACAAAATATTTTATTGGTCAAACGTTTAACATTACTAGAGTGATAGAATGAGAATGAAAAATATCTAAATGTTTTTTTTGGTTTGATTTTTTTGCCTTTATTTCATTCCATTCTAATGCCACTGGAAAAATTAGGCTGCTGCTTGTCTTTTTTTGTTATTTCAGATTTAGCATACTTCAAGTTGTACTACTACAATCCTCAGCAATTCCTTAAGCCTTCAGAAACATAGCCAGACCTTTTACAAATCCTTAACAAAGAGTTCACATCATTATCAGAGAAAGTGATCTTTTCTCCCTGTTCCAATATCTGTATGCCTTCTATAGCAGTAATCCTTTAATTTAATAAAGATAAAAATGCAATAGCTTGGTTAAGTAATACAGGACACGTAACAGCATTCCTGGTTTATCTGGCTGTTTAGCCTTATTGATCTAATTACAGATTAATTATCCACCTGAGTGCACTGGTCTTTTATACAGTATGTAGATTCATTTAAATCTGCATTCCTCTAAACCCTTTTTTTAAAAAAGTGCTCATGAGTCAAATATCTCACTAGCATTCATGGTCCAGAAATTCTTAAGTTTAGTAATTACCTTGGCTCAGCATCCCATGTGGAGCAATTCCATTATGGTGATCAGCAAACAGTGCCCTGTATTAATCCTGTGTTAGCCAAATGAACTAACTGGGGAATTGGAGTCCAACCCTTATCTTAGGCTTTAGAGTGTGCAATATGCAAGATTGAGATGTTGGACTTGCAACATCCTTCTCTAAGTTTCGCATTACTTTAGCATTATCTGGATATAAATATAAATTGTGGAGCCTTCCTCAGCTAGCAGTACAGGAGAAGGTCTGCTTTATTTTAATCGGTCTAATATTTGTTTCAATATCTCTGGTATTTTGGCTCTGCCCACCGTTAATAATTCATTTGGTCACAGCCCTACATTTCTCTATGACATGTTCTTTTTAAATGTCTTAATGAAAAGATCTTAACAGTATCATTATGAGGCTTGGTTTTTCTTTTAATTTTGGTCCATTTCTTTTGCTTTAATAGGCAGAATATATGTCCTGTGGTTTTCATCAGGATTTAAGAGGATTTTATGTGGTATGCAACATTCAGCAGCACTTCCTTTAGAAACTCTTCAGTACCTACTAACTTCCTACCTACCTTCGGTACCTAATTGCGCATTGTCAAATTGTCTTCAAATCAGAAGATTTTCCTCCTCATGTTATTTTGCATCAGGTTCTTCAAATTGACTAAACACTACTGTATGATATTGTCAGTTGGAAATAATGTTTGCTGTATTAATGTTTCTTTCTTTTTGATGGCAAAAAGAATTTACTTGAATTCTGACATGCTTTTCTCAACTTTTCTGTCCCTATTTTGCTTTTGGGAGTGGTCACTGAGATGAACTGGCATTATTTGCGGGTTTTGGGGTATGGTACTGGACATGATTAGTTGGAGCAGCCCAAAACAGAGCCAGGGACTGGAATAACAGTTAAGCAACAAGTCAGGTCTAATGTCTGGCCTCCCTCCTAGCTCACTTTTATTTAGCTGTATACTTCCATCCCTTGAAGGGTTTACAATATGATGGATGACCTTCTTGAAGGTTTCCTGAAGTTAGGAATTTGTTGAAAATATCACTGTTAAGAAACTTTCATAATTTATGCGTGAAATCAGTCAAATAAATGGTGTGGTCCTTCCTACTTGAAGTGTGTGTGTGCATATGTGTA
Source organism: Oriolus oriolus (assembly GCA_013400235.1). NCBI lineage: Eukaryota > Metazoa > Chordata > Aves > Passeriformes > Corvidae > Oriolus > Oriolus oriolus. Next base: position 170,778 of record VXBT01012444.1, on the reverse strand, counting down.
ACGACTGAGTTGTCACCAAAGCATTCTCAATAATAAGGAGACTTTATATTTCTCTCTGAAAAATTATGAATCTCCAACTGGTCTGGTCTCTTTCACATAGCTACAGAATTAGTGTTTTGCCTATGGGCTTATAAAATTGCCTGTGATTATCCTTGGCTTCTGTACACTTCTCCTGCTGGGCTGTACTACCTCCTAGATACATTCAATTTTAGCTTAACTGTTGTGGGGATATAGATTGCAGCTAAAGAAACAGGAATATTTGTCCTTTGTTTCCTCCAGTAGTTAAGTATTGCAGATGTTCTTCCTTTTCATGCTTTTTGTTCAAGTCTTCGATTCACTACTGTTTTCATCAGCTGTGTAGTTTGTTAGCCTATTCTATGTCTTATCTTTAATTTGCAAAGGCATTGTTTAACTTTTAGTACAGTTCCTGGGTTATTACAATGCTACTGTTTGTATTTTCCAGGCTATAGTTTCATATCTGTGGCTTAAATCGTGTAATGACTTATACATGCCTTTTATACAGTGGAAATTCTTGCAGTTTCAGTGGGAACAGTCACAGGGTAATAATTTTATGGAGTGACAAAATGTTGGTAAAAGTTTGCCAATAAGCAGTATTTTTCATAATGAGGCAATATATATTTCTTGAGCACTGTAGCTTCAAATGCTAGAGGCACTTCTGTCCTGCTGTATATTTTTCCTTTATCTGCAGTTGCATGTATTTTATCCAGTATAGGAGTACTCCTCTGAGTGGCTATTGTTTTGGAAACACTGCAGTGGGTTTTTGATGAGAAAGGCAGATAGTAAGCCTAGCCAGACGGAGAAGACTGCAGTAGTGCCACTGACTTGAGAGGGGCCAGGGCCCAGACCCTGAACCTTAGTGCTCATTGAAATGCTGCTGCATCTTCCTGCCCTTTGCCATTTACCAACTGCACATTCTCTAAAGTCCTTACCATCTTGTGCTGTGAACCGGGTGAGTACCCAGACTGTGGGTAAGTGGCCAATGTAGTTGTTGCCAAGAAAACTGGAAGTCCCAGTCTTTTCTCCATATTCTTTTGCACTTCTACTCCTATTTCTAGCCATATGGTTCCACCCCTTCCCCCGTGTCAGCTTTTGCAGTAAGACAAATTCATCTTACTAGTCTGGCAGGAAGCTAGTCAGGTTTTCTTCTGCTGTATTTTTCTGCCAGATTAGTAAAATGCATTGGCTTGCAAAAGGATCTGATGACAGCTTACTTTCCATACAGACAACTGTCTGAGAAAAGAGCTCTGACAAGCTACGCCATCTCTGAAGCAAGCTTCTCCACAGCCCACCTTCTCCCAAGAACCCCTGGGCTCAATTTTGGGGAACACATGCTAGATGTAAGTAGAGGGCAACCACAAAGCTGCGGCTTTGAGACTGCCATTTCCCACTGGAATTTCCCTTGTGGAGTGAAATCACTTACTTTGGGCAGTTGGATAATCAGAAAAAGAGGTCTCATTCATCTTGATTTGAAGGTCAGCCCCGAGGCACACGTGTTGAGTCTTTAGTGCAGTTTTGAACTGCATGGAACCAAGGACTGTAGGTGCTACAACACCTTTAATTTATGGAATATCTTTGGAGGATTTTTAATTAATTAATTAATTTCTTAATTTTAAGAAGACCCTCTTTGTAACATTGCCAGACTTTTCTAATCTGGTGTAGTGCAAAAGAACACAGTCCTGACTCTAGGTGGGCATTATTTTAGAGTAGAGGTTGCTTAGAGTAAGAGACTATCCTGTTTACTGCTACATGTTTTCAAGATGATTAAGGACATTGAAGATGTAGTTTGGGGGCTGGCAGTGAATGCCTGTTCCTCAGCAGTGACAAGAATAAGGAGAGCAATGTATTTGCTCCAAAAAAAACCCCAAAACAAACACAGTAGGATTTTTAATTACTCTTATTATTAAGTTGAAGAGAGTAACATTTCATTTTATACTTGTCTTGTAATAGAAACTCTTAGAGAATTGGGATTCACCACCGTTAATTCAATTTTCTGCCCCTAGCATGCATACATATGGTGCTGTCCCTTATTCCCTCCAGACTAAAGAGCTGTGTTTCTGCCTGCTGCTATCTGTTCATACTGATCCAGAGGAGGGTTTTGACTTGGTAATGGGGCACATGTGTTCTTAGGCTCACGCATGAGAAATTAGTAGAGAAGGCACACCATCTTCTTCTTGTCTTGTGACAAGATGAATTTGCAAATGGGAGAAGACTGAGTCTGTGGGGTGATTTCTTGCTGCCTGCTCCTGTGTTGGCACACGGACAAATATGCCTTATGAGTAAGGAACCCAGACCAGGACCAAAGTTTTCCTCCTTTTGTTGAGAAGTGCTGCCAGTTGCTGATATAATTCAGACAGGGAATTTTGTGTAGGCCATGGGTATGCCAGGTTGCTGGCACACAGATGCCGGAGAGGGGATGGACCAGCTTGAGAAAACCTTGCTGGGCCAAGGCTAGTGGATAAGTGCTGTGTCTCAGGGTGTACTGACCTAGGTCTGCTCTGCCCACAGTGGCCTGAAGACACTCTTAAGAACCTGAAGTGGAAATAGTCTACTCCATTGTAGTGCCATAACTGAGATCTTATTCGGGAATAAATCTGCTGTGGAAACAGCCAAAGAGAATGAAAAGTACATTCCTGAAAGAGAAATTTTCTGGCTTTGAAGGAAACTCTTTCTTAGGAACTTTCATACAAGGCATTTTATAGTACTCCACAGACAATGTGGATTGAGTAAAGTTGAAAAAACCTTAGTTAAAAAACTAAAGTTGAGAAGTTTCAGGCAACCAAATTCCAGAGTTTCAGAATATTTTTCCTGTCAGGTCACAAAACTGCCAGCTCAAGTTTGATTCCTGGGAAATGAGTCTTTTAAAAGAAAAACTTACTTTGCCTTTAGTGAGAGGAAGAAACTTCCCTAAATGCTGAATGTATTCTGGTTTCCTCATCTTGCTGGAATCAATATAATTTTCTTTAGAATAGAACTAATAGAGTTTTCATTTGAATATCATGTCATGAGTATCTTGAAACTTCAGATAAACATCTTACTTGTAACCCAAAAAGGTCACTAATTCTCATCAGAATGAGGTTGCCGTTTTTCTAATATTAGATGACATCAGCTTTTGGAACAGAGCTAACTTATCTAGAAAAAAAATTGATTTATTGTTTTACAGCAATACCGCCTTTTTATTTTCTTTTGTTAATTTATCAGCAAAGCTCCCATTGTTTTTTTACTGATGATAAATTACACTTTTTTATGGAGTGCCGAGTCATAGTAATTTCCTTGTTCCAATTTCATTAACTTCCTGGTAGTATTGTCTGGAGCAACCAGATGCTGATGTGTAATCCAACTGTTTCCCTAGTATGTGGGAAGCAGTAAACTTTTTGTTTATCTCGTAAACAGTTCTGGCTATATATCTTTAGCTGTTTCTTTCCCATGGTCAGATGAAGACTGGCATGAACTGTATTCTTTTTGGCACCACAGAGTGCCTAGAAACAGGGACGAAAACATCACAGACCTATGTCATTAGTCTGGTTCACAGAAGTTGAGTGGCTTTGTTTTGTTTTTAAATCTGTCTGGGTTATGTTATTTTTACATATAATCTACACATGAACAGTGTCTGAAAAGCTGGCACTTTACAGTTAATCATAAAATTACATATCATTTTCTAGAACCTTACCTAAAATCGTTTGCAAAAGAGGAATCTTAACATTTAAAACCAGTGAAAAAATAATAAACAGTATAGAAGAGAGAAATTTTCTCAGTCCTCACAAAACAGCAATTGCAAATCCCAAAATAATAAGATTTCTAAGTGAGGGTCATAAGAAATAGTCAATTTGGAACTATTACAAATATTTACTGGTATAAAAGTGATTTTGCTAAGTATCAACCTGAATTTGAGTACATGTGTGGATTTTGCATAAAATCTATAAAATGCTTTTGAAGATTAATTCTTTTAGTTTTGGACATCTCTTTCAAGAAGTTTCATAGCATTTTTGGACCAGTCTCAAAAAGGCTTGAAGTCTTGAGTTACTGTTTTTATTGGTATAGCAAGTAATACCAAGGCCATAATTAATCACCTATGAATCATATTTGTAAATTGCTTGAATATTTTGGGATGAAATATCTTTGTTTTCCTTAAGATTAGTTCAAAATACATCAGCATGTGACATTGTGTCCAAGTTACTCTGTCAAAGTTGGATATTTTTAGAAACAGCAAGTATGAGTAACTATCAGCAACTATTTCAATAAGATGTGTTTTCATTGTTTAAGTGTTGAAAGGGTTACATGAAAAGGGGGAGGAGGGAGTGGGAATCAGTGCATCGTTCCTGGTTTGGAATGTCTTTGCTTTGTACTTTGAGACTGCACAAAAGTCTGACAGTGTCACTTTCATCAAGATGTACTTGAGGATTCTTGACGTGTTAATTTGAAATATTTATTTTAAAATTTTTGCACTTAGTAATAACGATTTTTGGAACCTAAATCAGAACAATTTGAGTTTAAACTCCTGAATTGCATTTGCAGGACTGGTGTTCTCTCATTTTTTAGAGTGCCCCTTTACTTTATTTTAACTGGCTCAGAAATAGGCACTCTAATCTTTGCTTACGAGACCAGGTTGAGATTGGCATTCAGGCTGACTATTTTTATAGAGTGTGGCACATTTATAGTGTTTCTTTTAGATGCAATAGGATTGTGGAGTTGGCTGCAACTATATATATATAACTATGTATATAATATAACCACTTGCAGATATAGGTCCACTGCTGAGACTTAGGCACTGAAACTCTTCCCTTTCAAGGTGCCTGTATGCGTGGTCCAGAATTGGACACCTAGTATTCCTATATGATGTGCAGGGAGATTCAAGTTCCTTAGGAAGATAAGGTACTGTCCTTATGCAGTAAGGTCTCCATCACTGGCAATGAGAAAAAGGAAAAGGATGGAAGAGGGAGAATTGTCATCTACATGAAAGACCACTTGGGAGAATGTAAGTGAACTTTGATGCTTGGGAATTCTCAGTTTGGTTGTTTAAACATAGCCATTGAGAGAACGAATGCATCTCTTTGCAGGGGTTTTGCAGAGCTGTGAGCTGGAAAACAGTGAATACAGTGATATATTTAAAAACCTTTATTCTCTATTGCCTGTTGCTGGGCTGTTGGTAAGCACCTCCAATATGAAACTGGTATTTTGTATGCAGGCCTTTGCATTGGCCTATATTTTGTCTTAGATGTCTGCATCCTCCCATGGTCCTCACTCTTGTTTTGTCTAAAAAGTGCAGTAAATTCTACTCTAGAAATACTGGAACAGGTTTCTCTGAGAGGTAAGTTAGTCTGGCTGAAGTACGTCTGTAACACAATTATACTTTCTCTCCTGATTTGGATAGTTTATTTAGAATTAGCTGTCTTTAGATGGAACTGAGCCATAAAGTTCATTCTGCTCTATCTAGATAGTTGTAGATTGGAAGCAAATGCAATTCTATCAGAACAACTATCAGTGCCAAAATGTCTATTATTTTGCAAGTTCAAAAGTTACGCTTGCAAAGTAGTTACTAATTTGTTTCATAAACTTTCTTCCAAAATGGGGATAGCCAATGGAAGTTTTTACTATTGTTTCTTTTTGTTCCAGCAATGAATAATAACCAAAGACATTGGATTTAAACTTTTAATAATGCTTTGGATTGAAACTTTCATTTAAAACATCTATTTATAGGTAAAAAAGGCGTTTGTGTCTCATAAAGTAGTAGTCATGAAAACCAGAGTTATATGAAGTGATTTTTCTATTCAGTTGCAGCTACTTTTACCAGTTTATTTATACACTTATATTCAGTGCATTTGGTAAAATATGTAAGGTATTGTTTTACAAGAAACAGCAGGACATGGCAGTTAGTGCTGTGATTTCATTGTTGTGGGGGTGTTCAGTCAAAGGTTGGACCAGCTTATCTGGGAGCTCTTTTCCAACCTTAATGATTCCAGGAGTCTATGACAAGTAACAGCAATAGGGATGAAAATATTTTAATCATGATAGAAAACATTTTATTGGAAGAAAAGTGGACGTTACTTATATTAAAAAAATGACTACATTAGATGCAGATCTTTCAATTTTGCTACTAGGAGGTAAAATTAGGAGACTCACATCCCATAATTTCTAATATGTTGATATTTTTCCACAAACTTTATTAACATTGACTAAATTAGACTTTGTTCTTCTAATCAGATTAGCATTGCAGGTATTTTTAAAATTTCTAATGGTGGGAGAGCTGGTATGCACTTACCATCTAATTTTTATATGGTTTTAAATAATAAATTGTCTCATGAAAATAATAACTGAAAACATTAAGCAATTGCTTTATTAAAGTCTTCCTACAATTACTGCATAACAGTTCAGTCCTGTGGGAATTTATTTAAAAATGCAGAGTCTTCACTTAAAGGTGCTCCACTAAATGGATCTGATTAAAGCCAACCGAACTGAAAATCTGAGTGTTTTCAAAATGTTTGTATGTACAAAACCGTCCTGCTTGTAGGAAAATTGTCACACTGACTGTAAAAAATTATGGTTTTGACAAAAAACTCAGGATCAATATATGGAGTAAATGAGACATCTCCTAGTTATCTTTTTAACTAAATGCCTAAGTAGGGCATAAGTCAAGCATGTTAGTTTGAAAAGGTTCATATAATCTCCCTTTTTTTATCCCAATGTTATTGTACTCTTGAACACATGGATGTATGGCTCTGTCTCATCTGATGTGGTGTAGTTTAGCATCTCTTCCAATGCTTATGGTGAACTCAGAGGGAAATAAGGTGGTTGGAGCCTCTTCTTTGGTAGGGCACAGTGTGGGGGAGCTGAAAGGAAGGTGGAGACAGTACTGGATTGAATGTATAAATCTCCTGAAAGTTTTGAATACACACCATACAAAGGCATTTTTTTTCCTCTGTTCACTGGTCCCACTGGAATAGAATTTTAAAAATTAGACTCACCTTGCATTTCTCTCAGTTGCCCTTTTTTTTTTTTCTTTTAGTTTGTTGCATAGAAAGCTGGTTTGCAAACAAAAGGAGATCAAAAGAGAAGGTCATAATGGAACCGAGGAAAGGAACTCAGAAAATGCCCCTTGCTGGAGAGCAGTATTGTTAATTGCCTCTCCCACTATAAAATTCTGGCGTGTGTGGAAAGCTGGAAGAGCTACAAGTAATGTTATAATCTGTCTTCAAGCAGTGGGTGCCAGCAAGGATAGAAGACAGCCAGCAGTATGTTTTTTGTTTTTAGACTTTCTTTTCTGACACCAGCTGGCACTGAAGCACTTGATGTGTTTAACAGGCAGGAAGGATAGCTATGAAATGGTTTAAAATAAGTTTGAAGAGTACTGAAATCTGTGTAAAAACTAAACATATGAAAGATGTTTCTATATTTGATAGGAACTGTAGATGAAAAGCTGAGCATTTGTGACTGTTTAGAGATTGAACATCCTCAATTTTGAGAGTCTGAATCCCTGGCCAGATTTAACTGCAATCTGGAACAAAAATCTCTAGAAAATGTGCTGTTTAGCTATCCAGAATTAACCCTTGGCAAAGAAAGTGCAGTTATATTCCTTGTTGGTTTGGAGAAATAATTATGGCTTATAGTTGTAGTTTGCTTGTTTTTTTGTTAATCCTTGTTCACTGCCTTTATACAAATATGAAGTTTATTAATTACACTTTTAGATAAGATTTGTCCTTGCTTTGTTATGATGTCTTCAAATGCTGTGGAGGGTCAGTGCAAATTTGCATACAGAGAAAGACCATTTTGTTTAACAGTATTTTGGGACTTGAATGCTTGAATGCTTTTTCATTTTGGAACATAAGCATGAGAAGGTAGTTCTGTGAATCTAAATAAAAATGGTCTCAAGTGGATAGCCCATCTTGGATGCATTCTAGTCTGGCTTTTACATTTTTTTCTGGCATTAAGGTTACTTGTGTCTCTAATACAGTTAGCTGCAAATTTTGACCCTTGTACATATGCTAGATCTCTTAGCTGCTGATATGAGGGAAAATTAAATTTTTCCTTTGAGTGGTTTTGATATGTACACTTGACTGGAAGTGTGCAGGAGACATATAAAATTGAGCTTAGAGATATTTTGTTTGGCAGTAACGTATACCATGCATATATATAAACTGAGATTTACATTTGTGCTGAAATGAGACATGCCCATAGTTCATATTGCAGGTAATTCCAGAGTTCAATCCAAACCAAAGGATTTGCATCATATTTTTCTGAAAATCCAATCAACAAGTGTAGATCTGTCTCTCTAGTTTTTGGGGAAAAAAATGTTTTGGGCTTTTGTTTGTTTGTTTTGGTTTTTTTTTTTTTAATCTACAAACACAATACATTTTTATGCAATCTGTCACCATAATTAAGATGATCACATGTAAAACTAGTCAGATAGATGTGAAATGTATAGATATTTGATGGTAGGCTGGACAAACAAAGCACTCCAACAGATTTTGAGCAACGTTGTCAGCTTAACTGAAAAGATTAATGTGTAACTGATATTTTGGTTTGCAGTAGCTGGAAGCATTTTGTGAAACATGCAAATTCGTATAGGCAGCATGCATGAAACAACATCAGCAGGTGCACAGGTAAGTAACTTTGTATATTAGTTAGGAAAGTTATTGTGTTGTGATGGGAAATCCTTTAGTGTCAGCTCATAAGCAGGAGATTTGAAATGTTTTCCCACCTCTTATATTTCCCCCAAAATTCAAAATGAGCATTCACAAACTAAGGAAGAGCTGAACAATTTTATGATTATGTATAATAAACTATTAAAAGAGTTAATAAGGGCAATTAATGTAATCAGTCATCAGCATTTATGAGCATTAGTTTTCTAAAGGAAAAGGTAAAGTAACAAATGCATTTTAAAAGTGCTTATTTTGATATTTGGTCATTTTTTTCTGACTCTTCTTCTAAGCATAATCTGATTTAAGATGCATTAAAGACATTCAAACAAAAGCCATGTTTAAGCCGTAAGTTATTCCCCCCATTTCTTTCATCTGTTACCTTAATAGTAATATTTGGAACAAAAAAGGGGCTCCTATCAGCTATGCCCACAGAGCTGTAGGTATTACTGATTTTACAGGCTTGTAATCATATATGGTAAAAACTTGGCTACGAATTTTCCTCCCTCTTTGGACTATGGCCTGGTGAAAATGAGTGATCTGAAATTTAACTGGTAAATAATGGAAATTTTTTTTTAGGCATTCTTTCGTGGAGGCTTCTGGTTTTTCTCATACTAAGCCTTGAATGGTTTTTCTGATGTTACTGCAGAATGGCTTGTGATATGTGAGAAAGGTGAAGACCTTACGTTTCAACCTTTCTAACATATATTGCATGTTTGTTTACAGTGCTTTAGGGGTCTACAGTCATCTTAGTCATCTTTAGTGATACCACTGATATCCTGTAAAAATCTATACCTGGTTTAGAAAGAAAAATGTTGGAGAGAATGTCTCTAGGGAGTTGAAACAATATGTTCATCAATGGAGAGAAAGCAAGAGAATATGCTGGGCCTAAAAACATGAAAACTGGAAACTTGGCAAGTGGTGTAAGGCTTCTGTATGAAGTTTTAAGTAATGGCATTTGGCACTATATGTTTCAGAACTTCAGAGGAAACACTTACAAAAAGAGAAAATTACCACTTTTTGACAAGGATGGGAATTTGGACTTTGAATTAAGTGTGCTAAAGGAGGATAATAGGTGTGAATTGAAACGAATTGGTGTTTCAGATCATTGAGCTGCTTGAAAATAACATGTGTGGTGAGAACTGTAGAAGTTGAGTCGCTCTTAAATGCCTAATTAAGCACAGTTCTGTCCTGCACAGGAGAGAAAAATGTTATGTCACTTGCTGCTTTGTTCTCAACTGACTGATCCAAATGGACAGTCAGTCAAAAGATTTGGCTTCTGTGTGATAAAGTTCTCTTGATTAGGCTGATCCATTGGTCCAAGGAGGTGTGATGCCCTGAGGCATACAGCTATAGGCATAAAGATGGGCATAGGTATAATCCAGGTTGTCTAGAAGACATTGTATAAATGAGAATGAGCAGGTGGTTGGCACAACTGATGAGCATTTTCACGTGTGTGATTAATGCAAGTGCAGAAGTCCTGTAGTTCAGTGCCTAAATCAGCTCACACCCTGTGGCCTGATTTAAGCACACACATATGTGAGTTAGAATATGACAAAGATGATAAAAATGAGTTTTTCACTGGAGAAATAGCCATGAAAAAGCATGGAAAAACCTCACTGGAGAAATATCTCTTAAAAAGCATGGAAGAACTTCCCTTCTATTCCTTTGAAAAAAGGCTGACAGATGATTAAACTTATATAAAATAAATCAGACAATTTGACATGTAAGATCCGTTGCTTTCCAACAAACTATTGAGTTCACTGGCTGCAAGCCAACAGAGAAAACAAAATGTGCAGAATAAACACTGTCTATAGCAGGTGGAGTTAATGCCTTATTATACATAAATGCTGTTTTATGTTGTGTGACCTGGGGACAATTTAGCAGACAATTTTGTACTTAGAAAAATCATGGTTTATGCAGAAAAGGAGAACCACGGATAATGAATTGTCTACATCTGAAAATACCACACTAGATCTGAAACACATGTCCTACCACATTGTCCTATGATTTCAAAAGCAGAGGAAGGAAGAGAGATTATTAAATTTAATTTCACTCCCTCATATCACTTTAAAACAGATGTTTAAAACCAAAAACTTATCCCTTCTTTCCAGTGTTTATTCTTATATATTTTAGTACCAATGTTTTGTAATTCAAGAACAAACAGTGGCCTTTATTCATCATGCAGCTAAGAAAGAACTATTGTAATTTTGTTCATGCAAGCCTCAGGTTAACTGTAAAAGTAAAATAAAGTAAGATAATAAAATAAAATGTAAACAAAATGCAAACAAAACACAACTCTACTGTGAGAAGCATGGGTTGTATGTGCGTACATGTACGTGTGCAGGTGTGGCTGCCTGGCTCCACGGGCAGCAGATCCCTGAGGTTTACCTTCCCCAGTAATTTTCTGCCTTCCATTCTACACATTCAAGTGCCAGTATTTCCTAGGAGATATGGGTTTACTGAGGTGTGAATTATACTTTTAAGAATCCAGGAGTCATCTGCTCTATTTGTAAACCTGATCAGAGCACACAGTTATTTCTTGCACAGTTTAGATGGTTGTAAGCTGAAGGAAAACTTATGGAAATTTTCAGTCTTTTGATGTTTTGTGCAAATGAGTCAGTTGTCTTCACATTCCTACAAAACCGGAAAGACAAAATTATGTCAATACTGAGATAGGAGTATGAAGCCCAGCAGCCTTAACTGGAGTACTGGAGCCTCCATCACCACATCACCAATAGATTACTGCAGTTCCGCCTTTCTAACTTTGAGATGAAAAAAAGCAGAAAACAACTGGTTTTCAATGCAACATGTTTTGCTTACTTCACCCAATTTCAGAATTATCAACAATACCAATTTTTCTTCCAAGTGATTTATAAATTCTGACTAATTTGTTCTCACAGTTGTTACAACAATCTGGATTTTACTCTTTCAGACTAAAAAAAATATCACTGAAGAGAAGGAAACAAAGTCAGTCAAATATTAATGGAGGGGTTCATTTCCTCTCTGAAGTAAGTCTCAAAATGGCATTAGATTACATCTGGAAAGTACTTATTTCCAGTGTAGGTCTAGTCACTAGGCACTTGTTCACTTGCTCATTTTCTATGAAGCTGGTTTCTCTGGAATCTTATTGCCAGAGGAGAGGAAATGAAAAGAAAAAAGAAGCTTTCCATTGTCAATATAGCTGGTTTTGTAAGCTTGCTTCAGCTTCATTCCTAGCCTTTTCAGTTAAAGTTTTGCTTTGTATATATTGAGGTGAAAATGTTCATGGAAATTATCTTTTCTTAAAATGTACGGTTATCCTTTCAAGTGTGGTGTAAGTATTATCCAAAACTTTTCATTCAGGAAAGTGCAAAATAGCTGCTCCTTTCTTCTCTGTGGCATCAAGAAGAGAAAGACGAAGGGAGTGAAAGAGACAACAGAGTCATGCTCAGCCCAAGCCCTTACTGCTCATCAGACCTCACAGAGCTGTCCAAGATTACCTTCTCCTTCACTGCCAGGGACACCTGGGCTGTACATCTCGGAGGCAGAGGCTTCCCCCTTGCTCTGTCCTGCAATGGCACAGCTCTGCAACTCCCTGAAAGGAGGTTGTAGTGAGGTGGGTGCTGGTCTCTTCTACCACAGCTACAGTGAGAGGACTAGAGGAAATGGTCTTAAACTGACACAGGGGAGATTCAGATTAGATATTGGAAAAATCTTTTTCACTATTAGGGTGGTCAGGCATTGGAATAAGTTGCCCATGCAGGTGGTGGAGTCACCATCCCTGGAGGTGTTCAAGAGGTGCCTGAGTCTGGCACTGGGTGATGGTTTAGGGGTTTAGGGGTCACAGTGGTAGTGCTGGGTTGACAGTGGGACTTGATGATTTGAAAGGTCTCTTCCAGCCTTGATGATTATATGATTGTATGACTGCACTCTCCCACGCTCCAGTTACGTCAGGCTGTCACAGGTGAGCCTGCTGATGGAGTGGGACTACTCATGGAGAAGATATTCTTTGTAAGCATGGCTGGTAACAGTGGACATGAAGTGTGGTACCAGCCCCCAAAGGTCTTATCCCTTGGTACCAGGTCAGCCTAATTGCCTTTGATTAATAAAGACTCATGGAAATGTAATGCAATCTATGATGAAGATACTGAAAGTCTCATAGAGCTGGTTGCTTGGAGTGCTGTTCTGAAACCCCCGTGAGAAGTATTTTTTCCTCTGCCCTGTGTGTGGTGTGAATTAACTCTGTGAGTAGAGTTCCACACAAAAATATGTACTTAAAAGCTTTTTTCCTTGGCAGATGCTTTCCAAAATGTGAAATATGTTCTGTGTTCATATCCATGTGAATGCAATGGGATGTTTAGCAATGCAATTTCCATTTTGCTTAAGTGCTCATCTAATAATCACAAAAGCTTTACTTTTTAACATTTGCCAATTGCTTGAACTCAAATATTAAATGTTAGTGAGGTTTTAATCTGAAAAAAAATGTAAAATCAGTTCTAGTTTAATTTTCCTCCAATCTTGTGTTCACCTTGCGCCTATCATACAGGGAAGCCTGAAACATTATTAGTAGCTATGATTTGTGAAAAGCTTATCTCTAAAGAACATTACATGAACTCCAAAGAAAGCGACTTCCTATTTTCCACAGGACAAAGACTTATACACATTCACTGGGGCAACAGATGGAGATGGCTATTAAATAGCAATGTTTCAAAGTTTAATAAACTGCCTGTAAAAGATTCAAAGCAGCTAAAAATTTTAATGCTTATAGGAGTTGTTCAGGACATTTAAAATGGAAGGTACAATTTAATCAATGGCATGCTAATACAAATTAGCGGTTTTCAACCCTCCTTCCTGAAAAATGAGATATTCTTTAAAAATTCACTGAATTCTCCAGCACCTGCCACCTCTAAGACATTGTAGGTTATTGTCAAAAGATGACCAGAATACAGAGCCACTAAATATTTCATCTTAATGATAATGTATGCTGCAGAAGGTTTGAACTTTATATTGAGATTTGAATTGACTTTTGATAAAAGACATACTGGATTCTCTCCCTTTTTCTTTTTTTACTTTTTGTTTTGCACATTAACTTTCTGTGAGGAGCAGGGGTCAAAGCTAGCATTTAAACTCAGACTTTCCTCTTCTTATTGCTAGTAAAATGGGAATATCAGGGGATTTATTTGTTTTTATTGTAATTTTAAAAAGTTGTCTGGATCAAGTTAAACTAATTAGATGTGTTTTTAAAGAGAATGTCAAAAGTGTTGCAAGTCAGTTGTTAAAGTGAAGTATGCCCTACTATGCTGAAGTCAAAGGTAATTTTACCATCCCTAACACTTTGAAAATTTTGTGCTATACTCAGCCATGCACCCAGCTGTGTCCTACCCAACTTTGTGCATTTATTAGTCATAGAATCAGCATTAAACACCAGTGACATAAGAGCCAAATGTCTAGCATAGTCAAATGGTCTGTAGTTCAGTACAGTTCAAAATATATTTCCTAATTCTCATGACTGACTACAACACAAAACCAGGTATTTCCTGCATGTCTAGAGTTGTTTTTTCTTTCCTTTATTTTTCAAGGAGTTTCAGGAAAAAAAAAAAATGTTAAGCTTAACAAGGGCAAGTCTCACCAAGTTCTCTTTCAAGAGCATTTTACAGTCAGAATGCCATTGTCCAAAGTTTCTGCTGCATATGAAACAGCAATTAATTTTTGTGCATTAGGAAAAAAAAATGAAGGTAATCTTTAGGGCTGTAGACATGTTTCCTGATATATTTATTTCCCTCCCCTCCCCTTTATTGTGCACTTTCTGTTGTTGAATTTAAGTCTTACAAATATAAAAAGTGCTATGCATACTTTTTTTTCCAGTGTGTAAACTTTTTTCAGAATGTCCTGTTTAATCTTACAACATAGCAATAATAAATTTACACTCACATAGTTCTCTTTTTTGGAAGGATTCCCAGGAAAGTAGCTATGATTTCTATTTGCTCTTAAACTTTGTTTTAAGGAATAAGACTCTGCATTTGCCCCAAATAAGATGGTTAATTATGAGTATTGTAAAACATAACTATTTTCAGGAATTTACCTAGTGACTGATTTATAACTTAGCGAAATTATAAAAAAATTATATTGGTTTGTTGTATTCCTACAAGGTCTAAATCTTGATAATTACTTTTTAACTCCTTGAACTGGCTGATATAGATCTTCTTGTAAGACTGGCTCTGCTTGAAACAAAGAAATTAGTTCAGAGTTTAAAGAAATGGCAATCCAACCATTTGTATTCTCCATCTCAAACCTGCATCTTTTAAGAAAGCAGAATATTCTTTACTGCCACTTCCTTTGGTTACCCACATTGGTTTTGCACCAGAGAAATAGGATGAGATGGTTGTAGCTTTTTGTGCCTTAACTGTAGAAATATGGACCATCATGCAGTCACTTACACTCAAGAATCCATGAGAGGAAAATGCATTCAACAGCTCAGAAGTTTGGGCCTTGTGATACAGATAAAATTTGGGCTTTAATCCCACCTTCATTAAAGCAGATGTCTAATTTTTTGCTGTCTGGAGTGGTACAGGATGGCGCAGAAAGAGGAAGTTTGCGGCTGAAGGATGATTTGAAGGTCCTTGAGAGATAAACAGGAAGTCCCAATCATGGAAAGAGAGGAGAAATGGGAAAAAAGAACCCAAACAAACTCAGAAAGCACAAAATGCTGTTTGCTTTGCAATACTTAACTGAATGAAGCTTGGAAGCTACAAATTTGCTTGATCAAGTCAGGAAAAAAAGGATGGAGAGGATGTCATAGTGCATAAGCTTCATCAGATCAATGGATGTGCAGCTGCTGTAATTAAGCTCTTTAAGGGTCATGTGTTAAGTTGTAAAAGTTTGAAGTCAGAAATGTTTATTTTGCACACTCCTTCATTGTGCTGGGCGATGAAAAAATATAGCAGTGTGCAAACAAGTGCATTTTCTCTGTTTATCCCAAACATTGACATGAGTACTGAAGGTGTTGAATTTCTTCACTGCTCAGGGTCTTGGGGAATAGGGAGCAAGGGTTCTGCCTGTTCTCTGAGTACTCAAAATGGAGTATTTCTTGCTGTTACTAGCACAGGAACAGAGGCTACTGGGCTGTTTTCATGCATCATAGTCTATTAATTTGGTATATGCCTATTATATTCAAATTGACATAATAACTTTAATCAATTCTGAAATTAATGTAAAGCATTCAGGAATGCATCTAAAGCATTATTGTATAGGTTTTTTTGTTCAAGTGTAAGCAGTAGAAAGGGGACGGAGGAGGAAGGCACCATCAAGGTTAAAGTCAAAGCTTCATTAAGTGAACAAATCCTGATCTTCCAGATATTACTCAGATGTTTCATTATAACCATTGACAGAAGTGCCATTGCTTTTCTCAGGGTCATTTGTGAGTTTGAAAGTACAGCACTGAAGCATAAAGTATCAGGATGAAAAATGTGAGTGGAAAAAATAGCAGTCCCTTCTTTCAGCCTTCTGGCAAATACATATTTTCTGTTGGATATATTGAGCACAGCACAAAAGTGTCTCATGAGAACTTTGTGTAAGGAAACGCACCGTGTCAGTCACTTAAAGTAAAAAAGAAACATGTCATCACTCCAAGTGGTATTGATTAAAACAATAAGGATTTCCTGGTGCCAACAGTTGAAACAACTGTGTGAAAAGTAGTGAAGAGGTATTACCATATTGTTGCAGCTTTCTCAGGAAAATTCCAAATAAACTGAAGGATTCCTGTCAATATTTGTGTAAGGAAACATGCTGCTCCCTGATTTGGAAGCACTTCACACACATGCACATGCACACACCCCACTGCATGCAAAATTCTAGAGAAACTTTATTACAAGCACAGAAAAAAAGGACACGCTCAGAGTTTGGTGCACTCTTTCTCATGCTAATATTTACAACATCGATCTCTTATTGTTGGTATTTGATCTACATTTCTCCCAGCTCTGGTCAATGGAAGGCACAGCTGCTGAATCCTCATATTGTGCAGGCAGTGTGCCTTTGTGTTCTGCAGCTGGGGAGTTCTCATGTCCACAATAGCCAATCTGAGCACACTAAATTAGGAAAGATTATTGTTTCATTTATTGACTACACAAGTTTAAAACAGCAAGTATATAGTTTGTTTCATGTTTTATTTGTTGAGGTCATTTTCACCAAAAGCTGGGCGCATGGACACAACTATAGGGCAGCTGTATTTCCAGTCACCTCAGTAGGAACAAAATTCCAAACATTATTGAAATGAAATTGGATGGTTAGTTGCTTTCATGTGGCACAGCCTCCCACCTGCTTTCTCCCAGCCATCCATTTGTGAAGACTTGCTGCAGCTTTTTTTCATCCTTTTGCATCAAGTTCCTTCCCGACAAAGTGTTTATCCTACAGTACAGTTCGTTTTAATCAGAGCTGGTTTTACAGTGGAAGGAAAGACAAGCGAGTTCAATTTTTGAGCTCAGTTCTCCAAATGTTTCTTTCACTGAATGGTCTTTAGAAAACGGAAGGCAGCAATTTTAGCTGGAAGTAAATATCGCTTCTGTGTAACAAAAAAATGGAGGGGAAACGTGGGAGAAAAATCTATTTAACACTTTAGGATATAATGGTATTCAAATAATATATTTTTCTGCCATTTATTCATTTGTGAAGAAACTCAGTGAATAGTAATAGCTGCTGTCAAAGATATTTATATTTAAGAGGGTCTTTATGTAAAATAATTTTTTTTTTTTTATCAGGAGTGATTTTTCTCCAGGAGAAGTCTGCCATCTCCTAGCAACCGATATGGCTATCTTTTTTTAACAGACACTGCAATGACAATGGGTGCCTAACCTTTATATGGAAGTATTTGCACATGTACAATCAGGCCGCTTACGAATTCAAACCGAGTTGTTAAAGTGCTCCAAGGGAGACTCTGGTTACCACTTTATCTTCTATGAATCTCATCTATCCAGGACTTTATAATGGCAGCCATTTTAGCTGTAGTTGAGTACCTCCCAGAGAGCTCCAGAACTAAAACTGGAAATGGCTCACACCTTCACTTCCCTCTATCTTCTGTCACAGGAAAGGAAGGGGCTCATTTTACCCTTTAGGTATTATTTCCTCCGCTGTCTTTCTGATTGTGTTACTCAATTTTCAAAGCTGTAGCATCACTTAAACTTGCTAGGTAAAGAATTCTTTTAATTTAGAGACGTAAACAGTAGAGCACAATGAGCTATATGTGCCAATGGATAATTAATTTTGAAGGTACGTTACTGTAAATTAAGTACCTCTGACTAAGGGTAGGCTCTTCCACTTTCTCCACTTGTCTGGTTTTGAACAGTGCAGATTTAGATTTGGACAAGGGGAAAATCTGGCAAACTGTAGCATGCCCAGGCTCATTTCAGTGATTCACACCTGCATGCCTGCCTGAAGACTGTTCTGGATCACGAACACCACATAAAGCCTGGATAATACATAAAGTGTGTGTGTGGTACCCAGGTAATGCAAGATCTAGCTTCCAGGAATTCAGAACTCTCCAGCAACTGCTCAAAGGCTTTTCTGTATAATGTTTCAGTAAGAGACCTTCCAAATTTCCGCTTCTTTGCAGAAATAGAAACAACCATTGGCTGGGAAAAAAGAAGGAGCAGACCAAGTGAAGCATTGAGACATGTACCTGATACATGGCCTCTGCTCCAGCTTGTAAGGTTGTTAATATCTTTTTAGTATCTTGAACCATCCTTGAAGAAAAGATGGGAATATTGTTGGCAGCAAGCATGCTGCTGGTGATAGGAGCAAATGAAACAAGAAGCCGTGTCTTTCCCATCAACAGCGTGCCTACACCGATAATTTCTTATCTATAAACCACAATGGGTAAACCAGATCCAAATAAGAAAGAAAATGAGGAACAATTACAAGTAAATTAAATAAAACTTTCCCCTAAAAGCTCTTCTATAAATTAAATACAACTAAACATTGAACTTCAATGTCCCTGTGCTAAACCTGTAGCTCAGTCTCCTATTTAGTAAATTTGCAGGAAGCTGACAAATCCCCAGGTGTGATGACAAACAGACTCTTCATTAAGCTTCAGCATCTTCCTCTGATCCTTCTCCATTCTTCCATCAATTCCATTCAAAGTGACGCTTAAGATTTTTCAAAGCAGCCTTCTGGATCCTTCCTTTAAGTCAGAATATAGAGTTTCTCTTTCTCATTTTTACTGTCTGAGTGCTGGCATTTCCAAGCTGATTTAGTGTGTTCTCCGCTTTTGCCACACATTTAATGTTTTCCATTACTGATGCTCTCTCCACTGATAAGTAAGACTATTGTGCTTGTTTATCTACAACTTTGGGATCACAATTTAGGTATTTGCCTATAACTGTATGTATATATGTATATCTCTTTCATCATATATAGATAACTTTCAGCAGAGAGGCTGGGTGCTGCCTCCATGGAGTGACTTGAGGATGTATCAACACACATGAGTTTTGGACCCAGCAGTACTTAGTTTCAAAGTACATTTTAACTTTAGACATTTTTGTGTAAATACTTGATGGAAAATATGTGTCCCAGAAAAAGAAAGAAGAAAGAAAAAAGAAAACTTCAAAATCTTGATGCCGGGGAAGTAAATAGTAGCCAGCATTCTTTGAGAGTCTGATGTGTGTCATCTGAGTGCTTAACCACAAATCTTTAAATTAGTCCTACTAAGAGAATTCATTAATATTAGATGAACTTCATTCACTGCATGAGTTATGGAATAATAAAACTTGTGAATAATTTGCTGTGGATAATTTACTTCTAAAGTGCATTTGACATATTTAGCCTCTTTTTCTGTTTGTGGAATACCAACCAGTGCTGACAGGCCTCTCTGTCTGGTAAGGACATGAGATGTGAAAGGACGTCCTGAGTAATGGGGAGCAGCTACAGCCTCCTGGGTAACAACTCTCTGCTGTTGCTGGCAGCCATGTTGTATAATTTCTTTTCCAGTTTGATCTTAAAAGTAGTTAAGCTGCTATTTTACTTCTCTGGCAATTAGAAACCTTCTTCTAATTTCCCAGTCTAATCTTAACCAAGAATACTTTTTTTTTAATCATCTTTGGATGAATGCTGGTTTCTCAGCTTTACCAGCTCTTTGACTTCTCTAGTGTATACTTGTTTCTCAGCATCTGTTTTGTTAGATTAATGAAGACTTATCTAAATCTTCTTTCTGTTCCCTGGACCATTCTAGAAACTCTTTGTTTCCATTTATTCAGATTTCTTAATTTTATTATTGTTTGACTTAATTCAGCTGGTTTTTTCTTTTTTTTTAACTTCAGAAGCCAATCATGAACAGTTGACAAGTGCTTAATAATAAACAGTCACTGTTGATTTGTATCAAGTATTGTTTTTATTCATAATCTTTCTCTGAGCCTTTCTTTTTGTTGTAGCTTACCTAAAAACTATTGATTTTACAGTATTCAGTGGTCTGAATCCAGCTCATAATGAAAGGATAGAAAGTGTTTGATAGTTTTCTCTTTTGAAGAGAATACTACTTGCTGAATTACCAGATGAGTAAAATTAGATAATTTTAGAACCATTTACAGACTATTTTCTGTGTTGTACCTGTCTTGCCTAGGGTTGTTACACTAGAAATCATCCTGGTTTATTATGAATTTATGATGGGTGATGATTCAAAATATATACAGTCTACCTTCTGTGTCTAGCCTGTCCTATGTCTATTACACCTTTGTTTCAATCCTCTTGCATATTTATGTTACCTGCTACAAAATTGCTAGGCAGCAATGGCTGGATGAATTATTCGTCACTGATTACAATAGTATTTTCGTTTTGCTTATAAAATTAACTTCTTTGCCCTGTTACTTGCATGTGTAGCTGCTCTGTAATTAGCTGTTTCCTTTTCAGGCCTCCCGAGTGCCCCTACTTGATTTCAAGTTGAGTGAGTGCAGCACCTTGCAATAAATGAGGAGAGCTGCAAAGAGGAAATGTGATTTCTAGTGGTGAGTTTGCTGTTGGTAGATTGCAGACCAAGGCATGGTTTGCATTTGGCATATAGGGCCGCAGGACAGGAGAAGATTGTGGTGCTGCTCTGCAAACATATGAAGTAAAGACCTAATGATGACAGAAAATGAGGCAAAAAGCAGTTGTGTGTGGTTATCTTGCTGTGCAATATTTCTTGGATCTTTGACTTGTTACTGGTGCTGTCCTAGCTCTTTCTGTAGCTGTTTGCTATAATTGCTTGCTGAACCAAGTTAGAAGTGTTTCATCAAAAGGCAAATGTGAGAAGAGAATTAGTTCGGTTTTTTTCCTGTGTAATCAAACAAACAAGGTACCAATGATCAAGAAAGGGGAAGATGCAATTTAAAGAAAATTATTTGGCCAGTAAATGCCGAAGGTCAGGCTCTGCAGGTGAGAAAATTGTACCCTTTCCCCGCTGAAAGCAGTGAGAGAGCGAATCCTCCTTGCCCGGCTGCGCTGGAGCGTCCCTCCGTCGCTGGCCGATGTACTGAGAGCTCCCCCTCCTGTTTCCTTCTACATCTAAGGGCTGGCAGATCTCGCACCTCTAACCCACAAATTTCTGCTGTCTTTCATTTTTTTCCTGCAGTATGACATGGTAGCGCAGAGGACACTTTTCAGTGCCAGTTAAGTTTCCACACACTTAAGTTGTAACCTCACCTAAGAGGGTAGGGAGGAGAAGATGCTGCCCAAAACTTTCAGCTACTATTTATTCCACATACAACCACAGTTTTCCCATATTTGATTTTGGGTTTATGGCATTAACTTTACTTTTTCTGTTTTCTAACTGTAAGATGAGAATCACAAAACTTCCTCCAGTAGGGAATTTCACCAAATAGAGAAGTCAATTTTATTTTTAAAATTTCTCATTAATTTTCAGATGGAAGAAAACCCCCAAATAAAACCAAACAAAAAAACCCCAACACAAACAAACAAACA